>RCWM02000076.1:2895000-3305911 GCA_003667255.2 Euschistus heros
AGAAGACGCTTTAATACCCCATTACGTACCTGCAAATAGTTTTCAATTTCAGGGGCGCGGCCTTAACTGGTAAGCTGATAATATTTAAACTTATTTTATAAGCTATTCCTTATTTATTTTTTACTAAAGATTGTTTATATATATAAATATATGTTCGTACATGTTCGCCAATACATACTCTTCTAATCTCCAACGGCGTTAAAGAAGATAAATGGCCTTAAGATTTTTTAATTTGACAAAACTTTCATAGCTTTCTCACCTATAGGTTTGTCAAATATATTAATTTTAATCCACATATGAATAGTTGATTTACTTGATAAATCAGTTTTATAGTTGTTTATCAATAATAGTTCAGTGAGATAGTTTTATCAATAAAAGAAAAAAATGGGTATTGTTGTTTAGCTTAAATAACTGCTAATATTACTTCCCTAATTTTTGAATTTAATTAGAAATATTACAAAAATACTATATACGCATAAAACACTAGAAAAGAAAGAAATAAGAAACTGTACACAAAAAAAAAAAAAAAAAAAAAAAAAAAAAAATAATATACTACAAAAATATAAAAAAAAAAAAAAAATAAAAAAAATATATTTATATTAAAAAAAAAATCATTTGCTTCCTGACTAGAAAAAACAATAGATCATGGATATGTTTATCTATAACCTTCTGATCTCCCCTATTTACATTTATAATTAAAATGATCAAATTATTTAAATTGATAATTAAATTAAATTAGCAATTAATCGTTATTTGAAAAAAAAAACAAAGTTAAAAAAAAAATAGGGTGTTTCAAACGTGACTTTTATATTCAAACTAATATAGCTGCTACACGTAGTTCCTAGCTACAATTGTTTAATAACAACAAATATTCTACATTATATTTCTCATATAAACTATTGGCGAATTTTCGATCCAAGCAACAGAGTTACTTCTTTGAGGATGATAAAAACGTAAATTAAAAAACAAAGTAAAATTCCAGATCTCAAATTGAAATCCTTTATTTCAAAAGAACTATAGTTAGGTACCTTTAGGTACTCCATATAGTTTTCAATTAATGCCTTACAGAGCTGACCAAATTTTACCACATCCATCTGCTATACCAAATTTTATAAATACTCGAAGATGTATTTTACTATGATGATAGAGCAACATACATTCCAGATCACCGTGTCGAAAGTTCGAGGGATCACTTTTGTGATCGAGTTTTCTTGAAAAAATTACATACGATAATATATAATATGATTCAAAATATATATATTTTTTAATAGATGTTTTATGATTAAATGTCTGACTCTTATGTAACTTACTGGTTTTAGTCTAATGTAAAAAAACATAAATGTAACAAAAATACACACTTATATAGTAAATAAGGAAAATAAACAATGGAAAGCGACGAAAGCATTAGCCCAGTTTAAATAATAACAAAAAAAAAAAAAAATAATAACAAATTAATAAATTATAAGTAATTATTAATAACAAAGATTGTCTTGAAAGTTATTAGTATATATATGAATGATAGTTAAAAGCAATCAATACGTAAAGCATACATAACAGTCATGCAACAGAGAGAGTTGGATATCATGCCCTGATTCATCTAATCAGAACCATACGTGTAATTGGAATGCATTTTGTTTAATAAGATAGACGTAGTAAGTATGCAAATAGGAATGTCCAAAACTTTTTTTTTTAAGTGTTATATACCATGATGTCTACATTGGCTAACAAATTTTAAAGTATTAAATAAATCATCTTGTCACATTTATTTATTGAATGTCATAGATCTGTTCTTAAGATTTCGATTTTATTCGGGAGATAACGCTAATAGATTAATAGATTTGACATAGAAACGCAAGAAACATAAAACAATAGGATATCTCCGAAAGATAATCTACACTAATCGAGTGTCAGCTCACTTAAATGTTCAATTTTGGATACTATCTTGAGAAACATATAACAGGGTTACATAATTTTTATTTCTTGCGGTCCAGTTTTCTAGACAGAGTAAAATCAGGTGATTTCATAGTATAACCAAAATAATTAGTTAGGTTTCATAAACAAACCTAGATCATTAAAATTAAAAAAAAAAAAAAAAAAAAAAAAATTAAATGGAATCTCACATATCGATAAATAATAGTCAATTCGAAATTCTTTAAAACACTTTCTACCCAATACACCCAACCCTCATAAGCCGCGGTAGTAAACCAACCATCCGTGTATCCTTCCTCTACCATTAACATTTTAAAAACCCCAGCTGTTCTCGATGCCTTGTACCGATACATTCCAGAGTAACAATAAAACTCTAATGATGATTAAAACAATTTTTTTATTTTTTTATTTGACTAATATTAAAACACATGATAAAAGAAAAATTACAATCATAATAAAAAAATAAATAAACTTTAATTTTTTTCACAGTTAATTTTATTTTATGGCTTCCAACTGATGTTCCTATATTCTACTTCTTCCAAACTGTTTTTAATCCTTTTGACTCGTTAAATTTTTTAACACTCCATCTCAAAATTTATAATTTCAAAAAATGAATTAAAAATTATTATTCAAAATCTTAACTAATTTATGCTTTCTAAGAATTATTAGTACAATGAAACGTAAAGCAAATGGCTTACTCATTCTTACGGCATCAATTCTATTTAACTACTATGTAGATTTCAATTGAAAAACGGTAGAACGTTAAATCTTATTAAAGGCAAAAAAAAAAAAAAATAAGAACTTCAAGTTTAGGTTCAAAAAGTAAGGGCAACAGCCAATCCAAATGATATTAAAAACATGTTTGTTTGTTTTTTTGCCTTTAACAAGATTTAACGATCACCCGTTTTTTTTTTTTTTTTTTTTTTTTTTTTTTTTTTTTTTGTATCAAATCTTTTTTATTTTACATAGACAATGTATTAGTAATTACAACAAAAAAACAAAAACAAAAATGGCGGTGATATATCAGTAAACAACGAAGTTATAAGGGATATTTTCACAAAAAAAAAAAAAAAAAAAAAAAAATGAACCTCTTCCCCGAAATACCTCTTTGGCCTACGATCTTCCGAACACCCTGCATATGTATATATATATATATATATATATATATATATATATTAGTAAAACTCCAGACAGAAATAATCCAGTAAAACCATTTTGAATGTATTTAAGTTTTTATAATGTTAATGGATATGAACAACTTTGAAAGAAATGACAAATTTAGGACATTCTATTGGTTCTATCAATTTAAGATTCAGAAATCAATATCAAATATAGATTGCATTTTCTTCTTTTTTCAGGGATTTCATCAAAAACATAATACCAAACCATCGGTTTACACGCTACTATTACTCATCTCAGTTCGATAATATCAATAGATTCATTGGAATAATTTTTATCATTTATTAATTTTAGCAAAATTTACAGTTAAGTGGAATTTTCTTATTCTTTTAAAACACTGGTTAAAAAACAATCCTCAATAAAAATTATAATGACTGATATGTAAATAAGGGATTTTATATAGCCTTTTAAGCAACCACATTTCATAAGTCATTTTCCCAACTATACAGGACATAATAAAACTGATTTATTCTTATTATAATAATGATTCTTATACAAGATTACTATCCAAATAAAACAAAAATGTGGGTTCATTGTTTTAATAATTATAATTAAAAAGAGAAACTTATGTATGTCCATTTCGCAGGTTTATCACATGGAAATCTGCTCAGTTGCAGCATGTTGACTAAGGGTTACATTTTTTAATATGTGGACAAAAATGGCTGTAGCAGTGATATCTTTGATTATTTTTTTTTAATCTGGTCTCGACCTTTTACGTAAAGGATAAGCTCGAACTAATTTTGGACGAAACAGTGGAAAGAAATATATCAAGTGAATTTAATGTATGATGCATATATTGACACGTCAATGACTTAGGTCCTTAACAAATGATAACCGGGAATCTAATTGAAAGCAAGTTTAGAAACAAGTGGATTTGATTAATGCAGCCTTTGTAACAAGAAAATAAATTATAAAGAATTATTTTACGATTATATTATTCATTTTAAAAATCGTTATATTATCTTGGATTATTTCAATCAGAAATCAATACGGACACTGTTTTCATCAAAAGCATTCAACTATTTCCACGCAACAACCAATTTTAGACCGAAGACCTTGCCGAAGTAACTAAGTGATTCATTCCGTATTCGTGATGCTATACTTGACCTTCTCATCAGTATATGAATAATTTTCAAGGGCGCTTAAGTGTGCTTTAAGCAAAATAAAAAGAAAAAAGACCTTTTTTCGTAACTGTTTCAAGTGACGTGAGAACCCAAAATTACAATACAACCAATAAGGATATACCTCAAGGTAAATAAATTATTTATAGAAAATAATAGTTCTTCAATCCGATGAATTATGTATTGTGAAAAAAAATGAATTAAAATAAGGAACACTACAACCCGTGAAGGGTCTCAGGTTTAGTACTAATAGATAGTACCGTTTCTTGACCAAGGGTTGAGATAAGAAATTTAGCAACATCCACAACCGCGGATGTTTTTACTCACATTTCATTACGAACTATTAAAAGGCTGGATTTGCACTAAAAGGTTCTCTCGACTCCTATGTTGATCCTCGACTAATGGAACAAAATAAATAATTTTAATCTGCCTCAGCCGGAATGGAACCTGGGCCGAAAGTTACATATTGCCTTACTGTAGCACCATACTTCATAATGGGGTTATTTATAATAATTTTGTTGTGTTAATAAAATTTGAAAACCCATTAATCAACGACCCAATTATCTTGAAGTAGATATCACAAAGTAATAAAACACACACACAAAAAAAAATCATATAAGAACGTTTATTAGATATTCACAGGAAAGTTCATATCTGCTATTTTCCTTTCGCAGAAGACATGACCACAATATTAACTTTTAAATATTCATTTTGTGACCACAAAAATGGTCAAAATAACTTATAAAAGGTGAAAATAATTACAAGCGTTTTAAGATTATTTTTCAAAAAAGAGTAAAACAAATGACCTTGAAATAAAATTAAAAAAATAATTGGACACAATTAACTTTCACAGATATGTTTCACGAATCGTCAAAACATTTTTTTTTTCCTGAATAAAATTATTGTTTCATTGAATAAGTAGCACAAGCTGCTTCTCTAAAGAGCAATGAATGGATGACAAAGAATCCATTCATACAAAATGTATAATTAAATGGTCTTAAAAAAAAATTGTAAAAAATCCTCTATCTATAAAAGATACATAATATATTAAATATTATTATAAAATAAACCAGGAAATAAAAATATGAATGTTCTAACTTAATTTTTTAACATTAAAAAATAAATAAATTAAAACAACGATTAAAATCACACTATAAACACAAAGTACACAAACATCCCAGGGAACCCCGGACCAAGCTTGTCCCACCACTTATGGGAGGGCTAGCCAGGCCCACGGTAATCCCAACGCTGTTCTCTCAGTCGTGTCGCTAGTGTCTAAATGATACAAATAAAAGTATCAAATGTGAAAAAGCCCAATTTTTCTGTTTCACCTTATTGATGACTTTAGGATTGAACTCGGAAATCTGAAGTTACTTACTTAGATCGAAACCAAAAAACGCGCTATTTCACATTTGATACTTCATACTTATATGGACGATGTCAGGAACTTGAAAATCCGTACATAAAAACAGATGTATTATTTAGGAATATTTTGTACATATTATTTTATGAAAAATTATTTTAAATGTTTATAAAACTAATTTAGACTAAATTTAAATTAAAGACAACTATTAGCAAAAATAATATTTTTAAAATGTCTTAATATTTTTCTGGAAGATATAAAATATTGAAAATAGTAATAAATATTATCTAGGGAAGACTTGGACTATCTAATTTACTCAAGACTCCTAGAAAATGGGACTCTTCTAGGAGCTGAAAGTATCACCTCGTTTTCCTTTCCTTGTCAAGGGACGTGGACAGGTGTGTTGTGGTCTTGTACACAAGAGGGTTTATGTTGTGGTCAGGCGGTTTCACGTGAAAGTTTCTACAACAGTGTATGAACTTGCACTGGTATTTCTAGGTCATAGTGAAGTCTCGTTAGCATAGTTCCGTGAAGTATACGAAATTTCGGGAGTCATTAAGATCTGATTGCCAGCTGTGAATTGAGTTTAGATCATGGCTACATAAAATTCAGTAGAAACTAGAAACTAACTAAAAGAATTCTGGGCCGAACGCGTGATAATTTATGAATCAATTGTTCATCTGAAATAAGGTTTAATTTATAAATTAATAGGTTTATAAAATGTAACCATCCTTACTACAATAATAGGGTATAGTGAAATGCTAAATTAATAACAATATTTTTAAAAATATTTATTTAATATATAAAAAAAAATGTATGACAAAAAAAAAAGGATGAATTTTAAAAACGTTACGGAAAAAAAAATATTACGATAAAAAACCAGCGAATATTGTTGATGAATACATACGTAAGAAAAGTATATCAGTTGGCAGACGAACAAAGAATTTGAAAAATAAAAAATAAAGTATTGAAAAATAAATTAAATGTTTTTTATTGGTAAAGATTTAAAAGATATTACAATAAAATACAAGTGGATATAGTTGATAAATAAATACATTAAGTATAACAATTGTAAGATAAACATTATACGTAGTTGATAAATAAATGCATGAAGATATGACAAAAAAGAAGTGAATTTTTTAAAAAGATAGAAAAAGAAAAATATTATGAAAATAAATAAAAAACAAGGAGTACGAAAAAAAAAAACCGAAAAAAAATTGCAAAATAAATTAAAATATTATTTTTTTATAAAGATACAAAAGATAATACGATAAAAGACAAGTGGATATAGTTGAATAATTTCTTTTGTTGAAATATGAACAATATAGTTGATAAATAAATACATAAAGTATGGGAAAAAAAAGGAGTGAATTCTAAAAACATATAAGAAAAAAAAACAATATGAAAAAATTAGTATAAAAAAAAATGAAAATAAATTAAATATATTGTTTTTATAACGATGAAAAATATTTTACAATAAAATACAAGTAGTTTCACTAAAGGAAAAGGTACTATTAAAATTATGTTCTTTTAAGTTTATAATACGTTATGACATCAATCTTTATCATTCCCTTATTACAATGTACTATATAGTTGTTATACTTTATATATTTATTTATCAACTGTATTGTTTATCTGCCAACAGTTATTCTTTATTTATGTATTTATTGATCAATCATATCCATATATATTTTGTTCTAATGTCAACTTTTTCTGTAATAACAAAAATTTATTAATTTTTCCAATTTTTTCCTTGTTTTTTTTTTTTTTTTTTTTTTTTTAAATCTTTAATTTTTCTTTTCATACGGTAGTGAGAAATGAATGTTGAACGTGGTTTTCTTTTCCGTGGTTTTTTTTTTTTTTTTTTTTTTTTTATTTAATTCACTCCTTTTTTCTTCACATCATTTTGTTTGTTTTCCTTCTAGCCCTGACGAAGACTCATACTGTTGACCGGAACATTGGCACAATAAATTAAAATTTATAATTTAACAGTTTTTCCATGACTGCGCACCCCAGTCAGACACATCTTTATTAGCTCCGCAGTCAATAAATTATCCTCATCGAAAATTATTAAAGTTGTTCACTGAAGATCGGCACCTAGAGTATAATGGACCTGCCATTTAATAAAACCCCTCATCGATATTCCCCTCAACACCCTGTCTCCTCCATAAAGGAGCTCCTTATCTAGACCAGTGGAAGAGAAGTGCTTCGACCAGCCTGCTATATAGCACTTGATTGAATCGTTTAAAATTAATAGTACACCGCTCATCCAGAATAAAAGAACAGCTCAAAAATGGCTAAAGAAGGTTTTCCGACAATGATGATGATATTAAAGCTGTCTTATATTAATGGCACGATATGATGCACATATTTATAAGCATACACAGGATTCATCCCATCATAAAAGTTACTAACAGATAAACAGAGGTATCAATAATTTTAACATACTTCTTCTTATTACGAGTTCGGCCATTTGTGTACCACGTTCAACAATTCATTTCTTACTACTCCGTTCCCTCCAATATCTCTTCATTACCTCTGCCCGATGTTTTCTTCTTTCATCTGACCACCGTCTATTAATTTGTGTTTTAACCATTTCCGGAAATTTGATCCTGTTGACTACTGTCCGAAATTTGTCTCTATCCCACATTGAATTCCACTGTACATTTGCCACCCTCATATCATCATTAACCATTAGTATCCTTGTATTCTTTTTCTTTTTTTGGAGGCTGTGTTAGAAAATTTTCTTTGTCAGTCTTCTGTCTTCCATTCTAATCAAATGCCCACCAAACGTCAATCTACGTTTCCTCATTGCATCACTTAATTTTTCAATATTTTGATATATTTCCATATTATTTTTTTAGGTTAAAACCTTCTTCAGTCTTTCTTGGTCCCAATATTCTCCTTAATATTTTTCTCTCCTTCTTTTCCATATTTTCAATTTCTCTTCATTACACTTCAGGGACATACAAGCTTTCAGGACGAACAACTGTTTTATAATGACGCAATTTAGCCCCAATAGAGAGATTTGTTTTATAATATATATCCTTATTTTTTTGGAAGGTAAATTCCATTTTGTTGGCTCTTGCGAGACTCGCTCCTTATCTAAACCGTTATATTGAATTGCTTCACCCAAATATTTAAACTTATCTACCCTCTAATGTTACCATATTCAGTCTTTAGTTCTTTGCCTGTATTCACATGAGTCGACATATATGCTGTATTTTCGAAAGAAATCTGTAAACCTATTTTAGACACCATTTCTTGTTTTAACATACTATTTCAGTAACATTCCCCTAGATAAAAAAACTTAAAATTAAAAAAAAATAATTTTGACCACGAAGATTTTTATAGCTCTTCCATTACTAATATCAATAAATAATTCACCTGACACATTGTGAGATGTCAAAATTATTTTATAATCCATTCATTATATATATTTTTTATTTTTATACCATTCGAGTAAAAAAAAAAAATGTATATAAAATAGATTGGATTAGATCTGGGCATATTTATTTAACATAAAAAGAACTCTAAAAACTTCGTCGAAAGTAGATTTTTCGAAAATATATCTCTAAAATTTCATGAGGTACTAATTGATAAACCTAGTTATGTAGCATGAAATATTCAATTGAATTCTAAATACTAATATTATATCCCTGAATATCGTGAATGAGTAATGTGAAAATTGGACACTTATCACTGGGGTATTTTCGATCGTTTTTCGAAATCCTATAAGCACCCAGAGAACACCATTGGCGTCACGAAAACCAATGTTATTCTCACTTTAATGATTTCTATGATTTTCATAAATGTACATATAGACTACATCATATGAAGGAATTTTTCGCTAGTACCATTAATGGACTATCATAAAGATGTTTATGAAGAAAAACCTTTTTTCTACATAATGTTTTTCTAAAGGTCGTAATTCCGAAAAAAAAAATTATAGAATGACTCACATGTACATTTTTTCAGAATTCCTTATTTCGTCAATTATTTCTATGTTTATGTATGGGTGTGTAATAAGGTTCTTGAGGTTCTGTCAATAAATAAAAATAACTATTTTGGTGACGTTTATAGACTATATTGTTCGTCAGGACCGTGCTTTGATTTGATTTATTCGTAAAATCACATTATTCCACTGTAGATATTTTCCAGTAATGACTCAAGGTGTTAATAAGGATAATTTCTTGACTGTTACAATTAACTATGTAATAAGGTTCTAATATATGGGATTTGACAAAGAAATCAAGTCAGCCCTCGGCCCTGACGCAATCACAGTGATAAAGGAACATCAGAAGTCTAACAGAAAACTGACGAGTGCGAAGAATACAAGGACATTTCTAATAAGATGCAGTGCATGATTATGATAACAATATAGTCCCGAAACGTCACTAGAATAGTTGTTTTTATTTATAGACTGAACGTCAAGAATAGTAACATTCAAGAAATTGTCTATATACAGGGTGTCCCGAATTTAAATGGCAAAACCTCAGGAACTTATACAACTAAGACAAAAAGTCATTTAGAGATTTGCTCATTTTTGCTTAGTTTTAGAGAGAATCGCAAAAAAAGAAACAAAACAAAAATGTTACAGGTAGCGATTATCACCTTTCAAAGTTCGTCAGGCTAGGCAGTGAGATATGTAAACACTTAATGTTATCCTTTACTTTCTTTTATTTGTTTACATTTTGGCTTCCTTCTAGGATTATAATTCCTAAATCAGTCTTCAGTCAGTTACTCAGATAGTTTTGTGTGAATAGCATCAGCCACAATGCCGCATGCATATTCTATTGTTGAATACGCTGATATGATTTTTGTGTATGGTTTCTGCAACGGTAATGCTTTAGAAGCGGTGCGGGAGTATGCGCGCCGATTTCCAAATAGAAGAGTGCCTAATCGACGAGTCTTTTCGTTAACTTTAATAGACTAGGAGAGTCTGGTTCATTCTTCATACGTAAGGAAGGCGACCAATTCCAGGCAGCAATAAGAGCAGATTATCGGAGAAAAAATTGTGTCCAACGCCACTTCGATAACAATCCTGAGACTAGCATCCGAAGAGCATCTGCTGCATTAGCAATATCGCGGCAAGCAATATGGCAAACTTTGATCGCTACCCATACCATTTTCAAAAAGTTCAAAATTTATTACCTCAAGATTATGTCAAGAGATTAAATTTTAGTAACTGGTTTCTTGACAAAATTTTCGATGATAATTTATTTCCATTAAAAATTATATGGACCGATGAAGCTACCTTTACAAGATGAGGAATTGTTAATCAAAGAAATTATCATGTATGGGCTCTTAAAAATCCTAGAGCTCTTAGAGAGAATAGGTTTCAGCATGAATTTGCTATTAACGTTTGGCTTGGAATTTGGAACGGATTACTGGTGAGACCATATTTTTTACCTGAAAGATTGAAAGGTATCACATTTACACATTTATTGGAGAGCGACTTTTCTACGAGTAATTATTTAGATGACATTCCCTTACAGCAGCGGATTGAGATGTGGTTCCAACTCGATGGATGTCCAGCTCATCATAGCAGAGTTGCTCGAGCTTGGCTGGATATAAATTATCCACAACGATGGATTGGACGTGGAGGAGTAGTACCTTGGCCACCCAGATCACCTGATATGACACCCATGGATTTCTTCGTATGGAGAACGTTAAAGCAGAAAGTTTATTCGGTGTCAATCAACTCAAGAGAGGGATTAAGATACCGAATCATAGATGCAGTGCACCAAATATTATCAGAAAAATGTTTAGCTACAATTTATCAAGTGAGTGCTAGATGTAATGCTTGTATTGGTGCAAGAGGACAACATTTTGAGCAATATTTACATCAAAAAGAACATAACATAAATATAAATGTAAATAAATAAGTATAAAAATGAAAACGTGTTTTGTTTCTTTTTTTGCGATTTTCTCTAAAACTAAGCAGAAACGAGCAAATCTCTAAAGGACTTTTTGTCTTAGTTTCTCGGTCCCCTATAAGTTCCTGAAGTTTTGCCATTTAAATTCGGGACACCCTGTATATATATGTCAGGGCATGATACAGTTCAGAATCTAACAGACTTCAGAACAGAAGGTATTGGTACACAATGGAACGCAATCGAGCAAGAACTAGACACGAAACTGACTAGGCGAAACTAACAAAAACGCCCAACAATTGGTGCACGTTTGTCGATACCGTCATAGGACCGTTAACTGAAGATGTTATATAGTTCTGTTGAGTTAATACTGCCGGCGATAAGAATGTACAGGAGAGGTCTGTTTAATGTTTTTATGTAACGCAAATTAGGGGTTACTTGGAGTCAATAAGTAAATAGTTATATCAATTCCTCATCAAATGATACCTATAAATACACACCTGCGTATAATATGGTATAACGACTTGTTACAAGATCCTTTTGTATTTTAAGATTTCTTTCAAACCAAAATTGTATTGTAATTTTTTTTATGATTAGCAACCCAATGCACTAATATACTTTTTCGTGTTTGATTTTGGTAGCCCCATAGGGTCCCAGCAGTCCCATTTAATTATTTTAAACAAAATTGTTTCATTGTCAATTATTAATTGTCAGCAAGATTTATATCGTCGGAGTTGAATTATATCCAATCTTATATTTTTGGAGCCTTTGTGAATTATTTCAGAAGTAAATAATTTTGAGAACCTTGGCGTTTATCTTCTTAAACGGTTTATTGCGACTAAACTCGAACGGGACGCCACACTGAATCCAGCCAGAAATGAATCAAGCAGAATCAATAACCTTTTTTTTTCTTAATTCCTATTTACTGAGGATAGTCATGACTTAATTATACCTACTACTTCGACATCGTAGGCAATACGTGAAATGTATATAATATTCTTATACGCATGTCAGAACTAGAAAATAAGGTAGAATCACGTCCATAGAGCTTATGTTTTATGAAGAAAGTTTTACAGAAAATACCGAGGAACGAGGTCTAAATAATTCAGGGAGGGTTCTACAGCCAGCCCACGGTTACTAAAGGTTTTCAGGGCGAATATCTAAAAGAGTACCCCCAGCCAATAGAAGCCAAGAAGTTTGAATTATCGACTAATTAAACAGGATTAGGCACAAAGGTACACATCCATTAAGAGCAAGTTCATTCTAGTGAAAAGCTACTATTCAAGTAGCGTAAAATAGCTAGGAAAAATACAGTATATTATGTAGAAAAAAAAAAAAAAAATACTGTCACAGAGAAATTCTATTGAAAGGTGTCCAACGATTTTCATGTAACTACTAGAATATTTGGATCCACACATAGATCAGAAAAAATGGTTAAGCTGGAAAAGATTCGCTTTAAGATGCAACCTAACAAAATATTCCAAACTATATTAAAACGTATAAAGGAAATATACCAGAAATAAAAAAAAAAGGACTAGACTAGTTTCCAGGCCGAGAAGCTGGAGTTGCAGTTAGCCGACAGGAAAAATAGACAAATCAGATCATTATGACGAAAATAAACGATAACGTATGAATGGAGTGAACAAATATTCCCGAATGCCACAATTTCCATTAAATTAGTAAAGTGAATTGGAAACACCTCCAGGCCGGTATCAACATTACAGAAAGAAGTATGAGTACTTTAAGGACAGCAAACAAGATGCTTTTAGGAAGTACATTGCCATTGCTCCCCAATTGGAATCAAAGATATTCAGAGCAAATGATTAAAGGTTATGAAAGTATATTTAATGTAACCATAAGCACAATAATTATTAATTTAAAACGGAGCAAATGTTCGGATTTGTTATCTCAGGTTAATATGTTTTCCATTGAGGTGCGTACAAGGCGAGGATGTGATAATTCAGGATCTTGATACTCTCTTTCCTCAAGTGCTGAATAATTCAAGGAGAGGCCCTCAATGAGTAAAACTCCTTCGGGTCAGGAATTAATTTTGAAGTTCCGGATTAATTATGCTCCAGGAGCAGGAGCGAACCGGAACTGCCTGGAGTCATTTGCAGCGCGCTAAATACGGATTTAGTTTTAATCACACTTTAACACTCACCGATTTTTACTTTACCGTATTAAACAGTATAAGACTATGTAAAGTAGTGACAACAGTTTTGATGATAGGTTTAACGATAGGTATTGCACTTTTTATTAGCACATAACAAATATAATTCATAGGATTACTGTAGTATAAATATAAACAGGATGGTGATATAATTATGATTCTAAACCGACTTATTGGAGTGGGTAGAGAAATAAGGGTTGGGCGTAGATAAGTAGGATCGATTTTTAGGCTGAAATGGAAATTTTCTCATGTGTTTCATAGAATTATTTAAGTATCGTTCATAAGAAATTTCAATATGTTATTCACTGTGGTTTATATCAGCAACCATTGAATCCGACAAGCTGATATGTGCTTTCAAACCAGCTGTTTGGATAAGTTTTCAATGTCTTCACTGGAAAATTCTAACGCAAATGGTCAACATGTTTCGAAGTGTCGACGCTTCATTTAAGAAACATAAATTTAAGAGACAGCTAACGCTTCTAGTTGCGTTTCTTATGGTGTTACTTCGTAATAGATTAACAGCAAACATACACAAACAAATATAATAAATTAGTAATTTAGAATCAAAACCCTTTATGATCATTTTGAAAATTTTACACGAGCACAAAAATTACAAAATACTACTGTTTGGACCCATCTTCAATATTGCGTTCTTGGACGGGTCTTAAATTTGTGAATATTAGATTTCAATGCATTCTTACATTAGTGGAAAATTTCTATTTTGTGTTGGTACATAACGGATTTTGTTTTGATAGTCGACCCAAAAATTAATTATTCAGTTATTTTTTTCTCTTTATCTAGTTTTCATAACATTACTAGTTATTATTTATTAAGTTATTTTAAGGGATAGACTAAATTTGCTAGTAAAAAGAATTAACACAAAGGATGGGAAGAATAAACACCTAGCAATGTAAAATACATTGTTAGTTAAGTCTTCAACCAGACCCCAATCACTCTGAAGAAGACCTGCAAGGCAGGTCGAAACGTCGGCACGCCAAATTTTTTTATTTAAAAACTTAAACGTGTTTATTTACTTGACTGTACCCGTCCATTTCTTCACTTACATTACATTCTACAGACAACAATAGAGTCATCATTAAAATCCATTATTGAGGCTTTAGCACTAGTTTTGAAGGTTTTCCTCCAATTCGATTTTGTTGTTTTTTCCATATTACGAGTATATACAGATACTAAAAAAATAATAAAAAAAAAAATCACATATATATAGAATTCACTGAAAACTACGAATGTGTACAAAACTTAAACAGTTTGTTAGCAAACCACCATAAATATATTTTATTTTATTTTTTTTGAGATCTATTTCCTCTGAGCTATAGGTAAAGGCGCCTTTCAACGTATATTTAAAAGTATATACGTTTCTCGTAAAACGTGGACTTAACGGTTTTGATGATGAACGACTGAATTAATCTCTCAAAGTGATAATAATAATAATTATTTGAAACTCCTATTGTTTAACAGATTCGGAGACAAACTTTTCATTTATTGAATTTTAACGGTAAATATTAATTCGTTCAGGTTCTATATAGTAAATTATAATAATAATTAATTAATATAAATGTATATAGAGGGAATTATGAACATACTCTTAAAAATACAAGAAATTAACAATATATAAGCTCATTGATTTTATATCAAGACAATTACAAAAGTCTGGTCAAAGCTATTTCTCGAACATTGAATTGTAATTATTGAATTCAACTCAAGTATTGAGAAGTAATTTCCCAATTTGATTTCCTATAACTTAACTTCTTCTCGGAAACTTTGTCAAAGTTTAGTTTAGTTTCTTTGAAAGAGGAACTGACGATTTGTTGAACTTAAATAGCAAACTCATTAGACTATTGGGAGAAGTTTGAATCCTTTCAAAACAATTCCTAGCATAATAAAAAAAATCACTAAATAAAGTTTACCGACTTGTTACTGTACCGAGGACAGAAATTCTCCTTGAGTACTTATTCATGAATAATTAGGTTTAAGTTAAAGTCAGGAGGGTTTATTAAACTGAAAACTGAAAAAAAAAACTAGGTCGGTTCATTGTTTACGTTTATGATGTTTTTTTAAATAAAAATTATTATTTCGTTACTCACACTGGAAACAACTTAATATTTGAATTATAAAATACTAAAAATAAAGTTTAAAAAAAAAAATTATAAAGACGGTCCTGATTATGGTGTTTGCAACTTAAGGACGTATGCAAATTAAATTTAATTGTAAATAGATAATGGACACATGGACGAACTTATAAAAAATATTGTTACACCTGACATACTTGATCTTACACAACTAAAGCCAAAAGGAGTTGGATGTGACTCCTGTCCCTTAATACGAATTGACTGAAGTTCAGAAGGATGAAAGTGGTGTCTCCATGGCTTATTTTGCTATTTTCCTTTTACTACAGCTGATACATTGGATTTATTGTTACATATACAAGTGCAAATAAAAAATAAAGATATAAAAAATATTATTAAAAAATTAAACAAACATTGGAGATTGTTTTCAATAGCAAAATTACTCAAATCAAACTTTTAGCTTTTTACATCAACCTAAAATTAGTACGCCGGGCTTCATATTGTAATTTAAGCAGGAGGAGTGTTGTCACTGAATAAAATAATCAAACAAATCATAAAATTTTAGAAGAAAGAAAATTAATCACCTCCGAACCAATCGATAAAAGTACAGAGGAACCAAGTGATAATAAGGGTATACTCGCCTTCAGAAGGTGAGATAGTGAACAATTCAAACTACATCTGTATTAGGAGGAAAAAAAAAATCAGCAAATTTTTAAAAACTGATGAGGTTATTGAAAGCGGGGTATAAATGTATTTAGAATGGCGTTTCAGGTCAACTTTCGTAAAATGGTAGTAGCGTACCGGCTCACCGCCTCGCCTTCTGAAGCTGCGCCTTCTATAGTGGTTCCATATGCACTTGGTACATATCTGACTAAGCATATGCAGCTACAGCCTTCTGTATAATTCATATTAAGCTTCTTTTGAATTTTTAAAATTTGAAATGATATTATACATACATGATCAACCAGTGAAATTATTATGAAAATTATGGCAGGAAACCGAGCTAGGCGAATTATAAGTTTTTTAAGTCTAAATTGTTGTATAGAAAAACTAAACTAAAAAAACTTAATAAGTCCTACAAGTCATCAATAACAACTGTACTAACATATGGAGGTGAAATTTGGTGTTTAGCCCAACATGACGTCCAGAAACTGAAACTTTTTGAAAGAAAGGCAGGAAGAGGAATATGCGCCACAACACAAGTACTATAGACTATAGACGAATGAAGAAATAGAAAACATGTTAAAACCTGAAAATATTGTAAACTTCATTAAAGTGAAGAGATTAAGGCGAAAGACAGCAGATAGAATGCCAAAGAAACTGCTAGAGATATGAGAATGAATAGACAGAGAAAAAGGGGAAGACATGGATAGCAGATGGGAGAATGAAGTATAAAAAGCTGCCGCAAAATTAAGAATAAGAAATTGGATAATGGAAGAGAAGGATGGAGATAGATGGAAAAGAAAAATCCAGGAGGCCAAGCAAGGGTCACCCAGACCTGTAGCGCCGAGAAGTAATTAAGTAATATAATACATATTTGTGTGAAATAAGTTATAAAACGGAGAAATAGACAAGAATATTATCGTAACAAGATAGGAATTATTAAAATATTTCATAAAAAAAAAATAATAATGATGAAATTAAGATTAAATTAGAAGATCTGTATTTTCTTGATTCACAAGAAGGATATTATACGTCATATCTGTATATTAAAAGCAACTGAATGATTCATCTAAAAAATAAAAATAAAATATTTCTTTCATAGTTATAAGCCACCAATCAATATAAATCATGTAAGCTGCATTAAATAATGTTAAGTGATTATACAAACAAATAACCTATAAAAATGTATTGCACTTTTCAATGATGACTATATATAAAAGCAGAAATCTCTTGCGACATTAAAAGAGTTCTTGATATATCAGTGGCTTCCAGACATAGCTATTAAGTGGCCAAGGTAACATTTGATGCCCATGTACCAATATTCGAGAGCTCTAGGGTCGTTGAGATTTTCCTCAGATTTATTACAAAACTTATCTTCGGAGTTTGGAAATAAAATCCGACCGCAGGAAATTAAAGCCCCTCAGGCGATCAATCTTCAGACTCTTCCGCCAGCTGAAGCCAAAAGTTGCCGATAGCAGATAACTTGTCGAATTTCTTCTAAATTATATTTCCGCTAATATGGTCGGTTCCCTATTACATTGCAAGCTACTATGTAATTTATTTGTTGGATATGCACGGTATATCTATAGTCTTAGAGCAATGTTGGAAATAGGTAATAGCATTTTCATAAAACTCAACATGTGTCAAAAAATTCAACACTAACAGAAAAAATATTTCACTTATTCAATTTTTTCATTTTTCTCCTAAAAGATTCGGCTTTCTTTAGATATTTACGCCCCCATTTACAATTGCCAGGGCATATGAAACGTATTAGAAATATTCATAATATAAATAAAATAAAATACATAAGTATTAAAAAATAAAACAAAGAAATTTTAAATTGATTAGATTTGAGATTTGCATTCATGTATATGGGGACATGAAAACCTAAAAAAAGTATGAAACTTTAAGCCAAGAAATATTTTTAAAAAAATATTGAATGGAATTCTTTGCCTTTCACTATATTTACATTATTCACGTTAGTAGAGTTATTCAAAAAAATCAATTTTATATTCCTTTTTTTTTTTTAATATAAGGTTTTATAACAAAATTAAAAAAAAAAAAAATCGTTTTATATTTGAAAAAATGAAAAATAAACTTTATTCTGGGATAGACTGTCCCCTAAGAATAATTAAAGTGCACACTAAAGGGTACAATTGTCAGGCTGAGATTAGTAAAATCCGCACATCCATAGTACAATTAAATTAGGAGAAAAAAGTAGAAAGAAGAAATTTAAAAAAATAAATAAAAAATTAAAGTAAAAAAAAATAATAATAATAAAAATAAATAAATAACAAAAATAACTAAATAAAAACAATCAACAGTAAAAATTTGAACACACTTATGTACATTTACATATTATTTACATTTTTGTGGGAGACTGAAGTTCGATGGATAAATAAAAAATGTTTAAAAGAAGTTAAGGAAGAGGCTTTGCGAATATGGATAGGTAAGGAATTCCAAAAAGAGGTAGCATGGATAACGAAAGATTTTTCAAAGAAGGCAGTTCTATGTGAGGGGGTATATAGGTTAGAAGGTTGGGATCTTGTATTCAGGTGGTGAATGGAGGAACGCAGCGTAAGTAGGTCTAGGATATAGGAAGGTTTATCGGTTTTTAATGACAGGAATAGGAAAGTGTATTTGCATTGATAAACAAAAATAATAGGTTATATAAAAAAAATAAAAACAATATTTTAATGGTTATCAATAAATTAGATTTGAGAATGATCACAACCCTTATACGATTGAAAATTCGTAGAAGAAAAATTATGTCTAGTTATGAGTTTTCGGAAGAGGTGGTTTCGGAGATGGAGGTGAACAGAGAGGGTTCTAGGAAAAAGTTTAAATAGAAATTCGTAGGTAAAGAAATGCTAAAATAAAAGTATAATATTGGTATAAGAAATTATTAAACAACTATGACTTTAGTCAAAGTATTATTTAACAAACGTGCCAGTAAGTAAATAAGTGTTTTTTTTTTTTTTTTATAAAGCGAAAGTCAACTATTTTCTTTACTTAGCTTAGATAGCTGTGAATTTCGGAATCAAATATTTATGGACTTATATATGTAAGACAAATGCATCTTTCATGTAATTTGAAATAAAAACGTAGGTAAATTGCTAATAGTAGTTTCCTTTTCGAGTTCCAACCTTTATATTACATTTTTTTTTATTAGGTATTTACTGAAATTTACAACTGTATATACAATATAAAAATATAATATATCAAGTAAATATGATATCAATGATAAAAAATGACAGTCACTTGTATTAAAAGCAAGTACCCATCGGTAGCATTTATAAAGGTTTTATATAATGAAGTACTATATTAGAAGGTCCCGCGGCCATCTTTTTTTCAGGGGCCTTGGAGGGTAATCTGGAATGGAATGAGAAGCAAGTTGTGATACTAATGGATTTGAATGTTTGTGGAGTTTGCTGTGAAAGGATAGATATCTGGTTTGAGCTAAGTCAGAAAGGTAATGTATTTTAAGTTCTTTGTGGATAAGTTAGTTTGTGATGAAGTAAGGAGCATTTAGGGTTTTCCTAAGGATTTTGGATTGTAAGGATGGGATACGAGATGAATCGGATGGTTTAGTGGATCCCCAGAGCTCAACTCCGTATGTCCAAATCGGTCTAATAACTGTCATGTAAATGATTCTTTTTTAATAATGTTTGAACGTTTTTCAAGTAAATGTTGAAGTATTTGAAAATGACGGATATTACATTTGAATTAAGAATTAATATTTTTGGATTATGACACATAACCAAAACTGTAGGTGTAGATTTGAGGCTGTAATTAACCATTAACAAACAAGACCTGAGGGTTTAAATCACTGCTATGCATAATTTCCTCAACCGCCATCTTGTTTTAATCAAATACTAATCTCGCTACCTGATTACACCTTAATGCCGTATTCCACGGCTGAGGAGGGCACCATTCATCAGGGCTAATTCTCCAGTCGTCTGTAGTTCAAAGCAGAGTCCCTCCGGTGATCTTCCAAGCAGCGCTTATTCATGAAGTTCTTGATAAAGAGGAGGTCCGACTGAAGAAGAAATCCTTTCATCTCGCTTCTGTGATCGGTTAATATTGATTCGACTCTACAAAGCTATTTAATCTGGACCACTCAAAGGCTTATTTCCAGAATAAGAACCTACAGAGCTAAGGACCCAATAGAAGTAAATCTAACTTAAGAACAGAAAGCAAGGGAGTAAAGAATTTTAAATAAATCTTTACTGGAAGTTTATAAAACATTAAACAAAAATCTCATTCAGACTAATCTTCATGTAACAATTAACTTTTTTTTATATACATTTATTAAAATTTACCACTGCACGAAATATATAAATCAAGCAAATGTATTGGCAAGGATTACAATAACATGTCAAAACTTGAAAAAGAACTATTCATCAGTAGCACTTTATTAAAACTTCCACACTAGAAGGTCTCTAGGTCATCTTCGTTTCAGACGCCTCGGAGGATTATCAGGAATGGAGTGGGAAGCAAGTTGAGAAACTAACGGATTTGAGTGATTATGGAGCTTACTATGATAGAATAGGTATCTGGTGTGGGAACAAATAAACGCATATATAATTATCTTCATAACCGTATGGTGCTGGTTTGGTCTAAACCTTTTCCTATGAGACGTCTAAAAATAAGGTAGTTTCTTTGCAAGTTATTGTACTAATTTTACACGTTTATTATATTTTTTTAAATGACTAATTTTATCATCTGAATTTTTTTTTATTATTTTTTTTTTTTAATTAAATAAAATGTAAATTTTACCCTGGGACTAAAAATATTAATGATAATGTACAATGACGGGTGCAATTGTCTGGCCAGATTACCTATATATCAATGCATCAGTAATTACGGCACATATTGTGGACAAGAAAAAGAAAATAATTAAATACAATCATGGTATTTAAGATTGATTATCTAGGAGGTGAAAAAAAATGATGCTTAAAAAATGTAATGAAGAAACTTTACGAATAGGAATGGATAAAAATGTCCAAAAGGAGGTAGCAAGGGTTTTTCAAAGAAAGTAGTTCTATGGGAGGGGGTACACAAGTTAAAAGCCTTGTGTTTAGGAGGTCGATAGAAGAACGCAGAATTATTACGTTAAGAATAAAGGAAGGTTTTTCTTTTTTCAGTGATTTAAATCGAAAAGAACCTAGAAAGTATAGAAAATTAGGGAAAAGGCGCCCAAGCTCAGAATAGCAGCAAGTAACGTGTTACCTGGGGATCCCCAAGGTAAATCGAATTATATACTAATAGTTTTTATAATTATATACTATATAATAAAACACGAGTTTGTAAAATATCAGTCTATTTATTAAATCAGTAAATTGGAGATTTAATCACTGTAAAACCTTTTTTTGATGGATAGAACATTAGAAGTTATTGACATATTTTAGTCATTTTCCACAAATTTACCTTATGAATATATTGTATAACGTTATAAATATTGACAAATAAAAAATAATTTTATATTTGTCTGGGCCTATATGGTATCCTTATCTATACATCCTGTTAATATATTGGTTAACTGGTTTATTGGGGCTTAACGTCCTTATGTACTCCAACTAGGACAGTGAGGACGGTTTATATTAAATGTTACCAACCTATTCTAGCTAGGGTGGAAAGGTCAATATTTATTTCTTGGGTCCACCACGAAATAAATTTTAATCCGTCCAGGTGGGATTTGAACCTACGAATTTCAGTACCGAGCGCGCTGAGATCCTTGTCCCAACACGCTCGGCAAACGAGTGACTACATTCTGTTAATATTTGCTTCACTTTAAAGTCGATCCCACGATAACAATGTAATGGATTGTTATGTTTAAGAGTTGACCATGGTTTGCCGAGTTCTCTTTCATGTTAGGAGCATATTCTCTTCTCTCCCTGAAATCTACCTACGTTTCACTACTAAAACATTTTAATTTATTTCTAATATTAATCCTTTTATGAATTTACAATGGTTTTCTATCTGACAATACTGTTTTTCAAAGTAGATTTCAGCAAAAAACAAAAAACAAAAAGTATATTACATATCTACAAAGAAAAGAAAAGTTTGCGATTTATGAACACGATGTTGAAAAAGAACGTTTCCCTGTCCATGGCTTACCGTCAGAACATGAATGGGTGGAAGCTGGTACCCGCATCGACCGATATCTTAAAGTGATATCACTTTCTACTCTTGAGCCTTCTAACATGAGATAAAAGTTTAATCAAGGACAACATGTTTGCTCAAAACGCGAAAATACAAGCTAAAAATAAACGCTGCGAAGAGCTTTATGAAGATAATTAGGATCAGCCAGTAAAATACATGACAGGAAAATAGTATAACTTCCTAAAACATCGAAAAAGAAATTTTTAATCTTCGAGAACGTCTAGACCATATTGTAGGGGTACTGACCAATCGCAGGAGCCCAATTTACTCTTCTCATCTCTCAATCTTTGCAGGCACCAAATACGTATTATTTTGTTGTAGTTTTTCAATCACTATTAATTCGTAATAGTTATAATTGATATCATTCCTATTTATTTGCTTTAAGTTTCCTTTCAAATGTTAATTATTTAACTTTTTTTTTATTGATTTAAGAAATATTATTGTTCTGTCTTAATCGTTATAATATTTCAAACTTAATAGAGAGACTAATAACTAGACAAAATTTACCACGACTTATTATAAATATCAAAACAGTTATATTTATCAACAATCGACAAATTCACTCCTATCAAAATTGAGTTAGGAAATTTAAAAATATTTATCTACATTTCCGATGGTCTAGCTCTGATGGTTTCAGACTTTAGGTCCATGTACTTTTTTAAATAAATTTTTCAAGACTAAATCATTTAGATATCTAAAAGAAAAAACGAATCCTGAAAATAGACCGATGCAACGAAACATATAGGCATTTGCAGAATACAACAAAACGTTTCTCACTTTCGAAAAAAAAAAAAAAAAAAAAAAAAAATGAAACACGGAGTTTTCGAAAATCACGTTTCGAATCAATAGGAAGTAAGGAATGCACGACGGAAGACATACCAACGTTCACTACCCTTGTATTCAGATCAGACATAAGGTCTGTTCATATTCATAGATACAAGTCAAGGAGAAAGTTTGTAGAGCAAAGACAGTAGCTAATGGAAATCAGGAAACGGTGGGCCATGGGAGCCTGCGACGTTTCTGGCGTTTCTCGAAGACCACCGCTGAGAACTGGAGGAAATCATGCATTGTCCAGTTGGCATTACTTCACTACCGCAGAGAGTGTGTCACACTGCGGACAATGCCAATCCGTACTCAGTGTACAACTGGTTTCTCAAAGACGAAATCCTATTAAAAAATAAAATAAAGGAGTTTCATCAATACTCAAAAAAACTGATGCTTAAATTAAAAAAAAAAAATATATACTACGACTAGTGAAAAGGTTAGTTTGTTTATGCAACTTCCAATCCCCACATAAAACTACCCTGACTACCTGGAAAGAACATCAAAAACCTAAGATCGTAAGAGGCAAGCCATTGAAAAGAAAGTCCACAAAGGCAGTTAGTCTAGGTGCAGGGAGCGCTCACGACCAAGTCACGTCCTACTCAGCTCAGAACTTTTCCTATCTCCCTCAGCACTCTTGGCCCTCTCTGGATTAGTTTTCTTGTTAATTAGCAATTAATAACTTTCTTGGAGTTATTTCATTATATCTCTGATTCAGCACTCCAAGGGTTTAATACGAAAGAGTGCAATATTCGTAAAGAATAAAAGTTGATTCAGTAGCCATAAATAAAATTATATGAGACAAAGTCAACCTAAAATAATTCTGAACTTCTTAATTATGCAATAATATTTCAACATAATTTCTTTTTGACAATAACTATTATAAATTAATAACATTAAAATTAATTATGACATAAGAAATAAAATAACGATAAACATTAATCAATCATTTGATAAGATGTACAATACAGTATAATTCATAATGTATTTTTTAAAAAAATCGCTGGAGAGGTTTAAAAAAATGGAACATAGCAGATCTTAGTATTAAAAAAAATCCATAAAATATGAATAAAAACGTTCTACTACAAACTATGGGGTTATTTCTTAGGTAAGGATGTACTATTACTAGGCCAACGGTTGTGAAAGGAGGAGATTAGGCCGAAATTACAACATTTCTCCCTAATAAGGGTACTTACTTTATAGAGGCTGTGTGTGCCCAAGGAGACAAGATACTATTAGAAAGGGTCCAAAAATAAGGTTTTAAGTTACATAATTTAAATTTATACAAATACTATTAGTATTGCAATTATTATTATTTAAATTTCTTATTTGATTAATAGAATCAAGCTCATTATATTTAACAAGTGCTAACCAGAATTTTTCAACAAAAATGTAATAAAAATAAGGTTTGGTGAAAAAATTACAAACATGACAAGAATGTGTCCATAGATTTAAAGATTTGTCCGCATTGAACCTGGTTTTGTAGATTTAAGGAAACGGCTAGGAAGACAGTTCATGTAATTATAATTTTGTATTATTTGTTCTCCAAACAGATAAGGCAATAATAGCTAACTATTATTAAATTAAATGGTCAAGTAAAATAAATACAAATTTAAAAGCATTAAGTCTTGAAAACTTGTCTAAAACAGAGGCAATTTAAATTTTATACCTCAAACAAAAAGTAAGAAGATAGGAAGACAGCACTTAGTGGAAATATTTTATGAGTCTTTAACTACAACATTAATAGACAATAAAAATAAGTATTAATTGCGATTCTAAATTATTGTAAATTTTTTCTAATATTTCTTTTATTAATTCACTTACCCCTTAATTTTTTTTCTCTAAATGAAAAAAGTTACTAATAATGGGAAACTGACAAAGCATCGCCTCCAAGATACATTGCCAAATTTCAAAACAAAATACATTTAGGTCAATGAGCTCTAAAACAACGGAGATGTTACAATTGATCGAGAAGCGACTTTTAGCTCGCCAGTATCAGATAGATCACTGCCGAATTGGAAAATACTTGACTTAAGTTCCAGCAACTTTCGTACAAAGGGAAAGACGTTGAAAAACGAGAGCTTTTAATGGATGATAATGGAGTGGATATTTTACCAGATGAACGAAAGGAATCCATATTAATGTTTCAAATGTTATAAATAAATTTTCAAAATTCTCTGGAAAAAATATTTTTTAAATTTAAAAAATCACAGAGTTTATTTAAAAATCATAAATAAAAAATGCATGTGAACAAATATTAAAATCAGGTGCAAGAACTAGGATATAAAATACCAAATAGACACTTAAAAGTTTTTTCTTTAGGTTTAATATTTTTTATTAAATAATCATTGTGTAGAGGCTTCAGTAAATGGAATTGAAATATTAAGAAGATACTTGAGGTACGCATGATGATATAGAAGGATTAATACAATTAGGATTAATGAATTAAGTGCCACTTCTATTGAGATTATTTTATTTGAAAACTAGTTTCGAATGCTAAACATTCATCTTCAGTTCTAAAACATACAATAAAATTTTCAACACATCAGTGTTCTATCTATGTTACATAGATTATATATACTAAAGTTTTTTAAAAAGATAAGACAAGAAATCAAGCATAGGCACTCACCTTCGAGGTACCTAAAACACTGAATTTGTGAGAAGTGTGTAGTTAAGTTTTAGATTTACAATGGGGTTTCCCTTAACTCATTGGGTTTTTCCGGGGAAACAAATTTAAAATGGGGCTATTGGATATGTTAATCTGATCGATTTAAAAAAAAATCTGGATCGGTTTTAAACGATTTTATTATTTCTAGTGATTCAAAAGTATTTAATTTTAGGATATTTTATACTTGATGTAATATTTTTACTCCCGAGTCTTTATTAAATTTGTGGTTATTTTCATTTAGATGGATAGCAAAATTGGAATTTTCCAACCTAGGGGAACCTACCTGCCCCCCCCCCTTTTACTTCTCACAAATTCAGTGTTTTGGTTACCTCGAAGGTGAGTGCCTATGCTTGATTTCTTGTCTTATCTTTTTAAAAAACTTTAGTATATATAATCTATGTAACATAGTACTGATGTGTTAAAAAAATTTTGTATGTTTTAGAACTGAAGATGAATGTTTAGCATTCGAAACTAGTTTTCAAATAAAATAATCTCAATAGAGTGGCACTTAATTCATCAATCCTAATTAAGAAGATAGCAATATTAGTAATTATTTTGCTCATTCTCAACAAACTCTTTTTCGTTTTTCATTCAAACCAATATAACACTTTAAACGCAGGTCCCGGAGACAATATAAAAAAAAATCTATTCCATTAAATTTCTGATAAGGAAACAGTCGTTTAATTTTCGATTCGAGCAATACCAACAGAGCTACAGTGTGTAAAAATGTTACATTTTCGAGGATGAAAAAAAAAGTTACAATGAGGCGTTTTTCATTCAAACCAATATAGCTCCTGAATAGTGGATCCTAACGTCAAATGATATATATAAAAAAGTATCCACAATTAAAAGTCTGACCGGAGACTGTCGCCTAGGTTTTGATCTGAGCAACAAAGCTAGAACGTATCAGAAAAACCCCATAACTTATAAAGTGTAAGCAAACGAATTTTTTTGTTCAAACCAATATATCTCCAAATATTGTATTACCAAAAATATTCTCCATTAAATTTATGACTAGGATATCGTCAAATTTTCGAATCGACAACACCAACAGAGGTTGTCAAAAAAGCTTGATAAATGTAAGCAAACGTGTCATTTTTAATCCAAACCAATAAAGCTTTTAAATGGTAGGTACTAGCGACAAATGTTATATACCAAAACACATTCTCCGATTAATTATGATAAAGAAACTTTGCGTAGGAAAATAGCATCGGCCAATCCACAAGTTCATAAGAATATTACTTAAACCTGTAATGTTGGTTGAAGGTATTTTGCTTGTCCTGCAAAATTTGTTTTTTATTTTCAGCGTATCAGCGATATGGAAAGTTATTTAAATTTTTTAAAAATAATCATTCCTCCCATAACACAAAGATCGTTAGGTCATTATTCATAAATAACCTGAACATAAAATTGGAATGATGGCTTTCTATTTTACATATTTAACCTGCGCATATCCTGCATGTCCCATCAGGGGTTCGGTCACGTATTCCATTACGTTATTTTTATGGGGGGACATAATTTTTAGCGGCTTTAAGGATGATACCTAACTAGGTTAATGTACCCGACAAGGTGAGCCCTATGTGAGCCAACTCGTTGGGGTAAATTAAATGTAAATGGGACAGTTAGCCTCGATAGAGACAAGGCCCTATCACAATGGAGAGTATTTTCATCTGAATGGGGATGAGCCGGCTGTCTGAGATGGATATATTGACTATATGCAAACAAACAGACCAGGTTTTTTTATTTTTTTAATTTTACAATATTTACGAAGAAACTAAAGAAGGTCATTCATGTTTATTACATTTTCCTTCAGCCTTATTACCGTGTTTATTATTTGTCATTTTATTTTGGTCTTATTGAACTCGATAGTTTACCATGGGGAACAGTTGTAGAAGTGCTAGCGCGAATAATGCACAGACGATTTTCGGGATTACTGCTGTATGCCTGAATCACAAATATTTAACACACCACAGATTAAGGCAAATGATACTGATCCGATAAATCTTTAAAAACTTGGATCGTATAAGCATGGATATGTCTTTTGGCTGAAGGGTCGATACATTTTAAGTGTAACTTTTTTCTCACACTGATTCTAACATTATCTAGCTATATTGGTGATACATGGACCGAAAATTTCCCGGCAGTTTTCTGATCAGAAATTTAATAGATAATATCTTTGTCATATAAGATTTGTCGCTAGGACCTACCGTTAAGGAGCTATATTGGTTTGAATAAAAAGAGTTACGGTTAAAACCCCTATTTTCTCTCAACCTTGTATATTTCGAATAAATATATTGTTAATTTAATTTACAATCTATTTATAATTATAATCTATACATAATCTATTTATAAATCACTAATTTAAGTAATCTGATCCTTTTAATTCTAAAATGTAAGTTGAGAAAAGCAGTAGATTATAGGTTGACATATCAAATATAACACACCATGATCACAATAAAAATCGAGAATTTTCAAAAGATACTGGCCATATGGACATATCCATAAAAATGTTTAAACTATAAATACTAACCAAATTTTTCTCCGATATAAATTGAAAAGTATATTGGTGGTACATATGTAATTATTACAGCAGGACATAATTACTGTACAAATGACAATCAAACTTTGTAAAACTTATTGCTGCGTTACAAATATCAAAAAATTAATCTAAAAGAAGAAAAAAATGAAAAGCTAATTAATTTGTATTTCGTTAATATGCGACTTATTATTCGACCTAAAATACTTTATAAATACAAAATTCGTAGTTTTTAAAATCATTTTTAAAATGATTTTATCTTATCTTATAATTCACAAACCTTACGAATTATTATTATTTTTTTTTTTTAAACAATAAAAATGCTTGAAATATTTTTTTTCATGGCTATATAGTAATATGAAAGCTAGTGTAGGTATTTGTTCACAGAGCATATTCCGGGTAATTCAGTTTATTCAGACGACAATACAAAATAAGACTGACATAGAGCCCACATGTCAAACCAAGCTGTGACACGCCAAATTTCCGATTATCAATAACATATTTGACATTACACTGGCGTTCTAAATTACCTCTAAACGTAACGTGGACACTTCACAAACATTTCAATCCGAAATATTAAAGGACTAGCCCCTCTCTGTTTATAAAGAAAACATACAGGCTCTATTATTTATTTCGACTGTCACGAAACACATTCACGAAACAAATTGAATTTGAAACAATTTTACATTATTTTGTTTATTAAATGAATATATTGAAAAACAAGGTATATCTATGCCAAAGCACTGCAAGACTATTGAGAGGAGTTTAATGATCAATTTTCTAGTTAAACAATTTAACTATGTTATAGGTCTGAGAAATGTGTCAAATTAAGCCATGATCCGCTATTTTAGTTTATTTGCTCATTAAATAATTCACTTATATCTTAATTTATAATTATCCATTATAAAAATAGTCCGATCTCTCAGTAATGTCGAGGAATAAGAAAAAACTATTAATAGTAAAAAAAAAATATTCGCTAACATAATATACTATAGTTGACTTAAACTATACTTATTTTGTGGTAATCATCTCATATACTTATAGAAAATCTCAATTATAAATAAATATTTATGAACATTATTTTTTTTTAAATTGAATGCTAATTTAAAAATAATTAATTAACTGAAATAATTCATAATTCTGCGAATGAATTTTTTTCTATTTATTCTATTTATTTACTTCATACCTATAAGGAAAAAACGCATAAAACAAGAACACCATTGTTTAGAAAAGAGGGATATTACATTCAAATGAAGTTTTGTTTCAAAAGAATATTTTAAAATCAAGGATTCAGGAAGTTATTATTGCAAAAGGATGTCTGGACATAAAAACAATGCCTTATTTAAAAAAAAAGCATTGCCATTTTTTTATTATCAATACAAACCCAATACAATAATGAATTTTGGCTATAACGACATATTTCATTGCCCTATTTATTAATGTTTAATTTGATATGGATTTTTTAAAATACAACTTAATGACAAAATACAAATAGTAAATTCATTGAATTGTCAATATAATGACATGCTATATGCTACCTATTGTAGAATTCTTATGCAGGATTCAAGACCCCGAGGCCATTTTCATTTTATATAGCTAGGGGGATTATCAGCAATATTATAACATGCAAGTTGAGACACAAGTGGATATGGAATCGCATTTTCGACACGCTCTAGCTCTGTTGGTGTAACCCGGATCGAAAATTTGACAAAGACTTTCAAGTCAGAAATTCCATGGATAATATTTCTTGTAATACATTTGTCGTTAAGACCTACCGTCTAGGAGCTATAATGGTTTGAATGAAAAAAGTCACGTTTAAAACCGCTATTTTCTCTCAACTGTATTTATTTCGAATAATAATTCATTGTTCAATTAATTTAATTATCAATACAAGTAAATTTATTGGTACTATAGATAAACATATCCAGGTTCTTTTGTTTCTTCATTTTTCTTTTGCTATAAATAAAGAAAAACGGTCATTTTTTTGTAGCAAAAATAAAAATAATTCTATATTTGTTTCTAATTTTTACATTAGAATATTCAACTTTTTTGAGATAGAAGAGTTAGGATTCGTTTTCAGTACCCAAAAAATATTTATTCTGGGTTCTGTATTTAGTCATTTTTTGTCTCTAACGACCAATCTAAACTGAATTAAAAGTATATTATATTGAAATGATGCAGATTGGTTTATCGCATATAAATATAAAAGCAAATCGTGGGTGTGAGCGGTCATTAAAAACAATATAAAATTCGTTTTTTTATGTTTTCAATGACAGCACCACGATCATATTTTGTATTTTATTTTCTAAATAGTGTTATCCTATTATTTTTACTTATTATATTTGCAAATTTATTGAATCACAATTGCTCATTCATATTAGTGGCAAATAAAAAATCCATTGAAGCTTTAATGTTTTAAGTGGAGTACTCGACATGATGTAGTCGAGAAATGGATGTTAGAAGCTGAATTGGTTATCGGCTGTATCACTGACAAACCACACTCGAGTATTCCGTTTGCGGAAACCTCTGAGGAGATAGGGTCAGTGAGAATATTAGCCTGAGTTGAGTGTTTAAGCAGTTCTGTTTACCTTCCCGTTCTGCTCTCAGTTGTTCCGTCAATTCTGAACTAAGCGGTTTACGTTATTCCGGTCGAATTATTCCATAAACCTAACAGCCAGTTATTTTATTAACTTTCCAAAAAATTATAAAAATTTGTTGTACTGTATTTCATTATATAGAACAATTGAATGTTCGCGAGTAATAATCTTTTCAAATTTCAGAATTTTAGATACCGGGGCTCTTTATATGTCCTCATTCCGATTCTTCGACTACATCAGGTATGCCGAGTACTCCAGGTGAAAAAATAAAACTAATATGGCTTTTTTATTTGCAACTGATCTCAAAAAGCAATTATCAGAACTATTTTATAAAAGGATAAGCATTTTTCGTTTGTGAACAATAACCGCGAAAACTACTAAACCAATCAGTACCAAATTTTAACTTCATAGTCTTAATAGTTCAAGGAAGGTTCAGCAATAATAAAATTTACATTTTTCAATCAAATTGTTTTCAAAACAGGATAAATATGTAGTGAGCAGTGAAGTATGAAAATTAACCGATAGGCGGCGATTGCTATTCAAGAGAGGTTACAAAGATACGGTGTTCATAGAGCTTACAATTGATAACGAAATTTGCTTAATTCAATTAAATTGTCATCAAAAAAGCTATAAATATGTTCAGTAACGTATGGATTCCAGTGAAGTTAAAAACTTGAGCGATACATGTCAAACGCCATACTGCCATAGAGTTTGCAATCGTAAAACTATTGAACCCATTAGTACAAAGTTTTAACTACATTATTTTCATAGTTTTAGAAGGGTTTCCAACAGTAAAGTTTACAATCATTAGAATTTAAATGTACAATGTTTAGTGGCAGAAACGAGGTCTGCCATACTATCATAAACTTCTATGGTTAGAAATTAAAATGCAACTAGATGAAATTAATAAAATTACGTATAAAAATTAATATAAAATAAAAATGTAAACGCTTTGCTTTTTTAATATTTTGTGTAAAAATATGATTCATGGGCCTTTTATTGTAAGCACTGGTAATGCAGTTCATTATATGCAAGTTTCAATAGTCACTATCCATCTGGATTGGCAACTCAAACATTAAAATTTAAAAAAAAAACCATATATAATTATGATTTTACGTAATCTTCAACAAACTAATCTGTGCTATTTTAACCAGGTTAAAAATTACTGCTATTTGTGATAACATCATAGAGCAAATAATGCTTATTTATTGCATGCTACCCCACATGATTTTTATCAATAAATAAATAAAACTTGAATTATTAGTTAAAATTATTCGTGTTCTTTAATCATGAGAGCGGGTGAAGCCGCGACAGTGATGAAATAACTGTGCAAATATATGGCTATGAAAAACCAGTATAAAACTATTTAGAATACTAAACGATACGAAAATAAAATATAAAAGATGATTGTTGTCATATCATTGAAAACATTTAAAAAGGAATTTTATTTTTTTTTAATGTCAACTCACACCTACGGTCATCTTCTATATTTACATACGATAAACCAATATCCGCCATTACAGTATAATAGACTATTAATATTTTATTATTTTAAATCCACTATTTCAGTTCTAACTTCCCCGTTCTCATTGCAATCTCAAATAGGCAAAAATAGATTATTTTCGAGCGGAAGAGAAAAATTATATTTTACTAATGTAAGGATTTTGGAAACGGTTACACTTGAATTTTTTAAATTAAAAATAAATAATTTTAATTTCCTACGAAAAAATAGAATATGTGAACATTATTGATTTAAAGGATAACTGATTAGAGAAAAGGAATTGTTTTTTTCTTTTTATTATATTAAAAAGGCATAACTCCTCATTTGCTTTATTCAATAACTTCATGTTTCGGAGCTTGTCATGTTGTCTTCAGGTTTTACACTGTGATATTTTTCGTCTCATCTACAACGTTTTTTTCTTTTTCGAAACGTGATTATTTTTGATAAAGTCTTTGATCTATAGACTAGCTATAAGATTTTTAACTGGCCTTAGGTAAAAAAAAAAATCATAAAAAATACATACATGAGCAAAACACATTATACTTACTAAATACATAGTTTTTACTATAACATACTTTTAGAGGGATCGCCATAGAACCTCTTAGTTTGAAATTGTAAAATGCACAACACATATGGTTTACTGTCTGTTAAAAAAAGTAAATTAAAAAACAGTTTGTCCAAGTTATTTCAAGAAGCAAACTTGAATGACGTGTTCGTAACTTGTGAATGCTTCAGAAAGCAAAAAAAAAAAAAAAGATTGTTTATGAAGTAATCAAAATGAGATAATCACAAAAAAAGAAAACGAAATAATCATACTAAAACAAGGAAGCAAGTGTGTCTTTGCCTGGTAATAAGAATAATAAGTAAGATACGATCGCAAGCTTGTCGATGAAAGCGAAAGTTTTACTAACAGAAAAAATAAGAAGATGAACGGGGGAAGATGAAGGAAATACCAGTTATTGATAGAAAACAAAATAATCAAAGATATAAATAGATAGGAATATCAGTGGACAGCAGAAGGTAGTGTTCTTGTTAAAGAGCTTTAACCGCAATCGTAAGGAATGTTTCTAAATTAAAGGGATATTTCTACAGCATTGTAACATCATTGCTCCAGTACATGCATACAATTTTAATAATTATCTAAATCATTTTAAAATATAATAAATAACCAATAAGTAACCTCAAAAAATAATTTCCTATTTTACAAAAATAATAATATTAAACTGATTTAAATATTTTTGTTGCTACTTTTAAGTATTTGCTGCAGTATAACAAATGTATTGACTTATTCAGCACAGAACCGAACGGATTAATAAGATTAATAACATAACTATAAATTAAACAATATAAAAATTATTAACTGCAAAAATGGTCAATAATAAGTATATCTTATTGCTTCAAATACGACTCTTAACTTTTTTTTCTTTTTTTTATTGATATTTACAACTGTACCAAATAATATACATAAGGTTAATGTTGTTGATAGTTAATAAAATGGCATATAAATAACTTATGAATAAAAACTCAGTAGTAGCACTTCAATAAAAATCTACACGAAAAGGTCTCTAGGCCAACTTCTTTATAGACGCCTCGGAGGATTATCAGGAATGGAATGGCAAGCAAGTTGGGAAACTAGTGGATCGGAGTGGTAATGAAGTAATCTAGTGGTATCTGGTCTGGGCTAAATCAGCAACATAAGGAACATTAAGTTCTTTATGGATAAGTCTATTGGCCATAAAGTAAGGAGCATTGAAGATTTTTCGAAGGATTTTGGATTGTAAGGATTGGATACGTGAAGAATTGGATGGTTTGGTGGAGCCCCAAAGTTCGACTCCGTACGTCCAAATTGGTCTAATCACAGTCATGTAAATGAATCTTTTGTATGTAATTAATTGGGAGCTTTGAACGTTTGTCTAGTAAATTTTGAAGTAGTCTGTAACGACGAGCAGTTTCTTGTCATTAAGCCAAAAGTCAAAAGATGTAAAACTGATTTTATGTAAAACTGTAAAAATGAAATAAAAGTAATCCTACGAAAATACCATATAAAAGACAATATCATGTAATAAACTCCCTAGTTTTAAATCTAAATATTTAAAATAAAAAGGTAGTTTCAGAGATACTTTAAAGACAATCGATAACGTTTTGTTAATAAAAATGGATATGTCTTCCGGCAGGGTGTTTTTTCATACTTAAATATGTAACATTTTGAAGCCATATTGGTGTCACTTGAATCGGACATTTGACGACAGTTTTTTAGAAATTCCAAGGAAATATTTTTGAAATCGATTTCTCGCTGAGACCTTCCGTTTAGGAGCCATATTGGATTGGATAAAAAAGTCATGTTTTGCCTACATTTTTTGTGTTTGTTTGATATTTTTGGTGTTGCCGAACTGTTCGGACATTTGTCGACTGTTTCCTTCTCAGGAGCAGTAGATTATGTATAGGCATATCTAAGAGCATTGCTTTTCCCAGTCAGGGAGAAATTGAAATTTGAGAAGTTTGTGTGCAAGTAGACCCGCAATAGCTTACTCAGAATAAAAATACAAGATTGCCTTTTCTAACGTTCTGATTTCTAGAAAAAATGGATAAAAAACGATAAGTCAATAGAAATGATCGACAAATCGAAATGGATAAAAAATGTTAATAACATGATCGACAAATCGATGTTGAGTAACAGACATTTTTGGATGTATTTAAGATATCAATATTCCTTTGAACAGAGCATTAGGGTCTCAGCTAACATACCTCCTTATCAGAGTGATAAGCTGATTTGGATCAAAAATAATGGTCAATTATTTAAAAAAAGAAAGAAAGGTATTTTAACGAGTATGTTACGTTAGAAAATACCTTTAGTTTCTTTTGTAGAGGGTTTCTAGCTTTCTGTGAAAAGATAAAAAGATAAGAAACAACTAACTGCAGAGTTTAGTGGTAGCTAAAAAAACAAACAAAAATCGAATATTCTCAAACAAGAATTACTAATTATCAAAATAAATAAAAAGTTGGGGTCAAACTCTGATGATTTTACCTGAAATACAGTACGATTTAATTTGTTTTTAAAAAAATGTAGAAGACGTTTCTACATCAATGTGTAGGAAAAGATAAAATCTAAAATTTATATTATCCTATAATTTAAATCAATAATTGTTTTTAATTCCTTTTTCCGCAAAACAGCCATAGTAAGCTGTTTAGCCGATTAAAATTCTTAGTTTTAAATTTTTCTTAAGTTTTACAACTGCACTTGTGACTCTATTAACCCGTGTGGTTGGAACAGGCTATAATAGCAATATCCTCGGTTAGTCGAGACCACACACAACAAATCAGAAACATATATATATCAATTTTATAACAAAATAATAATCTAACGAAATTTGAGGGGAGCAGACCCGCCTAGATCTTTTAGTCTCGTTATAAGCCACTTAATTACATGAAATTAATTAATAAAAAGCTTTTAAAACCCCTGCTGTTACAATACATATGATGTATGCAATGATAATATACATAAGTAACATTATTACATAAGTAAATCAAAAAGTTTATTGCATAAAAAATCACAAACTTTGTTTAACCCATTTAGGACCAACTTTTTCGTTTCCAAAGTTTTTTTTTTTTTTTTTTTTTTTTTTTTGTATTACACTAACTTATAAGGTTAGTTAATGACGCTAGCAAGACAATTTTGCATTTAATTTGCATATGTCCCTCCCCCACCAATTGACATGTTCCACTAGTGAATCGATGGTCACTAAATGGCTTGTATAAATTACGCTAAAATAAATAATTGTATAATTTCAAGTTATTTTATATATACACAATTAAAAACAATGAAATAAGAATTTTTTCAATGTTAAGAAGACACCTCTTAACTACAAAATAAAGAACAGATAAACAATAGACTAAGTTGTTACAACATTAAAAAAATCCCAGATGATTGTTAATTCTTAAAAAAGGTATGCAGAAATAGCATACCCATGGAATCAAATCAGTTCTATCATTGATAAAATAAATCATAATGAATTTTGAAAATTTGTTCCATTAATGGAAAGTTGGTCCCAAATTTAATCGACAAATGATCGATGTTGGATCAGTTTTGCTCCCTAGATATTGAAGTGCCCTACCCAACCCCGCAAACCCTTCTTCATGAAATATTGTTAAAGACTTTTTATAGTAGACCGTCTTTTTCTTTTATGTTTCATTCTTTTTATAGTAGACCGTCCTACCCATCCTACAGCCTTCCCGTGATAATGCTCAAACAAAGGTTGCCTAATCTCTTGTTCGGCAGTAGAATGTTTTGTAAATAGGAATGAAAATACATAATTAAAAGAAATTAATGAGTAGAAAGCTCGGTTGATCGATATAGAAGGTGATATTGTGCACCACCCTCCCAAGGGCGAATTTCTTATCTGTAGCCAAACGACAGATGAGTCTTTTCGGTCTGATTTTTCAGAATAATGGATTTAATAATAATGCCGGCACAGTGGTGCCAATAGTCCAGTTAGGACCAGGCCGATGCAGCGGACAATGTACGTGCGGGCACGAGCGGATGTTGTCGATCGCTTCCTGCCTCAGTTCCGGTCAGTGCCACCTGTAGTTCCGCCTAACAAGTACCCTACCGTTCATTCATGTATCAACTTCAATTCCCAAACTAACCTCTAAATTAGAAATAAATGACTTTCCTTATGGCAGACATTAATGTAACCCTTAGATCGTAGATTGGTATCATACGAGTTTGAGTACATTGTAAACAGTAATATAAATTTATACACAACCTCACCTCGTAAAAAGTCATAATTACAGTGTCCAAATTTTTGGACTAAATAACTGAAATGAAGCAAGAGGAGGGGAAGGGAATATTGGTAGAGATAGAGAATTAGGAGTCGTAACTTGAATTTCATTTTTTTTTTAAAAGCAATATCGTACTTTTGAAACCTTCGATAATTTTTTATAATATTTCCTCGATAAAATGTAATTATATATTTGCACTTAAATTATTTATATTAAAACCAGAAGAATAAATTCAACGAAACAATGTAACTAAAGAAAATATGGGGAAAACTCTCATTCTAGTAATATAGTATTTTCATAACTAGGATTTCATAAGTAAATGATGTCTTCTAAAATAGTTAAAAATAATAAAAAATAAACAAACAAGTCTGAATATATTTAAAGTTACAAAAAATAAAACAAGGATTTAATAAGTTTACTTTTCACGTTCTTCTGTAAAAGGAATTATTATTATTATTTTTTTTTTCGTTTAACCCGACTTTAGGGTACGTTGGATCAATCACTTCTGAATGTTCTGTACCTTTCTTTCAACCCAGTATTGCTTTATTTTTTCTGATCTTATTTTCCTTTCCTCTTCAGAGATTTGGATTGTCTGTTTTGGTTTGATTTTGAATTGGAACTTCTCTTTTTTGTCCTTAGTAATTTTTTTTTGCACTTGTATCCATGAGCATATTTTATGTCAGAAAGTTTCTCAGTTTTTTGGTAAAGGGTTTCATTCCTCGGGTGGATTAATTTTTTGTTATAAATTTGGGGCCTAGATTTTTTCTTAATATTTTCCTTTCTTTGATCTCCAGCCGTTCAATTGGGCCACGGTTGGTAATGTATAGTGTTTCAGATGAAATTTTTATACTGATTACAATTTTTTAATTTTTCATTCAATAATACTTTAATATAGATATAAAACGAAATTTTATCACCTATTCTCAAAATTATTTTAATGAAGAGGGTTTTAAACCTAAACCTAATGACATTCCGTGTCTACCTATTTCTACCACAATATCTCGGTAAAAAACGATAAAGGAGTGGTTATTGAACAATACTTTTTTGGTATTTTTTTTAACAAAAGTAGCTTAATCAAAAAGCAAAGTAATTAATGTTATATTAATGTTACACTGACTTTTTTATGTATTACATCTGGCTTATGATACACTAATGTAAAAGATATTGGCATGTCTGGGATCGTATAGCAGCAGGTTTGCTATTGACGAAAAACGGGTCTGATTTTATAGATATAAACCGAAATGCTGTCAATTATTTTAAAAATCATTTTAATGGATCAAGTTCTATTACTGAGGATTTTAAAATCAGTACTAAATATATTCATAAGAGAAAAGTATCACCAATGAATGTTGCTGGGACAAAAGGGGATTTGAGAGGGTGGGGGGGGGGGGGGGGGGGGTACTACGGGATCAAAAGGACGACTGATCAATTTATTCATATTGTCCATTATGTTAAGAATATTTTTGTTTCTAAAAATATGAAAAATTCAATCCAAGTATTCTTTAATTTACAAAGAATTAGATAATAACCCTGGATTTCTAAAGTTTAGAAAATACCCAACCATGGCCTCGTCTGCTTCATGTATGTACTCCAAGAGGAACTTACAAACATTAATATGATATTCAATTCCGGGAAAACTAAAAGTATGAGAATAGGAAAGAAACCCGGAAGAATAAAAGCCATTAGTTACAGTAAAGCCAGGAGCAGTCTACAAGTCAACATTCCTGCCGATCCTGTTATACTCATCGGAAACATGGACCCTCACCTCAAAGCCAGGAGCCAGATCCAGGCTATGGAAATAAGGTACCTGCGAAAAGTAGAAAGGGAGACTCGACGAGACAGGATCAGGAATGGCACCATAAGGGCCTGTCTCGACGTAAAATCGGCAGAGACTATCCTGGAGGAGCACAAACTAAGATGGTTCGGACACCTCCTCAGGATGGATCAAGAGAGAATCGCCAGAAAAACATATAAGAAGGCCCAGAGGAAGACCCCGCATTACCTGGGAGGACGGTGTTAAGGACACATTCCGGAAGCGAGGCATTGAATGGAGCAGGAGAAGAGAGCTAGTTCAAGAACGAGACATTTGGACCAGACTCTACAAAACGAAGCCACACACCGCACAGCGGTTTTAGATGAGTCTATGAATATGAATGAATGAATGAAAGATATTAATGGGTTACATAAATTAAAAACATTTTTGGATTTCAAAGATATCACACAGTCAGATGCACAGTCACTCTTAAAATAATAATAATAATAATAATAATAATAATAATAAATACTTTCACATTTTGCATTAAAATAACTTATAATAAAATAATGCTTGCTTTTATTTAATTATTTTTTTAAATAATGCTATTACGTTTTATACACCAAACGTAATAAAACCCATAATTTTTTTTTTTTTTTTTTTTTTTTTTTTTTTTTTTTTTTTTTTTTTTTTTTTTTTTTTTTTTTTTTTTTTTTTTTTAATAAAACTTTTATTTGGAAAAATGAAAATAATCTATGTTACTCTCGGTAAAATTTTATATTTCACGATCAATTTCGGGTACTACTAATGTCAAATTACACAGTTTTGCCAACATATTGAACATGGGAACAATGTGAAGGAAGAGAAAGGGTCTAGGATGAAACAGGATGAGAATATGCTGCCTAGAGGAGAGAGATATACGGCAGTGATCAGATCCAATGATACTACTTCGACAAATCCACCGCCATCAGTTCCGATCTACTTTCCCGCTTGATTAACTTTCCTCTTTTTCCTCCTTCCCCTTAGGTAGCTAGGGACAATGGCATTACATATCGTCTCAGTGGTCAATCTGTTAGAATAAATAGGCGATTCGAGGTCGTAAACGAAAATATACGACTTGTATTTATGACGACTACTTAAAATACCAGATTCTACGGACATATGCGTTATACAATGGATACACTAAAGAGAAAAACTCATTTAGAAAAGTGACATTTTAGCAACACAACTTGTTACAGGTTTTTTTTTTAACTGAATAAAATAAAATAAAATGAGGATTTGGGAGGAGAACTTCAGTACAACTTCAAGAACGGCAAAGTTTTATTTGTACAGACATTTTTATTACTCATCGAATCATTTTACTGTTGTAAATTCGATTAATAATTTTTATAACATATAAAACTTATGATAAAAAAAAGATAGCATGGGTTTGATCAAGAGAGTTCTTTTTTTTTTTTTGGTTGAAAAAAAAGAAGAAAAATTTGTTCGTGGAATGTATTTGCTAAATGTATTTTGTGTTATTAAGAGTAAAAAGTAAATGAAGCTGCTTGGTAAGTGTCTTTTTTTTATGTCCTGATTAAGTTTACGCTATTTTCCTTCTAAAAAATAGCATGGAGTCCGAGAGTGTTCTGTAGCTATTATACACATAGGGAATAACATTCTTAATAGAGTTGTTTGTTTATTTCGTTTAACGTCACTTTATGCTGCTATGGCTAATCGGACGATGCTACTACGGCGGGAGTCCTAAATTATGCCTATCCAGGTATAACTAGGATAGGAATCTTTAACGAGTACCTGACATCGCACAGGCTCGGGACCCCCATTTTTCGTCTCTTCCGAAGAACGGCATACTTTAGGATTTTTTACTCCCTTTTAAAAATCCTAAGGTCATCTGCCGGGCTACGAACCCGCGATCTTGGGTTTAGAAGGTTGCTATGCTTACTACACCACAGGTGACACTGATAATAGAGTTTGTAGTTGTCATATGGTTTAATTTATTGAAAAATTAAAAGATGAATCATGATTACTTTTAAAGTAATCATTTGGTTATAAAAAATAACTGACAGCCTTAATGTAAAAATGACCCATTAAATGGCAACAAAATTTCATTCTTATGAGTTTTTGATTTCAATAAAACTTTTTTTTTATGTTAACTAGAGGCAAACATATTACGAATTATAACGAAAATGTATTTTTTTTTATCGCCTCATTGCTAATGGACTAGAAAAATCGATTAATATTAATGTTAATATTAATAATTTCTATATATTTTTTTCTGCAGATATTATCTGTTGAACTAATCAAACGCATTATGAATTCCAACAGAGGTAGAAAGTTGACAACAGATATTTCTTTATGCAACAGTAATGAGACAAATAAAAAAGTCACTGATAGGTAAACAAAGGACTTTAAGGTGCAAATACAAAATATGCTAGTTTATAACTCAAAGAAAGACAAACTCACTAAGAAAATTAAGTATGAAGTCATAGGATGGTTAACTTATTTAAATAATAGACATCTCTAAAGCTGAAACTTTAAAACTCATATTTTAATATTTATATACTTAATAATCTTTTTACTATAAAAAAGATGACTAGTTACGAATTATCAGTAATCCAGTTTAAACATATTTTAAAATATTCTAAAATAATATATAAACCTTTTGCAAAATAAATTTAAAAACAACAACAAAAATACATAAATCTAAGGCCAAAAACTTAAAATTCGGGACAGAAGAAAGAAACACTCCAACCAGTTACCCACCAAACAAACCGTACACCCGTGAATTTTGTGCAATTAACCGATTATTTTCCGAATCTAAATTAATTTTCCAATGTTGTGCAATAATTTTCCGACGAAATTACTAAACTAGCCGGCCCAAAGTCTTTTGTAAAGTAAGGTTGGGGAATCGAAAAATGAATTATTAATGAGTGAAATTTCTCAAGAGAATAAATACCTAATGAACAAATAACGTAATTGTAATTTTAATTTATCTACTCAAAAAGCATGAGAGACGTTGAATAGTGAAGAAATGACTTATTTACTGTTTAGCATATTTTTTTAAAATAGATAAATATAAATAAATAAATATGAGCTAACACGATTCCGACACAGCACAATATGCGGAATTAAAATATTTTTAATGCCTTGTAAAACAACTAGCTATTATTGGCACTTTCTATATTAGGACAAACGTTCTATATTAGGAGGTCCCGACACCACCTCTTTTTCCTTTTCCCTTTTTTTCATAGTATTCAAAGATCATTATTGATTGGTTTTAAGCTGTGCCTTTTTTAAATTTTTTTTTTTAAGTTTCAAAATACGCGAATCAAACATCGCCTAGCACCAAAGTACGAGATTATATTATATAATGGAATGCCAACGGTGATAGTATATCAAGACTATTATATCACCCAACCAACTATTATATATTGTATTTTTTAACGCTGGCGGCGGGTGATTGTGTCAAAAGGGAGTTAGTGTCAAGGAGCTAGAAAAGGTGAAACGTAGGTTATGATTTACACGAATTATATCACTTATGACTTGTTGTGACGATACCTTCTTAATGGCTGATTCTCAAACTACAAGCATCTGAGTCATCCGCCCATTAAAATTCAATGAAGTAAGTTTTGTTAAAAATATTATTTCCAAATCGATTTTTTTTATGTGAATTAATGATATTAATTGAAATTATTTGGAACTTTAGTGATTAAAGATTACATTTTTAGGTTATTCCGCTTCATTTGTCATCGTCGTAGTTTGTCCCTATGCTTGGATTTATAATTATGTAAATAATTATTACTTGATAGGGCAAGTAACCTTAGACGAAACTGTTGATCTTCAAATTCGAACGCCAACTTAAATGTAGGGGGAAATTCACATTGATGTGGAGGCATTCATATTGTCATAAGGTAAATTTTTAACTGAAATTAAAAAAAAAAAGTAAAGTGATTCATGTGTTGCTGCACCACCTACAATCCTCACAAGCAGCCTCCAGTAGGTATGAAATTATTGCAGCAGGATTTATCAACATTTAAATTTGGAGTTATGGTATCTAGAAATTTGCCTATAATTTGAGATCACCATATCACCCTAATCTATTTTTACAACTCACAAGGAGACGTTTTGACTTGTAGCTCACGCATTTGAATGCCGATTTTTGTGTGGGTAGTAGGGACCTATTATAGTGCAAAACCAGAGTCATAGCTACAAATGAGCATTGGGGCATAGAAAAAAAAATAATAATAATAATATGAAAATCACAATTTTTTTTTAGCTCTTAGTCAAGATAGAGAAACAATTTTTCTCACGAAAAATTGTAGTTATGCTGTCTCTTTACGACAACCAAAACCTACACAATATGAGGTTTTGGACGTGATAAAGAAATAGCTACAATTTTAGTATACAAAAAAATGATTTCTCTATCTTGACTGAGAGCTGAGAAAAAAAATGAAATAAAAATTTATTTTTGAATTGGTTTTTATTATATTTTTTTCTCGGCTCCTAATGCTCATTGACGGCTATAACTGTAGTTTTGCACTATGATAGGTCCTTACTACCGAGAAGAAAATCGGTATTAAAATCTCTGAGTTAAAAGTCAAAACGTCTCCCCGTTAGTTAAGTTTTAAGAATAGAGGTTAAAATAATATAGCTATGAAAAAGTAAAAATAGAATTATTTTTTGTAATTTATTTGAGAAATGATCTCGTATCATTTATTTAACAAAATCATCAATTATTTTAAAAAAAAAAAAAAAAAATAGAAAAGACGATTAGAAATAGTTAACAAATAAGTATTCATAACACAAGACCCAAAAACGATATCAAGAGGAACGCCGAATAAATTACTATTATTTTTGTAGAACTGAAACCTACCCGTAGCAATGTGAAAAATTATAAGTCATTAGGCTTGTCTATCAGACCGTACATTTTAATTCTTTATAAAGTATAACTTGACAATATTAGGACAGCTAGAAAGGCCCTAAAGAAATATGAGAATCATTTCATAGTTTTTTATAATAGATAACCTTCTACGGTTATAACTGTTGGAAACTTAACGGAAAGTCGCTAAAAACGAACTAAGCAGGGAAAACCAGAAATTCATCAAGGCACTGTTTAATTAGCGGTCCTCAACTCGAGTTTTAACCGCTAAGTCAGTTGATGAAGTTCTTCACCTGAACTGGTCTGAACTCCAGTTATCTGAATAAACAGTTGCTAAGGGGCATAAAGAAGATACTAAGTGCCCCCAAGAGTTAAGTACAAATACTTGACTCGAGTCCTCATAGAGACCTCCAACAGACCTAATTTGACTTCCTCATCCCTTTCTTCATTGGACCCATTGTTTTCTCAGTTGGGTATAAGAGCGGCAAATGGATTGGGGGTAGTTTATCAGAGCAATGATGTCGATTCCAGACCCTTTCTCCAACAATGCTTTTCAATTAGATTAAAAGGCCAGTTTGGCACTCAAGGGTTCCCTAATTTACTTTCCGATTCGAAAAGTGTTGATTGAGCTTCCCGACAATGTGAGTATAATACTTGAAGGAACCGACCAATTATGGGAAACAAGATGATTGGTTCCCAATTCGGGACGGACAAATAATAGGATATTAACCACGCCCATTTTAGATTTTTCTCGTTTGATTTACTAACAAGATCAAATAAGAATTGGAAGTCGGCTAAAAACAGAAACCAATTAGATCAATTTTAGAACGGGATTTGGTTTTAAGGGTAACTTAGTAATAAAATAAAAAAAAATTACCTCAAATATCCAAAAATATAATTTTTAACAATTATCTTTCCAAACACCTTCTCCAGAAAAAATAAAACAAAATAACACATCAATAAAACTAAAATAAAATATACTGCAATTTGTGTCAAATTTCTTATTAGAAGCAGATAATCTGAACATAAGAACGTAATTTTTTATTTTTGTATTTTGCATCATTTTTACGGGTGATTAGCCCGGTGTTAGGAAAAAAAAAAAAAAAAAGGGCCCACCCCGAATACAACATTTAGGTTCTTATATTGTATATAATTAGTATTGTTTTACAGTGACCTATTTATAATTTCATTTGTAGAATGTCTTCTTATTTTTCCTGTTCATATATTACATTATTATCTATGTATACATTATCATTGTTATATTAATATTTCTTCTTTTTTTTATTTTTATTTTTTTCGTCTTATTTATTCAACATGTCTCTGACCAGATGTAACTAATATCATTTCTTTCTGTACAATTTGTTATTCTTAGGGGACTTGGTCCCAGAATAAAATTATTTTTCTATTTCTATTTCTATTTCTATAAATGGACAATTGTGTAAATTTCTGATCATCAAAAAAGGATTTTACTTTTTTTTTTTTTTTAAAGGTGGTTTGGAATATGAAAGGGTTATGTGACAAAACACAATTTTGTGTAATTTTAGAACCCCTTTCATCTATCTTTTCCCAGTTACTATGGAATTTCAGTATTTGCTACCTAACACTTCTGCAAAAAATCCTTCATCTAATGAACTAGATTGTAGTTTTAAAACAACGTGACATAACCCCTAAACCCACTAAATCCTTCAGGTTTTAAATTAGTCATTTAACATGTGAATACAAATATATTTGTCATCAACTGTTCACTCCTGCCTGGCTAATAAAGTCAATACATAATTTTCTCGAATTATTTTAAAACTACGTAAATAAATAAATAAATAAAAGACATTTGAAATTGAAACTAGTATATGTTACAGGTAAAGGGTAATACAAATAAAAAATATATTAAGTTTCTTACATGGTAACTGACGGCAAATTTTCGATCTTAGCAACACCAACATAGCTAGAGAGTATCAAAATATTACATTTTTGAGTGTTAAAAAAGTTTTTCCCGTACAGAGTTAATATATTGTATGAATATATATGATATATATATATATATATATATATATATATATATATATATATATATATATATATATATATATATATCAATATATTTTTTTATTTTATTAATTAACCATTTATTAAACTTTACAAATGTACATAATATAAATAAAATACAACAAGTAAATTTTATAATAATTCTAAAAATTGAGTGTACATAAATCAGTATTTAGCGTTTTCTATTAGGCTTGAGGATGGTATAAACTGAGGGAATCGTAAATTATTTTAAGACAGACCACACCCTCAATAAAAACAGCCCTTGGCATAAAATGGGGCCCATTTCTACTAAATCACAACGTGATTACTTAAAGAAAGAGCACATCCTAGATAAGATTTAAGGTTACTAAAAACAATGTCAAGAAACAAATTTGTTGCTTGTTTTTTAAGGGTATAAAAATGCTGTTGGTTATTATTGCCCTTATACTTCAACTTAATTATACTGCCTGGATTGTAATAATAACAGCCATAATAACAAAACCGTATTTTCGTTTTTAATAGTATCAATACAAAATATGAATGTCATTGTTCTAATTAAATAACATCAATTTCAAACAAATAAAAATATATATATAAAATTTTAAAAAAAATTAATAAATAAAAAAATGAATAAATAATAAACTTCAAATAAAATTATATAACCCAAATTTCTTGATACATTTTATGATACTACAAATATACTGTTCACTATCACTCAAGGCCATACAGAACTAACGAGGTATACCACACCACATTTATCCATATCACTCCTGTACTGAAGACAATCCGCGAAGACGTGTCTCGGTTGTGATATATGAAATAAGATATAAATTTAACTGAATAATTCAGTAAGATGTAATAATAACAATTCTACTGATTTTAATTCCATAAATGAATTTATTAGGCAAACTAAAAAAAAAAAGGTTTAAATGTATTTAAAAACATAACAAGTGCAATTAAACAAGCTACTTATAATGCAAACAGTTCATGCTTCATTATTTAGAAAAAGTGGGTCGGCATCGAACCAGTTTGTTGTAAATCTCTTTAGAGTTAATAAATTGCTTCAAATAACCTTTACAACGCTATTTTTAGTCTTAGCTATCAGATTAAAATTTAATATGAGTGGAAAAGAATGGGCGTTGGATATAGAGTGACGCCTGAAGCGTGCAAAATGTAAAAACCTTAAAACAGTTAAGACAATTTAAATTAAAAACACAAATTTTTATGAAATTATATACTAATATTATATAAATATATATGAAGTTTCCTTTTTAAAAGGTTGTGCTCTTGATTTAAAAAAAAATCTATTACCTTGCTTATAATTTTTAACATTGTTGAAGTATAGTTTCTTTTAACCATTTTTTTAATTGCATTACATATTATTAGGAAATTCTTTACTTATTTTTATTTATTATTCACTTTTTTTTGTATTTATTTCTTATTGTACATATTGTGTGAATAGATCCATTAAGCCATCCATATTACTTATTGCCCACATTGAGGCAGATTGTAATACTTTCTTTAAATGTTTATATATATATATATATATATATATATATATATATATATATATATATATATATATTTTTTTAAAATTCTTTTAAAATGACAGTCAATGGGATCTGCTATTTTCAAAGATTAAATTTAAACAAATATAGAATAACTGAAAATCCTTATTCTTATTTTTAACTAAGAATAGAAAAAGAGTAATTCTTAGAGAATTTTAAATAATAATTATTTTTCTTATGCTAAAAAAAAAGTTTAAGCTGACATGTATAGAAACTCAATTACAAAAAGCATAAACCTTATACTTTCATAATTATTTTTATTTAATTAATTATTTTTATTTAAGTAATTAGTAATCTGGCAGTATTCATTATAAAAATAAATTGAGATTTTAAGAAACGAACAAAATGTAATCATTATTAATTGATGGATTATTTCCTGGAATTCAGCTAAATTCCTTTTATGGGATCTAATTAAATGATGATTAAATCTTTTTGATGTTTCTTTTCAAATATTTTCTTGCCGTATTATTTCAAAAAAGGTAACCGTGCTGCAGAAGCCCATAAAAAAATGTGCATTGTTTATATTGGGTTGTTTCACATGAAATGTCCGATTTTATAATATTTGAAATACACAGAGGATTTTGCGAGTCTCTGTTGTTGAAAAAGCTCGATACATGGGTACCTCACGATCTTACTGAGCGACAGCAATTGAAACGTCTTGAGACCTGCGTTTCGTTGCTTGCTAGGCAAAAAACCGACCCTTTCCTTGAAAGTATAATAACTTGCGACGACAAATGGATTGCTTATGACAATCAGCGTCGGTCAGGGCAGTGGTTAGACATCGACGAAAGCCCAGGAAAAATGCCAAAACCAAATTTGCACCCAAAAAAATTGATGGTTACAGTATGGTGGTCCATGGCTGGAATCATACATTATTCCTTTTTGCCTAGAGGTGAGACCATTACCTCTACAACCTACTGCAATGAAATTGGCCAAATGCACGAAAAATTATTTAAAAAACAACCTGGATTGGTAAATCGGAAGGGCCCTATACTCCTACACGACAACGCTAGACCCCACGTTTCAAAACTTACCATGCATAAACTGAAAGAGCTAGGGTACGAAGTTCCTCCGCACCCACCATATTCTCCCGATTTGTCTCCAACAGATTATCACCTTTTCAGGAATTTAGACAACTTCTGCAGAGGAAACATTTTTGCAAATGATGCTGAAATCAAAAGTGCGTTTTCAGATTTTGTTTCACTTCAAAGCTCAGAGTTTTTCGAATCCGGGATAAAAAAGTTGTTGTCACGTTGGAAAAAATGTGTAGAAAAAGAAGGTAAATACTTCGAATAAAATTATATTGTTTTCATATTGTATTTTTACTAAAACCCCTATACCTTGAAAACGGACATTTATGTGAAACAATCCAATAGATATGATTCCTTAACCGAACGCACCTGTCAAAATTGGTTTGCCAAATTTTCCAAGGTCTGGTCGCCCACAAGAAATTGAAATGAGATATTGTCATCAGGACAAACAATTGATTCAACACTATACTGTTCGCAATTAACAAAGATGGACCAATCAACTTTTAAAAAAAGAGCTCAGAACTGGCAAATCGAAAGGTGTTTTTCTCCACCAAGACAACGCAATGCCCCACACCTCGTTGGTCACTCGCAATAAATTATTAACCTTTGGGTGGGTCCTTTTGCCCCATCCTCTGTACTCACCAGACCTACCTCCAATCGGCTAAAACTTATTCCGATATCTGAAGAACTCCATGAATGGAAAGCAATTTCAAACGAACGGGACATCAAAAACATCTTGGATTAGTTTTTTGACAATAAAACCGAGACGCTTTATGAACGTGGCATTATGCAATAGGTAGAAAGATAGGAACAAGTTATATATACTAAATAATAGTGAATATATAGTAGATTAAAATAATTGTTTGCCTATTATACACAGAGTTTTATTTCAGTAGTTTCATAATCACTCATTCGAATAATGTTTGGAATTTCCAAATTAATTAATGTTAATTTATAAGTAATTATAGATTCTAATAAGATAGATAATTTTACCCATTTTTCGACAACTGTAGCTAAAAATAAAAAAAACTAAAACTTTAGCTTTGAAAGAAAATAAAGCATTGACGTTCACAACTTGAGTAAACAAAAACGAAATAAATGTTTCCATTGACATTTTAGGCTAAAATAATAAGGGTATATAACTGGTTAAAAAAATAGAACTAAGCATCGGCATTCATGCAAATACTATCTCGTATAAATTTTTATTAAATATTAAATATTAGAAACCAAGGATAAGCATTCGATTTAAAGTTAAAGCATGCGATAAACAAATCTACTTTTTTTCTATTCTACAATAAACTATATAATTAGTACATAATACATGCCATCATTGCCAAGCTCTTCACAATCAGTCCGATCATCCTTACCTGAAAAAAACATAATCTAATTAACATGGGCATAGTTTTAGAATAAAATAAATGCTTAAATAGTTATACAAAAAAATACTATTAATTTAAAAATAAGGTATATATATATTTACTAATAAATATCAGAAAAACAACCAAACCAAACCCTCGCCTTGTAACTTAGTCACCATAGTTATGAGAAGCCTACTTTATGAAAAACTATTAACACAGCATCCCACCAGAACTAGGTAAGAAATAGTAACTTGTATAACTGAGAAATAATATTTTTTTTCTCGAAATGTTGTTTCATTTCAATAAAGGCCAATGCCTAAACTAAGATTTTCCAGGCCCTCTCTAGGCAAAGTTAGTAAATTTAAGAATTACCTTAGAGCTCACATTAACCATAAGCTTATAATAAATAATTTTTTTTTTTTTTTAAGTAGTTAAAGAAAATAACTCCAATGAATAAATAAGGGTCTCTTATTATAGAAAATAATAGACCATCTAATGATTTTGAGTCTAAGCTGTGGTAAGGTCCATTGTCGATTGCGACAGCAGTTTTTTTAAGTTCTAATTAAAAATATTTTGTAACAAAACAAAATTTTAAACATCTATTTTTTAAAAAATATATCTATGACGTAATAAAAATTAGATCTCGTAAATGAGAAGAAAAATGATTCCGATGACGTTACAATGACGTTTGTTCTACAGAAGGTTCCGAGGCCATTTCGTTCAGACGCCTGGGAAATTTACTGGGAATTGAATGTGATGAAAAATTTGATATTAAATTAATGGTTTGAATGGATATTATGAAAGGAAAAATATCTCGTTCCAGCCAAATCTACTTCAGATAAGACATTAAGGTCCCTATGGATGATTTAATTTATGAAGGATGAGTCTTTAAGTACTGAACTATAGCCTAAATCTCAACTATAAATGTCTGCATTGGAGCGTATAATCCCAAACCCAGATAATTCCATTTTTTTTTTTTTTAATTTACAGGTGGTCGATAAAGGTACAGGTCAGACTGAATTAGGAAGGGGAATTATTTTTCGTATGGCCAAGTTAAATGTGATTTTTCTTCTTTTTTTTTAATTTATTAAAATTTACAACTGTACAAGTATATATATCACATAAATGTGTTGATAACAATTACAATAACACATCAAAACTTGAAAAGAACTACTCATCAGTAGAACTTCTACTAGAAGATCTCTAGGCCATCTTCTTTTCAGAAGTCTCGGATGATTATCGGGAAAGGAGTGGGAAGCAAGTTAAGAAACTAGTGTATCTGAGTGGTTATGGAGCGTACTGTGAAAGGATAGGTATCTGGTTTGGGCAAACTCAGCAACATATGGAACATTAAGATCATTATGGATAAGTTTATTGGTGACACAGTAAGGAGTATTTACGATTTTTCGAAGGATTTTAGATTGGATACGAGATGAAGTGGATGGTTTAGTGGAGCCCCAAAGCTCAACTCCGTACGTCAGTTTCTAGTCGTTTTAGTCTTGCAAATGTGATTTAACTACTCTTTTTGAGAAAACCATTCACCTAAAGATGGTCTAATAGAAAATCTATACAATAAAAAAAAAATTGAACTTAGCTGGTTTTGTCATTCCAGGGCTAAATTACTTATGAAATTATCGCTAAAAATCCAAACTTCAGAATTCTTGTATAGTAAGTACCGTGCAGTTTCTTATCCTTGCTCTTTTGCATGAAGAATATAATTTAGTATTTTTTCTGACTCATAGATAACAGAATATTATTGAGATTAATGAACTCGAAATTGAATACATATTCATGTAACCAAACCAAGTCTGCTCTATAGGTTTTGATATATTCTTGAACAGATGATGATTGTTTAACGTTAAATAATTCACCAATCCTAATCATACCTATACTGCCACATAGACAACTAATCAAATCAAAGGCAGACTTTTTATTAAATTAAACATTACCTAATTTACTGTGCCCTACAGAGCCGTGAAGAACCAATTGGAAGCAGCACCAAGATACCTACACGCCGAAATCTCACAGAGGACGTGACAAAAAGTGAAAGTAACTATGTGTGTCAGCGGCGGTACAACTTGAGTCCATTGTGGCAGTCATAATGATGGAAAACTGAACAAAAGCGAGTGGGTCTGTGACGGACCTTCGCTGCGTTGGGTATCGTTTGTCGTTATGTAAGGGTAAATGTTTTTTTAAGCCATTAGAAAAAAGAACGACACCATACTAAAAATTTTTTCAAACTTTTTTCAGGATAAAAAAAATCAGAGAATGTGATGCATAAATAGTAAAACAAAATTGTGTAATGCATAAGAGAGATCCGTAACCATTGGTACCTACTTCTAATTCTGTTTACGATAATTTTTCAATTACAGTAGAATATCACTAAAAGGTCAGATTAACATGAAATTTGTATAAAACATATTTTTTTTAAGTTAAAAGAATTTTATAATTATTCCAAAAGTTATATATTAATACGTTTAAAAAAAGTAAAGAAATTATAAGGGTATATTATATCGGTCATCCCATTGAACAAGTGCTTAAGTCAAATTTTTATCAAAATCAGTTTTAGTCCAGTCAATAAGGAGTATCGCAGCTTCGTTAGAAGTTAGATACTAAAAGTCCCCGCCCCTGGGGGTTGAGCTAAGTGGGTGGGAAGGAAGAAGGTCTCAATTTTGTGTTTTTCGATTATATCTCGAAAACGGTAAACTAAAGAAAATATGCTACAAATCAAAATTAAAGCTAATTAAATTTCCTATTAAATAGATTCTATAAATATTTGTCGAAATTCCAACGGTTTTTGAGATATACATTATTAAAATTCGATAATTATATACAAAAAAAAACCCTCACTTTGTGTTAAACATTAGCTTCAAATGTTCATAGAAACCTCTATGAAATTAAAGAAAATTTAATGTTCTAAAATTTTGATTCTGACATTTTTTTCTGAGAAACGATCGTGGAAGGACTATAAGCAAATGTTTGACAAGTGTGATAATTTTTTTTTCCCCCCGAAAATCACCGATTTTATTAAATAACGTTTATCTAGAAAACCGTTGGGATTTCGACAAATATGTCTAGAATCAATTTTTAAAAAATATTTTTCTAGAGTCCACGATTTTCGAGATACAATCGAAAAACCCGAAAATGGGATCTTCTCCCCTTCCCCACACCGTTAGTTCACCTAGTAGAACTAGTCGGATTAGTGAGGTTCTACTGTGATGAAGTCTCTCATTCAAATGTAATTTAAACTTCAGTCTGAAATATTTATTGCAGATAAGTCTTACATAAAAGTCTGAGTCATAAAGATTGTTATGAAATGTTGTTTTAATGTACTTTCAGTGAACATGTGCAATCTGTATGCAGTGTTCTGCTATGTACCGTGCATACCGTGCGTGATCATACTGTTCGTGAGAGAAATATATGTAGTTCGTTTATGAGAGTTTTTATGGTTATAACTTGCGTCGCATGGTTCGAAATCAGTTTTCGAAAGTAAGAGTAATTAAATGAAATAAAAATCGTTTTCTATAATACTACAATGAAAGATTAGTATTTCTTAGGTAAAAATTCATCAACATCTCTTGACCCTAACTATTTTTTTTTTTTAATTCCTTGAAAATCCAAATGCTAAAAATATTATTTAAAAAAAAATTAATTTATTGTTCTAGAAAAATGCTGACGATCTTATATAATTAGAAATTTTAACACAAAACTTAATTAAATCCGGTCGTTATTGTTTTTATTATTTTAACTAATTAGAATTAAATATTTAATTAATATTTTACAACTAAAGTGAATATCACATTATGAATAATAGACCATAGAACATGGTTATTAATGGGATCGATATTACTTATTTATTCAATGCCTCGCGATGGAAACCAAACGATTCTCATTTGATGCATTTTATTATTTAAATAAACATATTTTATTATTTTTAAAATATTTTTTAATTGAAAAAAACTATATCGCCGGCCATCGACTCTTTAAAATTCTTTCCCATGAATAAACTATTGAGTCAAATTGCGATTAAATTTTTAGAAACATATGCTCTCTCAGCGTAGATTACTAAATCGAGATATTGATGAAGCCAAAGGGTTGAACGCTCGCGATGAATAATAGTATATTTTTGCTAACTTGAGATATAACTAAAAGAACCTATATGCGATACTATTCGTGCAAGAAAAAATATAGTTTTGAAATTATTAATCGATAAATCTACAGGAGAAACTGTATTAAATTTAAATTATGAAATTTTATACAATTTTATTTTTATTGTTCTATCCTGCGATGAATTTATATAGTAGACTTTATACATTTCATGTAATCTAATTGATACGTCATCTTCTCAGGGACGGAATAAAAATGACATATTATTAGAAAATGGTGGGAAATAAGCTCATAGTATAATTTTCGAACAACCTCAATCGATCTAAAAGCATACTGGGTTTGAATGAGGTCTGCACCTTTCTGCACCAGATTCAATTAAACGGCTCAATTAAACAAGCTCATCTGGTGGAAAAAAGACGCAACTGTTAAAAAAAAAATTTTACAGAAGAAATGAAAAATTGAAATGAAATACTTTATAACCAATATTATAGATAAAAGTAATATTCATATAAACTTGCGGACTGACCAAACTACAATTTAGTCGATGTTTCTACCGATGTATCAAGCTTTTGGTAGCTATTCTGACGTATTAATCTTACAAGGGGACGTTTGCAGTTGTAACTCACAGATTTGAATGCCGATTTTTGTGTGGGTAGTAGGGACCTACAATAGTGCAAAACTAGAGTTATAACCGCCAATGGGCATTAGGAGCCGAGTAAAAAAATAAAATATGAAAATCACGTTTTATTTTTTTTCTCCGCTCTAAGTCAAGATAGAGAAATGATTCTTTCACGTTTAATTGTAGTTATGTGTGCTATTTTAAATAAAAATATTTTTGTTATGCTCAAAACACTACCTGGTTTTAGAGTGCTCAAAACCTCCAAAAAAATTACAAAATTCCAAGGAAATCCGCTGTAAATCAGTGGAAACTTTTTTTCATGAACAACTGACCTCAAATTTTGATTTAGCGCACCATAAAACCCTTATATGTGAAATTTTATCAAAATCAAAAAATATTGATTTTTTTACCCCTTTGGAGGAGGTTAAAATTTTAAAGTTGAGATTTCATCAACATTCTCTACCGGTCATAACAACTGCTGCGTTCAACCGATTACAACAATAATAGCATCACTAGAATCAGCATACATTCTGTTTTTTATCCATGCGTATAACATTGGATTTTAGTGGACAAAAACTGATGTGAATGAAAAAATCCAAGGTCAGCTATAACTTGAGATATTTCATTAGGGGGAAATCCTGCGACCTCCGGACTTGGGCTAAACTATGCAGTTTTAAGGCTTCTAGATGACCTTTAAATTTTGTCTTAATCGGTTGCGAAAGATGTGAGATAGCCCAAATTATTTACATTTTTTTTAGAAATTGACAGCATATTATTATCATTTTGTATTTTATTAAAATCCTACAAAATTTTAAAGGTAAAAAAAAATTATTTTTGATTTCGACAAAATTAAGTTTCTACATGTTTTTTGAGATGAGGAATCTGGAAATAATATCAGTTTTTTGTTTAAAAATTTTCCTCACCTATATTATATAAATAAGACGTTTTAAAATGATCTATTTCTATTATTATTTTAGTTTTTACACAATAAATTTCAAATAAGACCATTTAAAAAAAAAAAAAAATAATATCAGTTTTTTGTTTAAAAATTTTCCTCACCTATATTATATAAATAAGACGTTTTAAAATGATCTATTTCTATTATTATTTTAGTTTTTACACAATAATTTCAAATAAGACCATTTCAATTTTTTAACCAAAACCTGATATTAATTTTAGATTATTCATCAATCTTAGGATTTCTAAGCAATTTGAAACAAAAATATGTCATTTTACTACAATTAAACGTGAAAGAATCATTTCTCTATCTTGACTTAGAGAAAAAAAAGAAATAAAACGTGATTTTCAAATTTCATTTTTTTACTCGGCTCCTAATGCCCATTGGCGGCTATAACTCTAGTGTTGCACTATTATAGGTCCCTACTACCCACTAAAAAATCGGCATTCAAATCTGTGAGTTACAACTGCAAACGTCCCCTTGTTAGTACAATCTATTTTTATCCGGTTTCGCAATTACGCCGTTGTTCCACCGAATGAGCGGTAGGGTAAATCTATACTGTTGAAAAATAAATTATTATTATAGCGAACCGCATTTTTAAAGCTCACTCAACGGTCTAGAAACTTCCATATGATTCCACTGTGAGAGAACAGTTTCGCCCATCCCTTAAAGAACATCACAGAAAAAATCAGGAACATACTGACCAAATCCTGCGAATAACCTTCGACATCATCGCTATGGGAAACATTTGCGCCTAGAACTGCCTTAAGATCAAGGACAGACTACTACACATAATAGATGCTCTGTGGGTGGAAAATAATACAAATTAGAGAGCTTTTTTTCTGTGTTATTTTCTTTAAAAAAAATTGAAATTTAAAAAAAAATGTGAAACTATTATATACCAGCTTATATACAAATATTATACATATATACATATAAATAATGTTAATTACATAAATAATATTAATTCGATATAATCTCCTCTTTAAACAGAATTGCAGTACCCAATAAATTCCGTTTGTGAACGTTTATATTTTTAAAAATTCATGAGGTTGTTTAACACTTCTTCAAATTTTTAGAGAAATTAATTAATAACAACTAATTTACACTCCTGTAACTACACCTATTTGGATATACGGAGTTAAGCTTTACTTTACAACTCATGTTGTATACAATCCCTTAACCCAAAATCCTTCAAAAATTCTCAATACTCCTCAATTATCCAGAAATAAACTTATCCAGAAAGATCTCAGTGTTTCATATGTTTCTGATTAAGCCCAAATCCAATTACCTATCCTTTCACACTCCATACCCACATAAACCAATAATCTTTAACTTCCTTCCCACTTCATTCTCGATAACACACCGAGGCGTCTGAAAAGAAGGTGGCCATGAGAACTTCTAATGTCAAATTATTTACATATTTATTGAATGCAACTAATGAGTAGTTCTGTCCAAGTTATAGATAAATCACTGTAATTATTATCCACACATTTATTTTTTGTGTATATTTTATGCAGTTGTAAATATCAATAAATAATATTTTTTAAAACTCATGAGCGGAAGTCATAAGAAGTTCCTATACATCTTACGCAGTATTTAGTTTAGTTTTTGTAATGAACTTTCACAAGTAAATTTTTTAATAAATCGCTTTTTAATTTCATAAATATAATATAATAATATGTGAATTTGCTGACAATACATGTAACCATACAAGTCTTGAGACATGAGGAATAGTTGCACTTGACACTACCTCTTGACATTGATCTAAATATATCTAAAAAAAAAGAAAAGAAAAAAAGTTGATTAATTCAAGCATATCTCTTGACCAGCTATGATTCAGTCTTTTGGGAGTATTTCTGGGTATGCCAGTCGTTGCCGTGTCTATGATAAGTATGTAATTATATTGAAGTCACAATTGTTTTTAAAGTTAATGAAAATTACAACTGTATATAATATAAAATAAAATAAATCACGTAAATGAGATGATATTGCTAAAAATGACATGTCAATTTCTTGTAAAACATCTACCTATTGGTAGCACTTAAAAAAGTTATATATTAGAAGGTCTTTTGGCCATATTTTTTTCAAACTCTTCAAAGGATTTCTGGAATGGAGTGTGAGGTAAGTTTTGATACTAGTGGATTTGAATATGTACTCATGTACTTTAATTAGGGAAGGAAGAATGGTTTGAAATTGAATAAAACCATAGTCAGCCTCATTTGTCAGCACAGTGCCATGATTGATAAATTTGAATTTTTTATTTTTATTTTCTAGACTATTTATTAATATTTACAAATGTATATATTATATGCAACAGGTAAATTTGAGGAAAATGATTACAATGACAAGTCAATATCATGTAAAGAACTACTCACTAGTTGCTAACTGCAACTGCAAAAGTTCTACATTAGAAGGTGTTTTGGCCATTTTCTTTTCAGATGTCTCGGAGGATTATCGGGAATCGAGCGTGAGACAAGTTGGGAGACTATTGGGTTTGAGTTTGTATGACGTTTACTATGAAAAGATAGGTGTCTGATTTGGGCTTAATCAACAAACATATGGTACATAAAGATCTTTATGGATAAGTTTATTTGTGACAAAGTAAGAAGCATTGAAGATTTTTCAGAGGTTTTTGAATTGTAATGATAGGATACGAGAAGAATTAGAAGGTTGAGTGGGGTCCCAGAGCTCAAATCCGTATGTCCAAATAGGTCTATTTAATGGCATGTTAATATGTAGCATGTAGTCTCTTAATAAGAATCAAGCAGCGTATTTTTTATTATTCTGCCAAATTTCAGCCAACACCAAAGAACTATTTCTTTATGTCATATGAGAAATAGTGGTAATGTTATAGCTGCTAGGATAAAGGATTGACGTCTGGCTTATCATTACTAATTTCCAACCAAGACATGATAAGGTTGAAATAACCATATCCATTACCGTGATCATGGCGTTTAGAATTACGTTTCGATGATCATTTACTTTTTTAGAATTAATTCTACTCGGAACTGAAACTAATATCATCTTGCTACCATGATGACTAGGCGGATCTATCAGGCCTTAAAGTTAGTGATGACTCACCCACACGTCCTCAACACAGATCCCACTGCCAGGACTGCCAGGACCAGATCGTACAAGAGATAGCAGCGGAGGACAGGTCAAGGTGGACTATAGCGTACCGCAGTCCGCTTACATCATCGCAACAGCAGGTCCCACACGGCAACGCCTTGACCTTGTCTTCGGGAGTATCCTCGGTGGGACAGGTGGAGCCGCGTCGTGCCTGAAGCCAGGCGGACCATAGCAAATGATTGTTTTGTCCTTTCCGGAAGGAAATTACTAAATTAGAGAAAGGAAACCGGTATAAAAACTTTCTCTTTTCATCTGTAACAGAAATGGATTTTGTCTTTACAAACAATAAACGAAGCGATCAACCCAATGTATTTATGTAATCTTTAAAAATAAAACAAATATATGAGGTAACATAATTGCCTGAACATATCCCACTTCAATATAGCTAATGGAATAAGTGGTCTACTTTTTTTTTATTTATTTGTTATAAATTATTTGATTATATAGCGAAACCTGGAAATAGAAAGATGAATTCATCTTGCTTTAAAGTTGCAAAAAAAAAAAAAAAAAAAAATATATATATATATATATATATATATATATATATATATATATATATATATATATATATATATATATATATATATTATCCAATTGTATAATTTGGAGAAAATGTGCTTTCAAAGCAGATGTTTTCCTACGCACGCTGAACGGTTTTATATTCAAATATTCTTAAATTGAACCAGAATGTTAATCTAATAAAAAATACACCTCTGTGTGATATCAGAACTACTACGTACTTTATAGAAGGGAAATAAACAGAAATATAATATAAAGGTACGATAGGAAAACAATATAATAATTTTCAGTATATAAAAAAAAAAAAAATCATCAATATATAAAAACAGAAATCGATATTATACTCGATATTATCGATTATACTTTATTTATGGCCATAAAAAAAAAAAAATACTGACTAAAGACACAATTGAATGAGAGGTGTTTGGTTGGTTAATTTTACACATATAAGAGCAGGGTCTTGCAGAAAATTCTACAGAAAATTTTAAGGATGTTCATAATTCTTATATTACGTATTTTAAAGTAGTGAGAGATAAGGATACACCTGTCTTATAACAGCTAAAAAAATAAATAAATAAAAATAATAAAACATAAACTATTGAATACTTTATTTTTCATAATATATAGTTAAGCTATTTTATCATTTAGTTTATTTAAACTGTTTTAAGATATTATTATATTTAAACTAATAACAACTGTGACTAACTGTTGTTGTAAAATCATGGTTTCTTTGAAAGTATAAAGGAAAGGAAAAAAAAAAAAAATCAAAAAAAAAATGTGTGTGTGTGTGTGTGTGTGTGTGTGTGTGTGTGTGTGTGTGTGTGTGTGTGTGTGTGTGTGTTTGTAAATGTGTGTGTGAGTGTAATAGCATTATCACATCACATTCAGGTCTTATCAACAATAAAAATACAGAATTGACAAAATAAAATGAAATTACGATTTAATAGAGATAAACATTAAATTGATACGATAAAAAATAAAATCAAGTTATAAAAAAAAAAACAATGACATATGAAGAAAAAACAAAACAAACATGTTTATAATTATTTTACCCAGGAAATGCCACTTTCCACTTTCCACCTCTCCTCATGAGGAATTAAGCAGGGTTCTAGAAGATTCTAAAGCTTCTTTCCACTCGCAATACTGTTTCGTGAGCCTGTGGAGGCAGAGTTTGATCTCCTAAGCAAAAACCGTTGTAACATGAGAGGAGAACCCAGAATTTCGTTGTCAAATTTTACAATAGATCTCGAGGTTGCTTTATCGAAAACAAAAGAGCAGTTAAAAAAGACGCAGATCATAATAAGAATTTTTCGATTTCAAATCCCGTGATAGTATAAGCTGACTAAGGTAATAATAAAAAAATATACAGAAATAAATGGGTTCATAAATTTAGATAGCTACGTCTTCATTGATAATGAAGATTCCTTTTTCATTCACTGATAGTATGCTACTATCAGTTTATGATTAATATTACAAAAATATAATTGTGATTGATAAGACGAATGACTGGAGAAACTAGTTCTAACTATAAGGAAAGAATAAAGGATACCAATGAAAGTGAACCGAAACAGCTGTTACAATATGGCAGGACGTGGGCTACAGCCTAGATCCATATCAACCATCACCTCGCTCTGATAACTGTTTTAATTGCAGCGCCGATTGAACAGAAAGAATTACTAGAACTTACGAAACAGTTCCTGGATTAAGGAAGCAACGCATAAAACATGATTGCGATGCCAGAGGAAGGGGAACAGATCTTTGGAATGAAAAGAATATCTATGATTAACTTCATTAAAATGATAGTAAAATCAAAAAAAGGGAAAGAAATGATGAAAAGATACGAGCTAAAATTTATCTCTCTCTCTCTCTCTCTCTCTCTCTCTATATATATATATATATATATATATATATATATATATATATATATATATATATATATATATTTATCGATTTATCACGCCTGTCTTCAACAACAGGCAATTATATGTTAAAATACGTTATCTTACTTATGGAGATCCCTCATCCAGCTTCTTTTTAGCTTTCTATTTGATGTAGCCATGTCTTATGTAAGTAAGGTCATTTCATTTTTATCATGGTAGTTACCAATAATGGTTAATATAAATATTTTGTATTTAGTTTTCATACTGTCTAGAACAATGGGTAAATGTAAGTCTATGTATTGTTATGTTACTAAAGTAGCATAGAGATCATGTATATGTCTGAATGTTTGTATTCAAAATATATTAGAGGATATGGGTCGTGTCTCAGTGTAGGATAAATATGTTGTGATTCTTCATTGTTTAATTTAATTTCCAAAATTTAAACCTGACAGTAAGTATTTTTGAAAATTATATTTAATTAGGTTTTTTTTTTGGTTTTTTTAAATATTCATTAGAAAAACATTAAATTCATACGTCAATGTCATCAACTTATTAAGTAATATGCTATAACTAAATTATACGTTAATATTATTAAATATAAAAAAAAAAATAACCAAAAGAGTAATATTTATACAATTCTTAAATATATAATATTTAATGTTCATTTTTATAGATATCTAAAATGATTCTGACATTTTTATATTATAGGTCCACAAAGACCATCATTAAATTTATTAGATAAGAAGAGATATCTGGTTTATTACTGAACCTGTAATAAAAAGGAAGAAAATTAAAATTTTTTATTATGAATCGTAAACAGATCGTGAGCTAGCAAAAATGTACATTACAAAAAAAAAAGCAATACGCCATTTTTGGGTAGCAAATAACAGAGCTATATACGTTTCATACATAACTACGTAAAAGTATAACAAAAAAAATTATATAAATTAATAAAGAATAATTGCATTTATATTCAAGCCTGAGGGTTCCTGAACCAGCTTTCTTCCCCACGTATGAGGGTAGGGTAATGCCTCAGGAGGATTCAGCACCCTTCTGAATGGCTTCACTGTTCTGTAAAAAAAAATGTATTCCAAGAGAGAGCTAAGGGGAAAATGTGAAACGAATGAAGAAAAAAAAAGAAAGAATATTCCTGTTCACTATAATTATAACAACATTTAAAAAGCAAGGATCCAAAAAAAAAAAAAAAAAAAAAAAATGATCTAATACACATGTACAACTACAATGCTCGATTGATTTTGAGTTACGCGAGGTTTTGTAATGGATTGGATTACCTGTGGGCACGCTAAGGAAGACGGTAGAGGAAACTTTTTAAGTTTTTCACATTATGATGTATTTTCCTTTTCCATTTCTGTATTCATATCCATTGAAATCTAATCACTATTCATATTATATTATTAGCATATGTTTTTGATATAGGTTAGTAAAATAGTGTCTTTAAGAAAAAATATTATCATTGGGACTGGATTAGCCCTCAGATGAACGGATCCTCGGTTGTCCCAGCACTCCAAAATAGTAAGGGAATATATGAAGAAAAAAAAAGTAGAGGCGTGATGCATTTACCTATTTATTAATAGTATGGTACTTAGGTATTCGATAATAATATACATTAGTAGCATAATTACATAAGCTAATCAAAAAGTTTATAGATTGGAAAAAATCACTTATTTTCTTTTGTTTAAGATCCGAATTTCTACCTGTCGTCACTAGATCTCTCCATTGTCTAAAAATTATCTAATCGAAAGATGTTACTCCAGTTTTGCCTTTGAGATATTGAATTGCCTTTTCCTGCCCAGCAAATTTTTCTTCATGAGAAAATGTTAATGACGATTAGTTTCCTAGTAAACAGCTCGTACAAATACTGTCTAATGTCTTGTTCGGCAATAGAATGTTTTTTTTGTTTTTTTTATTCTTTATTGAAAGTAAATTACATAAAGCGGATCTAGGCTAGTACTAACATAGCCACACGTCTGGATTCACATCCATCTCACACAAAACAATAAGTAATTAAGAGGAATCCATAAACAAATGAAGAATGCAAACGAGATAAAATAGTAGGAAAAAAAAATAAAATAAACAATACTAAATAAATTAACGATAATAATTAAAAGTTATAAACGATAATATATAATAATTAACTTATTAACTTAATTAACGCCAAAGTAATAAAAATAATAATATACAACTTATATAAAAATACAAATAAAATGAAAATAAAACTACTTTTGCAATATAATACAAAATCAAACTTTTATTAATCAACTTTATCGTGGAAATAACATATTTAAACTACTATTATAATGTGTGTACTATTTTGTAATTTATAGAAGTTAGTTCTTCAAATAATATGTATTTTGTCCGTTTGTGTGTGAGTTTTCCTGTTGTAATTTTCTATTTCTTGGTTTTAAGATATAGGATTTAAGATTCTATTTGGCTTTTAAGATATAGCAATTGATAAGAAAAATGACTGTTTTTGCGGCTGAATGTGTTGTTTGATTGTGGGTAGATTGAGATCAACGAGTGGATATTCTTGCATATTTGGAATAATTGTTTATGATTCTCATAAAAACGTTTTGTATAACTTCGAGTTTCCTGTAATTTGTTATAAAAGTATACTCCAAAAAGGTGATGAGTACGTTATCATTGGTCTGATATCAGTTTTATACAATATTAATTTTTTGCGATTGGATAATTTGGAGTCCCCATTGAAGTAATGGGACATTTTCAGATTTTTTATTGTAATGCACTTTTTCATTTACATGTACCGTAAATGTGAGGGACCGTTCTAGTTCTACAACAAAATACTTTGCTGACTGTTCCTAAGGGATATGGTTGTCTTTTATGGATATATAGTGGTCTATTGTAATAGAATATTTAGTAGAAATAATAATAATACATAATAAAATTATAAAAAAATAGATAGCTCGGTTAATCGAGTCCCAATTGTATATATACGGGAGAACATGTATAGAGGAATGTTGAAGTGATTGAAAGATACATGCAAGTATTACAGACGGAGAAAATACTCTATGCGTAGAACCTGGGGCTAAGGAGAAAAAATAGAGGAAAAGAATTCTATCGGAGTTCTACTTCGATTCAAAGGGTAGAACGCCTGAGGCGCAGAACTAGATGTCTCATAACGCCCCATCTTGCAGATTTGGGGTTACAGCTTATTCTGAGGGAAAATATATTTGGGAAACGATTTTGTGTAGTGGAATCGATATTAAACTAGTGCGTTAAAGTGGTGCCTTTGTCTCTTCTGTAAAATGTAACATTTCCATGGCTGTCGTTAACACGTCTCGATAATTCAAAATTGTGCAATTTTCAGTAGGGCATTTTTAATAATTTTCCTAAATCATGTAATTATTCTAAAAGTACCGTTAGCACCAAAATAGGTACTTAAAGGTCTTATTAAAAAGTGCAACTTAACCAATTTTTACAACTCAGATATTGAATATCCCAGGTATAATGATTAATAATTAACTCGTTTTCAAGGTAATTTGACTTATTAGCTTCTTCGCGACAGTTACCGATTTATTATCGAAATACATACAATTTCTAATTTATTCTTACAAGGAGACGTTTTGACTTGTAACTCACAGATTTGATTGCCGATTTTTGTGTGGGTAGTAGGGACCTATAATAGTGCAGAACTACAGTTATAGCCGCCTTGGGAATGGGAATCGGGGGAAAAAAAAAATTAGAAAATCACGTTTTATTTATTTTTTTTCAGCTCACAGATAAAGATTTTTTTTTTTTTTTTTGTAAAATTGTAGTTTTGTATGCTATCTTTTTACCACAACCAAAACCCGTTTCCAGGAATTAATGCAGGATTTCATGTTTAAACCAAAACCTGATGTTATTATTAGAGAGATTATTTATTTCGGTAATGAGATAGCATACAAACTTACAATTTTACGTTTAAAAAATTATTACTCTATCTTGACTGAGAGCAGAGAAAAAAAATAAAACGTGATATTCATATTGGTTTCTATTTTTTTCTCGGCTCCGTATGCTCATTGACGGCTATAACTCTAGTTTAGTACTATTATATGCCCCAACTACCCACACAAAAATCGGCATTCAAATCTGTCCTAGTCAAAACGTATCCTTGTTAGATGCAGTTATTTTACTTTTATTTAGTAACAAATAACATCATTATGTAATTTCAAAGTTAACTAAAATTATCTATTATCTTTAACAGTAACATTTGTTGATTCGGCTAAAGGACATGCGGTGAAAAAGCGAAATAAAGAATCTTAGATAAAGCACGTAGAGTCAAACTATGGAAAAAATAAGCTGGCTATCTCTGAACAGCAGGCGTTTGGTAGAGTGAGGTCAGTTTTAAGTAGGGTCATGACCTTATATCTTCCAGAATCTCAAGGCATATTACCATGCTTGATAATTAAAAAAGGCCTAAACTGTTTAAATTTTTTTTTTATTCGCTAAAACAATAATCAAAACCTTGTAAGATAACAAAAAAAAAAAATATTCAGTCCACACTAATAGCAAAGATGTAAAAAATATTAATATACTATGCATAGAGTAAAGGATAAATATTATTATATCACTCTATGAATTATTTATTTTCTATAAAGACAATTTATTTCTGAGGTTGCACCCTTGAGATCATAAACACGCTATATTTATTTTTTAATTTTTTTTTTTTTTACAACCATAAAAATGACTAAAACACAATAAATATAAAAAAAATTATTCGACGATCTTAAAACTGATACTGTATGGTTTAGGATTTAAGATATTAGACATTGCCAGAACGTGACTCGAAACCCGATATTCACAGCAATAACCCCTCTTCTGCCATTTTGAGTGACGCGTAACTCTAATTACTGCCTGTTCAATTATGATTCGTTAGAGCTGACGCAAATCCTATTTTTAAATAATCTAAAAGTTTTTAATAAAGATCAACTTTATGCTGAATTCTCCTCAAAAATTTTCATGAGTGCATTTTAGCATTGAAAATCAGATCAGTACATTAAATTACGTATTATAATATTAAGTTTGAGTAGGCATAATATGATATATACAGATGCACATATATCTATATTCAATAAACTATGTACAAAAATTTAATAATTTTCAACGATCAGAAATAAAATATCGTCTTGTATTATTGTTTAAAACTTTATATTTTTTAAAAAATAACCTTAGCTTGCAAACATTTGCATTGTTCTTCAATTCATATTCAAACTTCAAGAAGTTATTTTAGTACATATAATAATTCTTATCAAGTATTATAATCAGGAATAGGTTCATGAATATTTGGTTATTATTTTGTTCAGCAGTTATTTATTTATTCCATTGATTTTCAGTTGTTTTGTTTTTTTCTAGTTTTGTATATCTATTAATTAATATTCATAAATTTAGGAAACAAAATAAGTAAGGAAAAGTAGCACATTAATAAAGGTTTTATATCAGTAAGTTCCTCCATTTCCCAAATTGACAAAATTTAATCTTAACTAAAATTTAATCATATCTATTTTACAACTTATTTCCTGGAATCAATCCCCTAATTTAATGATGACTAAATCTTCCAGTCAGATAATCATTAATTCATTAAAAAAATGTCTGAAAGGTTTTAACATGATTAAATTGAGTGATTGATTCCAGGGAATAAGTTGTCAAATAGTTCTGATTAAATTTTGATTACTTTTTCGCTATGATTAAATTTTTATCAACTCTGGCTATCGGGAATCATGTGGGAAGTTAAAATTAAGAGACTAATTGATTTGAGTTGTTATGGAGTTAATTATACAAGGAAAGGTATCTGCATTGGACTAAATCAGCTACATTTGGGACATAATACTATGGTTTGTAGCCAGCTGGTAAAAAAGCCTACTAGTCGACCAAACCGTCAATTGATACCGTTATAATTCGGATAACATCGGCAATGGTCGAGGTGCTTCGTTTATAGCATTATATTTGACAAATGAAAGTGAGTAAAAATTTCCGAGTAAATAAAAAACTTTACTTAAATAGTTGTAAAAAAATAAGCAGAAAAAAAAGTGTTTTTATTTATTAGTATAAAAGTCATCTAAAAATTTCGTTTTTTTTTTAATATTACATTTTAATATCTTTATTTTTTAAAAAGTTCGATAGTTAATTTTAAAAAACAAAAATTTTCTAATCTTACAATAAAATAAAAAACTTTAACGATAAATCTAAAATAAAAATCATGGTTTAAGTTAAAAAAAAAAAAAGAAAAAAAAAGGGCTATAAGTTCATTTTTGACATAATAAGGGCATTAAGAATTTTCCCAAGAATTTTGAATTTTAAGGTCTGAATACTAGATGAACTGTATGGTTTAGTGGAGCCCCGAAGCTCTCTTCTGTATATCTAAATACATCGTATTGTAGTATTGTAGGTAAGTCATATTATATTATATTTCAATTAAATTTGATTTTTTTTTTATTAATTTGGACTTTTTCGTAAACAAAATCAAGACTTTCTATTGGTCTTATATTGTTTGCAATTAAAGAAAATATATCTTATAATACAGCAACCTGTCATAGAATTGTTAAATATAAGATAAATCTTATAACAGCATTGCAGTAGGCTGTGTGATTATCGATTAATAAAATGCATAAATAAAATATTTTGAAGGAAGGAAGTTCATAATTCACAAGGTCAAAACATCAAACAAGCCTTTCAGAGGTCAATCGTGACAAAGGTCAGAGGCATGACCTTTTAAAGACTTCCTAACCAAGCCCAAGGTAAATTACATTCAGCAGCTTAAATTATCCTTCGATTAAGGATTTGTCGTAAAAGGATTACGTTCATTAAACCCTTTCTGTTTGAAGTCAAATACTTATATTACTTAGCTTAGATAAATGCGTATTACTTACATTTATAAATGAATAATTAAAACTGAAAAAATCATTTCAAAATTAGTGATTATCAATGCCCAGATTGGACATGAAAAAATCGACGAGTTCAAATAAATGTCAACTACAAAAACGAAGAGATCGAGTTCAAATAAATGTCAAATACAAATAAGAGTGCATAAAAATAAAAAGTTATAAAAATAAAAAAAATATATAAAAATAATGTACATATAAAGTTAATAATAGATAAACAAAAAAATAATGTACATGTAAAGTCTTAAATATATGTTAGAGATGAGCCGACTAGTCACCGAAGGCCAAGCCGATCATTGCTTCGGCAGGGATTCGGGTGACATCGGCAATGTTCGAGGGGCTTCGTTTATACCTTCATAGCCGTCTTTACATGTTAACCCAGTCAAATAAGGATTTCTACACAAATATGTGTAGAGACAATTTTATAGGAAATTTAATAAGCTTTAATTTTGATCTGTGATTTATTTTTCCAGCGTCTACCATTTTCGAGATATAATCGAAAAACCAAACATAGGACCTTCTCCCCTTCTCCCACCATAAACTGGGGATTCCCCCCAGAAAACGGGACTTTTAGCATATTTACCTTATAACTACTCCTATAAGTATAAGCTATAAGTATAAGCTGGATGGTGTCTGCGGTATTTTCACAGCTGAACTGACGGCGATATTAAAAGCGCTTCACCTTGCTCAAACATTTGAAGAACAGTCGATAATTATCTGCTCTGACTCCTTGAGTGCGATTAAAAATATTTTCAAAATTTATTCGGACAACCCATTAATCCAAGAAATCCATTTTATTATAAATCAGATAAGTAAAACATCAAAAGTGCTAACCTTTTTCTGGATCCCGAGCCATTCCGGTATACCCGGAAATGAAAAAGTGGATGGAGCAGCTAGAGAAGCCCACCAATTAGAAACTATTACACCCACTTTCTTGTCCGCGGCAGACATGTTCCGACCACTCCACATGAAGATTTTGGATGACTGGCAGAGTGCATGGTCTGCATCAGAAAATAATAAATTGAACAAAATCAGACCGAACATCGGTGGCTGGGCCTCTTCCTCAAGACATTGCAGAAGGGAGGAGGTGATAATCACACGGCTAAGAATTGGACACTGTCGTTTAACACATGACTACCTGATGGCAAAGACAGATCCCCCTCAGTGTCAACTCTGCAGAGTTGCCCTAACAGTGAGGCATATCTTTGAGGAGTGCCCTCAGTACAGGAGATATATGGATAAGTATGGTGTGCCTCGTCAGCTCTGTATGGCCTTGGGCGATAGCAAACAATACATTTGTAGTACGATAAAATTTATCAAGCAAATTGGATTATATGACAAAATTTAATGTTCTTTTTTATTTTTTTTTTTTTTTTGTATTTATTTATTTTATGTAATTATTTATTTATTTTTATTTTTATTTTTTCTATTTTTTATTTATTTATTTATTTTTTATTTTTATTTATTTATTTATTTTTTTGGAGGTTAATATAATTTGATTAGGAATTTGTTATTGTCTAAATTTTGGGTATAGGCAATAATAACCATAGCAGTTTTTTGCCCTTAAAAAACAATCAACAACAACAACTACTCCTAAAGAAGCTGTGAAGTCAAAAATATTCGCATAATTCATGCACTCTACACCCCTCATTTTAGCACTCTCACTTAGGTCGCGCTTTTCCGAGAAAACACGTTTTTCGGTACTCTTTTGGCCATAACTCCAAAAGTAATAGTTTGATCCATAATATATTTTTTTCATCTGAAAGCTGGTTAAATTTACTAAAGAACTTGTATATTAAATTTTGATAAATTCCCATAAAATATCGATGTCAGCACCCTCAAAACAGCTTGCTGTTTTGAAATCCAAGTTTTTTTTTTTGGCACATTTATCACTATAACTCCATAACTGTTTCTCCGAACTGAACTTTCATTTTTTCAACTAAGCCCTTGTTAAATTTACTATTAGGCCTATTCTATGAAATTTCGACTAAACCACGTAATACACCCTAGCCAGCACGCTAAATATGTATGTTTTGGCAACATCTGACAATTTTGTCATTTTCAGTGGCCTTGCTTGTTTATACTACGGAGTTTAATCAAAATTTCAAAAAAAAGGCCTAATAGTAAATTTAACCAGGTTTTAATTGAAAAAATCAAAGTTCAGATCGAAGAAACGTGCTGAGGTTGGTGACTTTTTACCACTTATTTAGAAGACCAAAACAAAGGTATATAAAAAAATTCAGCTTCATAGGATTATTTCCGAGATTTGCTGTATAAAACTCCTTATTTGACCGGGCTAAGGTAGATAAATACAGGTCCAGACAGTTCATTGTGAAATTTGGAATTTAATCATGCCGAAAAAGATATCGCGTTTATGGACTATATGAAACACAAAATATGTTACATGTAATGGTTGAATAAAACGTATGTTTATTTCTAAGATAGTGGTTTTCTTTACGTATAGAATAACCCTATAGAAAAATGCCATAATGCCATCAATGTTACAGCTGAAACTTCGCCAGAACAAAACAATGTTTTGTTATTTTCTACAGTTCTTATTCTTTCATTTGACTGATCCATTAAAACAAATCTGTAAGATACATAACCATCTGGCCTAAAAAAAGAAAATAATTACAGAAAAAGGGAATTTAAATATGAAATTCAACGAATGAGGAAAAAAAAATTTAATTAATTGAAACAACTCACTTGTAAATGAATAATGATACTAGCAAAAAATAAATTCTATAAATTCTAAAATAAGTAATAAAGAACCTACGTAACCTTTATTACAGTTTTGGTTTTGTTTCATAATTTAAAAAAAAATATTCGTAATTAAAATATAATAAAAAGATTTCCAATCTTGATTTATTAATGATAAATAGAATGATAAATAGATTCCACTATTTAATTATTTTTTTATTTATTTGGTGTACGAGTATTTCTTTTTTATATCCCCTTGTTTTGTAGTTGATATTTTCCTTTACAGCCCTGATAATAAACATTTTATATCTGGCACATCGGAATAATAAAATATTGTTTTGTAATTTTAAAATTTTATTTCTTTAACTGATTCCTCAAAATAAAGATAAAAATGTATTTATTTATTTTTTGTTTTTGTATGACCTTGTTTACGTTCATCACCAGTTTATATGAACTTGTTTATATTATTAAGACATTGTCATCATAAATGAGAAGCTATTTTATGTCCTCTAAATCAATATCTTGAAGCAGAAAAAAACAATCTCAATTTTCGATTAAAATAAGATCTCATGATAATTAGTAGAAAAAATTAACATCATTTTAATGCAAGTTACTGTCATTACTTTAAATTATTCAAATTTATACAGTTTTTTTTTTTTTTAAATTTTGAAGGTATTATTTTAAAACATCGAAAACTACAAGTAACAGAATATCGCTACGAATTGAAAGGGCACGACATAGTGAAACCGGGACTTTTCATGAACTGTACAATGTCGAGATCAGAATGTTAGATACAGTATTTCAGAAATATCTGAGAATACAAAACATAAATCTTCCCGATATTGAAATCATATATCTCAATGGCAGGGGGTGGTCTTAAGACGTACCCGAGATCACCATATTTCTTCCCACCACTGACTCTCAACGCAAAACATATATACCAATACTGCTGAGACATTGTAAGTAGGGGGCAGGGAAACATATACAACATAAATATGGTTTTACTTTGACGATAGATTCTTTTCTGCGAAAAAATATATTTTTAGATTTATTTTATTTCGCATTCGTTATTATGATTTTTTTTTTAAAGCTAAGGTTTACAATACCATATGGATCAGTAGAGAAGCATGATATAAAACCAAATGGTTACTTTTAGGTTTTCAAAAATATAGTGCAGGCTTTCTTGTATTGTTTAAATTACTTTACTTTAAATTCTTTAAAATACAAGACAGGTAAGAAGACCCTTTTCGGATTTTTTAGCAGAAGTTCTTGAACAAAACATTTATTACGTTTTTGCTTTACTACTTTAATTTTTAAAAAATTTATATCAAAAGGTTTTTTTCAAATATCCACTCTTTTCTTATTATTATTATTTTTTTTTTATCAAGAAATTTTGCTAGAAACAGGTATACATGAAATTTCGGTAGGTTAAGTGTCAATAGGTTTTGTTTTGTGTATATTGCAATGTTTATTATTCCTCTCCTAGACACAAATGTTTTTCCTTTATTTCTTTAGCGTTTCACTACCAAGAACAGAAAAAACGTTAGCAAAAATAATTCGAATCGAATGATATTATTTATTTTGATGAATAGAAGAAATATTTCCTGAAAATTTATTTTATAATTTTATCTTAAAAACATAAACCTCTATTACTTTACAGAAAAAACACAGTACATAAAAGAAAATCACTATAATACTAACACTTAAGATTAATCCAGAAATACATAATCAAAATATAATTACGGAAGATAACTTAAGAGAACTTCCATGTTACTCCACAGGGACTTGATGTAGGGCAGGTGTCCCGCAGCGACCATAACTAACACCAGTATTACGTTCATCTCACCGTCTTAGGCAACTTTGTCATTTGGGATTAATAAACTATGACGTATCAATATCATAAAATACGCCCTATTAGACAGCGTATTTGTTATTTATCGAACATTTATAAATCTATAAAAAAATAATTATGATTTGGATTTAATAAATACTTAAAAAAAGATGTTGAAAAATCTCAGATTAATTTTGTTTCCCTCTTCCTCTTTCTAAAGATATAAAAGATTCCGTTACATACAGGTCAAGTTAATAAAAGCGTATTATTTTTATTTATATATTTATTTTATAAAAACAGGTAATTTTCTATTTTTATAGGATAGTAACATTTTAAAGACTTTTTGTGTAACACTTAAACCTTTTGTGTAACAAATCAGTCAAATAATCTAGTAATTTATGGGTAATAATTATTTTATTTATTTATTTTATTTTATTTTTTTTTCTGTTTTTCAACTTTGACATCACGCAAAAATAAATCGTTTCAGTTAGTTTCAAAAGAGCAGAATATTCTGTGTAAACAGAAAAAAAAAATATATTTTCTTGCACAATATGAGAGTCCATTAATATAATAAAAATATATACTAAAATCAAGCAAACCCGATTTTATTTGACATTAAAACCTTTACTGACATATTGGTAAGGAATTCAATTTTTTTTATTTCTGTACAATGTTTTTTATTATACTAACGTACACTTTCTCATATGAAAGAAAAAAACTGCATCATTTTAAACAATATTAGGCACTCTTCTTGAACGCTTCCCATTATTCAGTTATAAAAATAATTAGAGAAAAAAAGATCAAAAATTTTTTTCATGTAGTTCCTACACCACTACCAAGTAACTACGCTATTCAACACGCTTTCAAACCGCGTTGAAAAAAAATATATATATTCAGATAACATACCCGACTTAAAAGTCAAGAACTGCTCTTCTTTTCCGACTAATCCAACATTTACTAGACAAGGGTTCAAAGCACCCAATAAATTACAAAAGACCTATTTACTGGACAGTAATTAGACCCATTAGGACATATAGAGTTGAGTTTCGGGGCTCTACTTAACATTCCAATTCTACTTTTATCCAATCCTTACAATCCGAAATACTATGAAAAATCCTCAATGATCTTTACTAAGTCAAATAAATTTTTTTGACACAATAAAAAGTTTTTATGACATAATTTATTTAAATAAGGTAGAGGTCTTAATGTTCCATATGTTGCTGATTTAGCACGAACCAGATACCTAACATTTCAAAGTAACCTCTATACCCACTCGAATTTTCAAGTCTCCCAACTTGCCTCACAATCTATTTCCCATAATTCTCTGAGGAGTATAAAAAGAAAATGCCGTTACTGACAATGTAATAAATAAATAAAAGTTTTGGAAATAATATTTTTTAAAAGAATAGCTAAATCGATGAAGTGAGACCGGTTATTTACCAGATCAACAAAAACAGGTTGCAAAATGTACTCATTAGAGAATTAATAGTAACAATGAAATGTCATTGTAATCATTTTACTCAAATTTAAAATATATTTAGATTTATAAGTATAATTATATATGTTTGTCAAGTGGGAATATCTTAACATATTGATAATCTTTCATCTTGAATAATAAAATTCAACTACGATTAAAAAAAAAAACATTTAATAAAAAATGTGTTTTTTTATTTAATTTGAACATTTGAAATTTTTTTTTTCAAAAATAATTATTAGTATATGCAATTCCAAAAGCGCTGTATTTTACTAAATGCCTAGTATATCCGACTGAACTTATCACTGTGAACTGGAATACCACAATGAACCTCTGAGAGTTATAGCATGTCATTGGCTTGGTGCCTCGCAATTAATCAGTGCTAGTATTAGTCTAGCCAATACTAGACAGCGATGCACTAACTGGGATCCAGCCCATAAAGTTTAATCTAGATATAAAAAAGTATTCTCATAATTTTACCATGAGATTAAACATAAAAACTCCATGAATCATTTCCAACGATATAAGTTATAAGATTCCTAAATTTTAACTATATCAATAAATCCTTTGCGTGTTTTGAATTCGTACAACAAAACTCAGATTCAAATAAGTGTTTGCTGGTGTTAGAGAGTCAAAAACATCAGATATCCGCGATCACTGCAGGGATTATTAGAATACATCCTGGGCGAGTTGAAGTTTATTTTGTAGCAAACCCATAAAACGAATCTCGAATCTGTCTAGGATATGATAGTAACCTGCAGGATAACCTGCCCTTCCAGCCCTACTTTAATTAGATAAGTACGTTTAGCCATACTGATTGAGATATTCATAAAATATATATTTGGGCAGTAATTGAAAACAGTATATACCAATCCATATAAATTACATGCATATTTACAACCAGGAAGGATAACATATGGTGAGGAATAAACTGTGTAATATTCGTTTCCTTGAGAAATCCTCATTTTTACATTTTTAAGAGTGCTGAATTCGAATCTAAAGGCAGAAAATTTTATCCAGCATTATTATTGAGAAGTAAGACATTATTTTTGAAAAACCTGAAATAGTGTATTTTTTTTCAGTTACATAAACATTTTTTGTGACGTATATTTACGAGTGTGCTGAATTCAACAGTAAAAAAATCAATAGCACCAGTTTTTAAAAAAAAAATAAATAAATAAAAGAAAAAAGTACTGAAATAGCACTTTTTTCATATATTTTTTAACACTTTTTTCGGTGAAAAAAAATTATATAAAATAATAATATTTAATACTGAACATAAATAATAGGTATACTTTTTGTACTCTACATTACGTGTCTCCCGTTGTTGTGTCCAGCAGTAGTTGGCAAGCAACTTTTCATTGCATTTACCGAGATGCATTTTTTCCATTTGGGTTATCTCTTTATGAAATCGTCTGTGTTCATCTAAAACTGCTTTCAAGTTGGGAGGGAAGAAATTCAAATAGAATTGTAAAAAGATGAATTTTCGAGGACATGATGCGACACAGGCCGGCCTTAGATGATAAAAACAAATCTTCAACAATGTCATTTATGCAGCAAAGCCTAATACTTATGCACACTTTTTTTTTCTATTTTGTGATAAATTATAAAAATTTTCAAAATCGAATAGGTTTTTTTAAGTTTATGTTAAAGCTTTCATGATTAAAATATCTTCGAAATGTCGAAAAACACCTCATTTGGCCTGATTGAGATTTTGTGACTTCGGATTCGAGTTCAGCATACTTTAAAACATAATAAAACAACATTTTTGTTAAAGGGAGTATTTTGATGCAGAACAGTTATAGAATACATTAAATACATTTAATTTTTTTTTCTATGTTTAACATTATCTAGTAATAAACAAAAAACGTAAATTTTTTTATCAGTTTATTAATACTACAAAACAATAATCCATCCTTCACTTAAAGGTTTAAAAATAAAGTTAGGCAACTGATTAGTTAATAGTTACAGGTCAAACTAGTAATTAACATGTAGAATTCTTAGATCTAAGGTAGATTTCACATAATAACATTATAATTGTAGATAACAATAATTTTGCGTATATTAATATTTAAATTTTGAAAATAAAAATGACTTGAGCCCCTTAACTCAAACACTGCATAGTTATTAAATGAACCTAATAAGAATATTTAAGTAGAAAAAGTATAAAAGAAAACCCACGTGTAGGGAAAATTAGTCATTATACAAAGCCTCGCGAACAATCTGGAAGTAATGAGCCCTTAGTGCCACTATAAAACCACCAACTTTTTAATTAACGGCATTCAAGAGTTCCTTGATTTAGAATTCTTTATGTTTAAGATTTAGGGCGTTTACAGCTCTTTGAAACCGCCATAAACTCAAAGACAAAGTGGTAGGTTTCTTAGGCGAAGAACGTTTAAAAAAAACAATACAAATTGTTTAGTTTATTACTAATAATGAAGGCCATGGTCACAGACATAGAAGCTGTAAAATATCAGCTATACCCAAAAATTTATTTCAGTTTTAATAATCATACAGATAAACAGTATTATAACATCAATTTTTTATTGATATTTACACAACATACAAGTTAATTTGTTCATAATGATAACAATGGCATGTAAATAACCTGCGAAGAACGAATGGAGAGTGAGACAAGTTGATTTGAATATCAATGTCTTTATGGATAAGTTTGTTTTTCTAACTCACTCATTTAGGATTCGAACCCACGACCTTCTGCACCCAGCGCGCTGAGACCTGTCCCCCAACTCACTCAACCATCGAGGCCTCGAAACCAATAAAATAATTTTTTTTAAAAACAATTAGATGACATATTATCAATTTGTTTTGTTATTAATTGTGTATGTATTGTGATTGATTCATATTGTAATTTTAACAATGTTTTATTTTTTTTTGCAGGTAAGTGTTTCTTGTGGTTCGAGGACCTTCAACGCAGTAAGTTATTTCACATTTGTACTTAATGTAACAAATGTAAGACAGCCTTATATTACGAACTTTTACTTTGATATTTTTACTATCATTCCAAAAACATGCATCATAAAAAATAAAGACATTTTGATCAAAAACACTTAGACTTATAACGAAATCACCTTTGTGCATCACTAATCTCATACTTCATTCAGAGTAACATATACCCACAGTAAACGAACATACACATCACCTTTACAGACGATTTTACGATAGACTTCATGGACATAATGCCGTAAGGGAAATAAGGCTAAAATGGGGACATTTCATAAACTCATACTAGATATGAACACGATTGAAATCACAATACTGAAACTGACAATACTCTAAAATGGGTGAAAAGAAGCTTAAACTAGGTGCTAGGTGTCTAAACTAGGTGCTGCTTTTTCTCTTTCTCTTCTGCCAAGTGCTACATATATTATCAACTGATTCACTTACTGTTAAATCAAAACAAAGCAAACAACGTAATGCTTAACATATTCCGCATCTATATTAACATAAATAAATAAAAATACAAAAAAAATCAAGATTGGGTTTTTACATGTCTTTTGATATTCCACTAATCCCTGTTGAACAGATCCGCTACCTAGGACTCCACTTGGACAAACGTCTAACTTGGAATCCACATACAAGACTAAAACGACAAGAAACTGCCCGTCGTTACAGACTAATTCAACATTTACTAGACAAACGTTCAATGCTAACAATTAATTACAAAAGACTCATTTACATGACAGTGATTATACCTATTTGGACGTACGGAGTTGATTTCATACTCGTATCCAAACCTTACAATCCAAAATCCTTCGAGAAATCCTCAATGCTCCTTACTATGTGACCAATAAACTTATCCATAAAGATCTTAATAATGTTTCATATGTTTCTGATTTAGCCCAAACCAGATACCTTTCCTTCCATAGTATAAGCTCCATAACCACTCGAATCCACTAGTCACCCAACTTGCTTCCTCCTCTATCCCTGATAATCCTCCGAGGCGTCTGAAAAGAAGATTGCCTAGAGACCTTTTAGTGTAGATTTTATTGGAGTGCTACTAGTGAGCAGTTCTTCACAAGTTATTTACATGCCATTGTATTCACTGCCAACACATTTAGTTGTTGTATATTATTTTGTACAGTTGTAAATATCAATAAATGGGGAAAAAAAAACGTCTTTAAATACTCCCTGTTTGTCGTGAAAGAGAGACCATCAAATATCGTTAGATCGGACCGGTCTGGAACTAGTATCCTTCAATGGCTAACTTAATGTAAATTATACATTTACATATTACACATTCATCCAAGTACATCAATAACATAACATTTAACACAGACTTACACATACCCATGGTACAAGATCAAATCCGGATTTCATCACAAACTCAACAGACATATCAACGATCTCATACAAACCGAGTAACAGCTAATAATAGAAGAAGGCTAAAAAGGAGTTAGTGAGGAATCTCCTCGGTTAAGATAATTTGAATATAATGTTGGGATGAGTAACGCTAAGTTTATATTACATGAGGATTAGGAACTAATATTTTTAAATTATGACACAAACCACAAAAAGATTAGGTTTCGTAAGTTCCTTATTCAGTTTTGTAGAAGTTATCGAATTTATTTTTTGTTGATTTCAAGGTCTTTTTTAAAAATCGATATTTGAAAACAAAAATAAAATTTAAAAAAGTTCATATTCTTAGAATAAATAACAAAATATATTGATGAATTTCAAATAAAAATTATGATGAATAAAGGCCATGCTTTCATTCCAATCAAGATATTTTTAAGCGTAAAACTATAGATGAATAAAATGGCCGACTATTCGGCCCATCTCTACTCAATATGATACAATTTTATATCTGAAACATTGTATCCCGTACCTAAAATTGGATTGAGTAGCAAATTGGAAAATTTGTATCATATCCAGCAGATCTGTAAGAAGAATATATATGGGTAGATATTAAAAGATGTGGAGTTTGAAATGCTCAAGTAGATGATCGTGTAAACACGAGTCTAGTACAGGAAGGAACCGGGAAAGGATTGCCTGCGGAAGGAAGGGTCACTTCTATTCAGCATACAACCTGGTTGTACTGGAGTCCTTGGGGAACCTCAAGGCAAAGCTGGCATTACAGTCCACCATCTATCTGTCTTTGTCTAGCAAGTTTTATCTCCAGAAAACCTTTGCCTCTAGAGCCTGGAAAACTGCTATTTAAGTTTCATCAAAAAAGACTCAGCTGTGGAATGAGAATGACAAAAATTATTTTGGAATCAGGCGACACAAGGAGCAATAACAACAGCAAGATCTAGGATTACTATAATAAATTACAAATCTCACAATTACTATTTCACATCTATTTTAGGATTAAGGGGAAATAAAACACCTAAATTATAGGGGTAAAAAGTTATGAATTATTAAAAGCAACAATGTCATCAATAAGGAAAAATCGTTATGCTAGTTGCGCAAGGGAAACAATTATGGGAAACTCCTAAGTACTTAAATAATGAATATTAATATAGTGATGCCTTATGAAATTATATTTCGTGATAACAATTCTGTTGTACGTGAAAATTTATGATGCTTACAATATTCATTAGAAAATATGCAGATTTATAATTATAAATGTATTTTCATTTTAGATAAAACGTCCACTTATTCAAAAACTGTTCGTAACAATAAAATAAAATATAGAAGTATTTCTGAAAAGTAAATATATTAGGGTAAAGTTATGGTTTAAAAGTGAATTAAAATAGGTTTTAAAATTAATTTAATCAAATATTTTGATTATCAATAATTTAAATAATTTAAAATTAATATATTTTTTTTTTTGAAGAAGACATTAAATTTACCTATTTGAGGAACGACTTTAATGACTAAATGAAATTTATGAGTGAAATCAATAAAAAGGATTATCACCAGCTACCGTGCCTTATATGCAAGCTTACGACTATTTACATTTTCTCTAGTTACTAAAATCACTAAGATCAGACCTTATATTAAACCCAAGAAATATGTTTCTAGTGGAATTGTGTAAGACATAAAGAAGAGAATGTCCGAGAAGACGTCAGCTATGGAACGTAGTTGGTGACATTCAAACATTGGGAGTAGAAAATCGGATCGCTGTTGATAGAGACCAGTAGACACGGTCTGGTACGCCAAGGCCCACACAGGGCTGTTGTGCTATGGAAGAAAAATTAGAAGAAGAAACCGATGATGGCGAATGCATTTGCAAAAGTGATGAACAACAGAGAATCGTTGAACAATAGATGATCTACAAGTTTTATAACTAACATTTGAACTCAGTGCCTCAAGAATAGATTCATGAATGAATAAACTAATAAGTAGATCTACAGTTCACCAGAAAAAAACAAACTAATTTCCTAGATGGATTTTCGCTGAAGTAAATCTAGACGGATGAAATAGGTCAGGTTGATCAGAAACATATTCCTCAACAAAAAATTAAAAAAAAAAAGTTAGCAGGACTGTACTGTTCAAAAAAATTAACCCTGGAAGATTATCTAAGAAAGTTATGGAAGTTATTTTATAAAGTATTAACTAATTGCCTGCAATATAAGTTTCAGTAACAAAAGAAAATGAAACATCATGCATAAAATAAAATAGAATAGAACATAAATTAAGAAAATGAATTAAAAATGCAATACAATTAAGTAGAAGCTATTAACATAATATATTTGAAAAATAGTAATATTAAGTTAATAAAATTTTACTTTTGGTTCTGATTGATTTAAAACATGTATAATAATTCATATTAATATTTTATTAAATTTTATAACATCTACAGTTTCAGATTAAATTTCGATTTTTTTGTGATATGATTTATTTTCTAATCATTCGGGTATAAAGTTTCTCACCGTCGAATGAACACCACAGGATATCTCCAATGAGTAATGGACAAAATTCAAGCTGGACTTGTTATAACTGAAGAAGAAGGCTGAAGTGGTAAAAAGGTGCGATAAGATTGTATTTGATATTCAGGAAACTCCATCAGTGGAAAATTCCTGTATGAAATAAAAAAAAAAAATAGATCGTTTGTTTCATAAATTCAAATTTGTGTTAATTTTCCCATCATCATCGTATACATGCATAACAAGATTAATATATGTATTATCATACAATAGTGAAAAAGCATAATCCTTGGGTGAATAGTATAAAAGTATAAAGTCTTGTTAAATAGTAAAGGAAATAACGGAGGAAACGATAAAGACTTTTGCTTGGCCACGTCTGGTGAAATTAATGGTTATGAGGAATATGGAAAACACTATGCAAATTTTAAAAGAGGGAAAAGGAATATTTACATTTGCTGGTTCCATGAAGAGATCTCATGTACATTCACTGAAATGAGAGAAGTTAAAGATGAATGTTATAACTAGAGATAAAAATTCTTTCTATACAAAATGCAAAAAAAAAAATAATTATGATTCAAACATTTTAAAGTAGGGTTTATAGTTTTATTGTAGTCGCTCTTCTGGTTTAGTCATTACAGTCAAGTAACAAAATTTTAATTTTTTTTTTTTTCGATGATGATTAGTTTTTATTAATAATTATAATATGGAGTATTTTCTGAAATAGACCAATCATGTTATCAGTACTAAATTATTTTAGTACAATTTAAAGAGAAGTAGATGATTTGAATGTACATTAACTTCGAAAAAATAAATAAAAATTAAAATGGGGACTATAAAATATATTAGGGTATAGCAGAATTATACCCCTGCCTGCCATACAGAAATTGTGAAAATGAACAACTTTTCATAAGGATTTTTTGATAATTTTTCTAAATCTAGTAATTACTCTATAAATACCATATGCAACAAAATAGATACTTTAAAACATTATTATTAAGCAGAGGAACAAACAATTTTTCATGAAGCAGATTCAAACAATCCTGCTTTGAAATTTTAACTTATTTTCAGGGTAATTTAGTTTAAATGGGATTTATACTGCTTTACTTTTGATGTACATCCAAAATGAGCACTTAAGAGTGAGTTCATCCATAGTGCTCATCCTTGTTTATATATTTTTATCCATCTCAGTATTTTCATAATCACTGTTCCTCAATTTTCAGTAGGTAAGGACAACTGTCAAACCAGGGGGCAGGATGTCTCATTCAAGCAGAACAAAAATTCAATAATTATAAACGGATGCATTGATAAAATATCACCTGGACTTATACATGACCAGTCGAAAATTTTATCGACTACTGGCCGTGGTCAAAGACTACGGTGAAAATTCTATCATGTTGTAGGGTGAAACCATGGGTTTCAAGATAGTCCAGTCAGTGAGTGCTGAAATGAGGGGTGTGGAGTGCATGAAATATACGATATATTTTTGACTTCATATCTTCATTAGGAGTAGTCAGAAGGTAAATATACTAAAAGTCCCTGTCCCTGGGGGTGAGGTTACGATGGGGGTAAGGGGAGAAGGTCCCATTATCGGCTGTTTTTTTTATTATATCTCGAAAACGGTGGGCTCTAGAAAAATATGCTCCGAATCAAATCTATTAGAAGAATGACAATACTAGGCACAATGAGGAAAAGGAGAATTGCCCTCTTCAGCCATACATCAAGATTAACGGAAGCCAGACTATTGAAACAACTATCTGACTACTTTTGGAACAATAAAACTGAAAACAATTGGTTCAAAGAAGTCCAGGATGATTTAGGAGATTTAAAAATAACAATACATCAAATTAAAAACAGAGAAGAGAATAAGATTCTGACGGACAGACTCATAAGACCTAAAATCAAAACATTTAAACGGAGACCATACACTATAACCGACGAACAAGGGGCAGCCAGGTCAGAAAGAATGAAACGTTTCTGGGAGAACAAGAGGAAGCTGATAGTCAAATCTAAAGTTACTCGGAAGACTTAAATGCTTATGGACTTATTTAAGTGCACCAATGTGGGTGTTCAGGAAAAAAAATGAAATATAATACATACATAACATTAATAACACTTAAGGTTTACAACAGAAAAAAAAATTTAAATTCCACACCTAAATATATATATGTGTGTAATTAGCAACCCAATGAATTGAGTGGAAATCCTTCAAAATAAATCAGTTCTATTCCCCCCCCCCCCTCAAGTATTGTCATCAAGTGAATTGTATGAAAAGTTTTTATTTTTGATTTATTTAAAAGAGAAATGAGTTAACTAAATATAAAATTACCAAAACACCTAAATTACTAATTATTAATTTTTTAGTATTCTACAAGGGCAATAAACATATTTTAGAGCGCATGGAAGAAAGGTAGAAAAAAGGTATTAGATAGTTTATGAAATCCCACAATGATGAAATAATTCATAAAATGAAATTATCTGGAGTAATTGACAATCTATAGTCATTACTTTTTTTTTTTTTTTTTTTTTTTTTTTTTTTTAATGTGATAGACTAGTTAAATCATCTGTATTATTGGATGGTGCAAAAATAATGCAGGTTTTTATATGTGATAGTACAAAAATCATTGTTATTCTGTGTGTTTTATAATGTTGAGAGGTCAACACTTAACTTCACTCGCATTGTATCGAGTAGTTTTGTGAGGGTTTTCTTCTACCAAAGCCTTGTCTTCGAAAACAAAATCTCCTAGAAGAAATTTTCGGAACCATCGCTGTACCGTACATTTACAGGCTCTTCCTTCACTCTAAAGAGCATTGATATTACGCGAGGTTTGGGCCGCACTTTGACCACGTTTGAACTCGTAAATGTGACGAAAATCAGAGATACTTACTAATTGAATATGTAACACAAACTAAACTAATATTTGAGGAAAAACAACATTAATAAAGATTGTTTAAAATCCATTAACTAGACTGGAGGTTTATCGTTGTTAACTTGTTAAAATCAATATTCAAGACCTGCATAATTTTTGCAACAACCCAATAATAATAATTATTAACCTTATCATCAGTTAAAAAATTAACAAATAAAGCAACATTTTTTTTTTTTAGTTTATAATGTTATTACGCATATACCATCAAAGAAAATATATATGGTTAAAGACAGCAAATAATCTCAACAGAACGGTCTATGAAGACATTTATCACCCTTTACGTACCATTACGGGTATACTCTCGCCGCAATTCCAGAGAGTTATGGTTTCACGGGAGAGAACCAAGGCCCACGGCTACATTGTAAGCGCAGCAAGGTATTTTGACAGGTAATATGCCACATGGTGGTGTGTTAGAAAGGGCGAATAACTCGTTTCAGTTGAATAACAATGATACTGAAATTGAAAATATAATTCAAGAAAAAGAAAAGTAAAATAACCGAAATTGCTTCTAGAAAATTTACTATACGATTCATATTGCCTTTACTATATTTTTATCCTTCATTTTTTTTTTTATTTATTCCTGTTATTACCGTAACAATAAATGAACTTGTTTAAAGTGTAGTAACACAGGCCTTATAGGCATGAGTGAGAGTAGAACTCAACAGTATCACCTCCTGGTATGTATTAAAAAAAAAAAAAAAAAAAAAAAAAAAAAAATATATATATATATATATATATATATATATATTTTTGCAAATCTCTCATCCAACTTCTTTTTAGCATTTTGAGATGATTTCCAGGTAAGTCAGATGTGACCATGTCATTAATGAGTATGTTATTATGTCCATGAGGCCTGTCGTGAAATCATCTACAAAGGTTATGTATATGTTCGTTTACTGCGGGTAGTAGTTAATCTGATTGTGAGTGAAGTGTGATTTCATGATTAGTCTTAAGTATTTTTGATTGAAATATTTTATTTTTAAAGGTGCTTATTTTTTCCAATTCCGTATATTTGTGTGGCGTAGTCTATATGGGTTTAAGTTTGTAAAACAAAAATATTAATAAATGTAATCTGTTTATATAATTATAAAAGATTCTTTTACAAAACATTAATTCGAACTATACGGACATACCGAATTGAACTTTAGAGCTCAATCATTACCTATTTAACTCGTACACAATCACTGCAGTCCTTCGGTAATTTCTTAATGATACTTAAAGTTTAATGCATGATTTTTTATTATCACTGAAAAAATAATCTCAGTGCCTCAGATAACGAGAGAAAAAAGTATGGAAAATCCCTTTAAATTGTTTCTCCGGGAAATTCTGAACAACTTCTACATGGTACGCCTACATCTTACAAGTATGGAAGAAATGAAGATCCCCCAAGATAGCAAAGGAAAATAACAAAGAAAAATATCACTTTCGGATTGTAGATTGCAACATAGCTGAACAAAACATGAAATAGCTTCTGACGTGCCAAAGCAAAATTCTTCAAATATTCATAGGACCTTTAAAACTTAGTATTAAAAAATAACGATTTTCGTTTGACTCAGATAACGAATATGGTTAATTAACACTTTGAATACAACAATACGACAATGCTAAAGAAATCCAACGTAAGGAACCAAAATGTTATCGTCATTCTAAATAACTCTATCCACTTAAAACTTAAAACTGTTTTTGAACTTACTTTTTACTTCGATAATCCACTGAAGCGACTGAAAGAAACATAGGCTTCGTAATCTTTTAAAATAGAAATTTGGTTTTAAAATGCATTTGCCTTGTACGGTTGCAAATAAATAAATAAAATAAGAATGCATTAAATGTAAAACGTCTCTCACATATCACTTTACGTTACGTGACAAAACTGATATAGGTAAAGCTTTTGATAGCGACAGTGATAGGAGCGGTATATGAAACTCGATTCAAAAGCAAATATGGTTAAATTGCACGCTACACATTCGTTGCAAACGTTCTTGTATATAACTATAGATTTATTTCAGTTTACATATTTTAATTACGATTCAATAGAATTTTTCAAAGTAAAACATTTTTCGCCTAGTTTAATAATGATTAAATTTGTCATTCAAATAATCATTAGTTCACTAAAAAATCGAGTGAAACTTTTAATAATTATTAAATTAGGTGATTGGTTCCAGGAAATTAGTTGTTAAATTGCTATGATTAAATTTTGCGCAACTCAGGATGCAGGGACCACTGTTTTGGTTTAGGGTCAAAGGACTATTTACGTTGAGCTAAGGAAGATAAGAAAGCTATGAAATTTTATCTGCACGCGTATGAAGCAATTGTTACAGTTTCCAAGTTCGTTTTAGAAAAATAGTCGTATATTAGCAGAATAAATTAACATTATTATTCTTCTTCTGAACGCTGAGCGATAAATTATCGCCAACCTTGAGCCCAAGTTAGGACAGTGCTGTGTAAATGTTTTGGAACAATTCTCATCTTTACTCAGGGCTGATTTAAATTTAAAATTTCCCAAGAACAATGAGCAGTTCTTACGCAAGCGATGTCGGACCTCATCGGTGGCAGTTCCTAAAATGTAACACTTTAGTCTTGATAATTAGCCGCAATTGTTAACACCTCACCTACTGAATGGTAGGAAATGCAGAGATAAGAATCTATACAAAAACCTAAAACGGTAGGAACAGATTTTTTAGGTTATAGTTGCGTCAAATAGTAAGTAACAATGTACCAAAATATTTCAAGTTTTAATAAATTTTATTTTATTATTATTTAAAAAAAATTAAAATATTACACTTACATGGAATCCAACATAATAATATGAATTTAAAAACGATCTTACCAATCTAAATACTACTAAATAAGGCATATCATCTGTTAATACAAACTTCTCAGACAAAAAGACCTTGCTGAGATATAATAGATTAATAATAGAATTGAACAGTAATGGACAGCGTAGGTTTGTAAAAAAATAAAATAATAAAAAAATACATTTAAAAAGATAAATAAAAATTATCCTTATCGTAGGGAATGTTTTGGCCATGGAAGGACGAGCGTCTAACACCGATATTTCTCGGCAATAAGGTAGTAAGCCTCCAGTCATAGCTCCCGGTTCTAAAACAAGACTGTCGTCCGGTGAAGAAATTCGCCTATAGGTAAAATACAAAAAGCTTAGTATTGAGAACCCATACTAATCGTGCGAACAAAGTGAGTGATGAAGCTACTGAGCTTATTATGAGCCATATTACGTCCTTTCCCAAGTAGTAAATTATTACTCTAGCCATGAATCCTTGTTTTATGACTTAAGAGGTACCAAGATTTAAAAGTTTCATTTTTTCTCAAAAGTACTTACCATCCTCCTCTTTGTTTGCAGGGAAATATGCAACAGTGGCGTAACCCGTGCGGGTTAATACGTTGTTGCCAGAATTTATACATTATTTTCATCTATTTCTTTGACTGGGGAAATTATATGTTAGGCGTATTGTAGGCAATACTGAAAAAAATGGTTACGAGGGTTGCGCCGTTGTTAAGGTGAACCATTCATTTGTTTCTGACCTTATACGTTTATAATTCTCCATATTCCAACCATTCTCAACATAAAAATTATCAAACTATATCAACATCCAATTCCACACATCTCTACAACCACTGCAGATTAAAAGAATGACTTTGAAACCTTGGTAAATATTTATAAAGGAGTGCTAGTAACGGCCAGCTTTTGAGCATTACTCAGCTGAGGTAAATTACAAACCCCGTTTAAACAAATCTTTATAAACGGAGTGCCGACCTTTCGACCTGCCTTGTATGTCTTCTTCAAGGCTACCATTACATTGCTCGTATATATAACGCGGTTGTAACTAGGTATCTTTATTTGTTTTATTAAGTTTTTAACTTGGTTTTTAACTAATACACTAATGTGTATATTAGTTTCTGGTTTTACTCTATATAATGTAAACACCAATAATCTAAATATTCTAACGTAAATGAACGTTATTGCTGTTTCCCTTTCCTGAAATCTGATATTACGCATTCGGTACAAACATACAAATTGTTTCCCTCAGTACAAATATTGGGTATTCATAAGGCGAGACAAATTGAATGCGGAAGGTTTATTAAATATTAAACAAGCCCTGGATGTAAACCAATTATTGGAAAATAACCGATCTATCGCGGAGAGAGTGGCTATTTATTAAAATACAGTAGATGCCAATACACAAGTGATATTTAAAAATAATTGTTTACTTAAATATTTATTAAATAATATAATATTTATATTGAATTTACAGATGAATGAAACAACCTAAATTGTATTTTAAAAAACAATGAGTTGGTTACGTGTACATGCTTTACATATTTTAAACCATCTATGAATTACAAAAAAATGTTCATCCTTAGTTTTATAAACATTTATAAACATAATTCAAACTTCAACGATTTTGTTTAAACAGGAGAATGAAATTATTTTTTTTTAAAAATTTAAAAATTCCTGAATGATATAATTTTTTACTGTTTTATTGAATTTCTTATGGCTATTTTATTATAAATAACTAAAACAAATCAATTTAATGAATAATTTTAATAACTAATCAATAATTGAATGAATTATTTTCACAAAAAGAAAACGATGTAATGATGATAAACTTAAAACTTAATTACGTACCTTAACAAGGGAACATAAAACGTATCGAGAGTATTGATAAATTATATTAAGAAACAAAAAAAACAAAACAGGATTATAAAAAAAAAAATATGTACGTATTTAAAACTGTTAAAATTGTTAGCTAATAGGGTTTCTATCCGCGTCTTGCGACAAATATGATTTTTAATAAATCCTTGAAGGATATGCCCTATCTAATTCAAACTGTAATAAATCATGGTAATTTAAAATTTAGTAATTTTATTTTTTTTAAAGTAGTTTTTTTTTTTTTTTTTTTCTTTACGGAACGGCCCTTGGGACCACGCGAATATCATGAGAGCAGCACTTGTTCTTTGCTCTTCGCCTGCTTCTTCCTCTTCCACATGTTTTTCATGAACTCTGAATGTTTGAGCTTTCTCTCCTCAGTCCATGCGTGACCCCTCCCGGGATGTTTCCTCTTCACAAGAACCCTCGCCCTTGCCAATGTCTTCCTGTACTCGTCCCTATCGAGGCAGTCCTGGTCTCCCAGACCTATCTGGTTCAGATCACGTCTCAGTTGCTTAAGATACCCAGTCGAGACTTTATAACCACGGATCTTCTCGAAGATCTGCTTGTTCAACCTTTCGGGGCTCATTCTCACCATGTGCCCATAAAACCTTAACCTCCTTATTTTGATGTCCGACTCCAGATCTGTTGTATCCTTGTAAATTTCTTTGTTTGATTTTAACCTGTAACCTGCAACTGTAATAAGTATTTTCTTTTAATATTTTTTTTTTTTTTTTTAATTCCATGTGCCTTAGTATGAATAAATACACACACACAAACATAAATGACCTCTCAACTTATAACTTATGCCAAATGAAAATACCATGTTTTGCCGGTTTCGAAAGTAAATTTCTCCATGAAATCGACACGGAATCGTTAATTTGATCAGAGCAATCGAAATTTTCAAGTTTTTTTTAAATATTCGTAGTTCTGTGGATTTTTTTTTTTTTTTTTAAGCAGTAAGGGTTGAAGTATTATAAGAAATCGTACCTTTCCTATATATGTTGAGGATCTAGCTGTTTTTTAGGTCCTAAGTTGGTAAAATGTAAGGTTACATGTGATCTGGCTTTGTATGGATTTTAAAGCTGAATCCCAAAATGGGAAATTTCAAAAATATTTAAGCAAAGAGAAGATATTACAGCTTCCGTGCTAAAATCGTTTCCTCAAGTGATCAATGGTCAGCATTTTTGGTCTAGTTTCACACAATTTTTTTTTTTTTTCACTAAGAGGGAATCGAAGTAGGTCTTGTAAAATACAAAGGTAAACAAACGAAATAAAAATAATGCGTTCATTCGCATTCGTTAGTTTTACATAGTGGCGACGATATAAACATAATTATTAACTATAGGTTAAGTATTTTATGCCGGGTCACACTATTTTAAAGTTGAAGCAGAAAACAACGAAAAATTAAAACCTTAAAATATGAACCACATAATTCTCCGCAGAACAGTTGAGAGGCTCTTTTGTGTCACATCAATACAAGCGTCTAAAGACGAAACGCTTTACCTACCAAGGCCTTGACGCTCACAATTGCTGAAGGATTTCTTCAACACTGAGGCAGAAAAAAAAAAAGTGTTTTCTATACACTTTTAGTAAAAAAAAAAAAAAATGAATATAAAATTCAAAAGGTGCTTTCGCTGCTATTTAACACGAAACCAAATCGAGAAAAAAAAACTTTATTGAAAAAATACCCTTTCATTGATGCGGGTCCAGAACGGTTCATTATTTGTCCGTGATTGAAATATTTTCAAAAATACTGAGCTTTTTTTTTGGAATATTAATTAAGCCAATGCGCAAAAAATAAACTCCGTCTACCCTGAGAGGGGATAAAGCAATTACTGTATTGGAGGGGAAGTAATTCATTTTTAATACTCTCGGTTTTTTATCTCAAACGCTTTATGAGTAACTCTTAATAAACATGTATATATATTAAAAGGAAATAATTTGAAAAGTATAAATATGCGAACACTTAAAGAGCCAGGGGTAGGGCGGAATGGCCAAAAGGACGGACTAACCGGAGATTTCTATAAACCACACGTGTTTCATAGTTAAATGTGTATTGTAACTATCTTAAAATTTATAAATTACTAGCTGAAAGTACCCTGCTCCGCTATTGTTTAATATCATTAGAATGAAGACAACTTAAATTAGTAAAAGTTAAGCTTAACGTTGATAATTATTATTACTTAGATAAACCTAAAGAATTCCATTCTTAGAATAATTTTCACAAATTTCAATAAGTAAATTTGACAATTTTCAAAAGTTTATATTATTTTGATAGTCCTCCAGTGAAGCTTCGAGGCAGCTCTACCATTTTACCCAGCTCTGATACCAGACCATCAGCTTTTCTTATGGCATACTTTAAGTGAATATAGTCTCAACTTCTCAACTTTTTTGATTTTTTCGAAGACAGTTTAGTCTTTTTGTTTCTATTTCTGCGTACATATCAAGCATAAATTGGTTGAGGAGATTACGAAATTAAAGTAAATAAGGTTCTTCACCTCCTCGCTCCACTAACATTTGGGCGTAAAAATCAGCTGCAGACACAGTTTTCTTAATTGGTGTATTGCTGTTTGGGTCACGCTGAGGGATGTTAATACTGTAACCATCTTCTCCATGGTAGAACATGAGACGATACTAAAGAGAATCATACACTTGATAAAGAACTCACTGATTCTTATTAGTTTTTTGTCCTTACATCGAACTGGCCTTACATGTCATCACCAGAGAACGTAAGTTTTTTAACCTCCTCTTTAACATAAGTCTTTTAATAGGTTCTTGTCACGAAACAACTCAAAGTTGTAAGTAACCTCTGCAGCCACCATGAGTTCACTGAAAGTACCAATATTATAAGGTTTCGACATCGATCGTATTTTTGTTTGTTTACAACTATAAGGAACTTAATTTGTGGTCAAAGTGTGCTGCTTAAACATCTAACCTATTTTTTAACTTAGCTTATCTCAAAATACCATATGATAATTAATAATTTATTATTCATCCAATAAAAATTGTAATCGCATTTTTCGCGAATTAGCCGCGATCCAGGCCGATTTTTTTAAATTCCTTTCTTAGCGAGCACCTACAGCCCTAGAGGAAGCTACATATCAAATTTCATTCCTCTCCGTTCGGTGGTTTCTGAGATTTCGTGTTAAATGAGTGAGTGGTATTTGACAAATATATAGTAGATTATTTGAACAAAACTGACTTTCCCAATTAGAATTATAGAATTAAAAATAATGATCAAATTACTTTAATAAATTTTGTTTAAAGCCCCTTATTTTATTGTTTTGTTATATTTGATATTTCACTTTTTTCTCCTTGTACTGTAACTCAGTTACATTAAATTAATAATAAATAATTAAATCAATTATTTTTTTTAAATTAAAAAAAATATTTACTTGTTTTAAGCCCCTATGGGTAACAAAAAAAGTGTTGATACATTCTTGATAACAATGTTTCTCTTGATAATGATTTCTGCACCAAACGTGCATTTTAAGAGGGTTCTGAGGAGAGCAGTGGTATGGAGTCAAACAAATCATTATGAGTTACTATCTAGTGATGGGGCTTACTAGGGAAAAATTAATTTATTAAAAATGTATTTACTCCCGGAGTACCACAGGGGTCAATACAAGCTCCACTGTTATATATTCTTTCACTCACGATATGCTACTTAGCCGTCATACATTAATACATACGCTGATGATACAGCTATATTAACTAGACATAAAGACCCCCACCATTGCATCATTAACTCTTCAACACCACTTAACAATACTATAAGACTGGTTTGAACAATAGAAAACAAAACTAAATTACACCAAATCACAGCACATAACCTTTATACTCAGACAAGACTCTTGTCCACCTGTCTTCATCGACAATCAACCCATACCACAAACAAACGAAATTCATTACTTAGGACTTACATTCTTGAGAACTGGGGCCCACATGTAAGACAAAAACGTCTCATTCTAAACAAGAGATTAAAACTTTTGTATCCAAAACTTCATAAACGGTGGACATTAAAACTCCGACAACCACTGAAGACATACACTTACTTAAACCCATATGGACATACGCCACACAAATAAACCGACTGCAAAAAATACGCATCTTAAAAAAATACAAATATCCCAATCAAAAATACACAGACTAATCATGAAATCACATTGGTATATTTCAAACTACACATTTCACACTAATTTAGAAGTAGCTACAGTAAAGGAATATATACATAACTTTTATAGAGGATTTCACAAAATACTTTACAGATATAACAAAATACTCATTAACAACATGGCCACGACTGACATGCTCAGAAATACTCTCAGAAGGGTTAAAAGAAGCTGGATGAGAGGAGGTACTGTTGAGTGCTAGTCTCCCTCACGCCTACAAGGCCTCACATACATACAATATCATCAAATTCACTTATTGTAACTCTAATAACAGGTGTGAATCAAAATTCGAAAGAGAAAAAATATATTTAAAATTAATTCAAGTAAATTTAATTAACATATAAAAAAAAAAAAATGGCGAGAATGTAATATACCAGTAGATCTCCTAAACGGTAGGTCCCAGCGACAAATGTTATATGACAAGAAATTTCTAATAAGGAAACTAGTATCAAATTTTCGATCCGAACACCAATAGACACCAATAGAACTAGAGCGTGACAGAATGTAGGAATCGTTACACCAAAAAAATATAGGCTCCCAGCCAAAAGACATAGCTATGTCAAAATGTAAAGGAAATAGAATCGTATTTGTCGGTAGGTTGGAGGTAGTCTCTCAATCCTCTCTATCCCTACCCGCCGATAGTTTTACTCCGTCAGTACGATATAGAAAAACAAATATATATTCCTGAACGAAAGGATCTCGTTTAGCCTTTTAGGGATTTGAAGATTGGTAGCTCTGCAGGTTCTTGTGCATCTGAGCAAATAAAGATGTGGAGTCAACAGAGGCACCAGGACCTGCAGAGCAACCAATCGTTAAATACCGAGAAGGCCAAACAAGATCCATATTTTTATTTTTTAATACTGTCAAAGGATTAGGAAAACAATATCAACGTAAAAGTAATATGTAATATGATTTTTCTTATTGAGATAAATCTTAGAAAATATCAAGTATCAAACAAAAAAGAGTAGAAAATGGGATTAACACAGCATCCAACAATAAATAAAAATCGAGGTTTAATAATTCATATTTTTTTTAAATAACAGTTTAACCTAATGTTCAACCTTCTTCACAACTATATAATAATAGTTCCACGCTCACAATATTTACTCTTGAGAAAAAAAAATTATACTTTGGCCGACAGACATTCCCTAGGATGCTTGTACTTACTGTATTTTTTTTTTTTTTTTTTTTTTTTTTTTTTTTTTTTTTTTTTTTTTTTTTTTTTTTTTTTTTTTTTTTTTTTTTTTTTGCGTCCAATTTTAACATATTGTTTTTATTTTTTTATACTATTATTCTCTATTTAAAAAAACAAAAAAACAATGAGATACTATATTTAGAATCGTATATAATTTGAGTTTTTTTGAATACATTTTATTTATTTAATTTTTTTTATTACTTTTTATTATTTATATCTTTCTTAATGTATTATCATTGGGCATGTTATATAAAATTATTTCATTGTTATCCATATAAATTACTGCCATTGAGAAAGGAAGTTTCTAATATTTGTTCAATAAAACGGTTTCATAGAAAAAAAAAAAAAAAAAAAAAATTATAATTTACCCTTCAGATTTTGAAAAAGTTATATGCTAGGATGCTTGTATTTATTGTATATGTATTATTTCTATATGCTATTTTAATTTATAGTATTATTTTTATATTATATATATTTTTATCTTATATATATATTTTTTAAACCATAATTATATACTATATTTGGAATCTTATATAATTAGAGTTACAAATATATATATACACATATATATATTTAATTGAGAAAAAAAAATTGTACTTTCTCTACACATTTAAAAAAAGTTAAATGGTTTCTGGGATAATTGTATTTATTGCATATGTAGTATGATTGCACCTACTTTTTTTTTTTTGCGTTTAATTTTATCATATTATTTTTATTTCATTATGCTATTATTTTATTTTATTTTTTAAACATAATTACAAACTATATTTCGAATATTATATAATTAGAGGGTTTTATTTTACTACAGTGTATTTATTTACTTATCCTTATTTTGTTTTGTACATGCAGTATAAATGATTTCTTTGTTATCCATATAAATCATTGCCCATAATGATATAAAGGAAGCTTCTAATATTAGTAAAAAAAATCTTTAATTTAAGGGGCCAATGCCTGAGTAAATTAATTACGGGTCCAGTATCAAATAAATTAACTATTATAACGAATAAATCAAAAAGCGGATTGAAAAACTTCCTGACACTTAGAGAGGAAGTAAAAAAGACCTGAACATATCAGACATATGCCTCCACTGAGGATCCTAATCCAAGGTGATACTTCTTTCAATCATCTCAATGGGCAACCATGGGAATTGACAAGTCCTTTCACGGAAGGAGGACAAGAGGGGAAAAAAAAATCTGAGCCAATCAATTTGATGAGAATGGAATGGACGGCAACTGCAGCCAATCAGAGGCGGCAACACTGCGACCTGCACCACCACAATATTTAAGCTGAGTTGACACCAGTCCAATGCGGTATATTTACAATTCAATATTTGTCCGGGAAAGAGAAAATAGATTCTGTTGACAAAAACGGTATTCGTGCCGTAGGGAAATTTCAATACGAGGTTTATCCACGGTAACAGGTCGGAAAATTTCATGCTCGGAAAACGGAAATTGGATCCATACTCATATTATTTATGTCGTAGTACAGAAACGAACGCATTTGCTAGGTAAAATCTTATAACCATTATAAAATAATTTATATAACTCGTTACTGCATATTATTTAAGGGCAAAAAAAAAAAAAAGTGAATTTAAATATATAGGGAAAAAAAATAGGTTTAATATATAAGATATAAAAAATATATATATAAATATATTATATAGATATAACTTTGATGATTTTTTATTATATAGATATAATATATATTAAAAATATAAGACGAATAGATAAAATTAACACTATATAGTTATGGTCCATGGCGGGTCAAATGACCCTTTTTAGACTTTATGGCAGAAGTCGTTGAAAACGGAATTCATTACTTTGCTTTTGATTATACTACTTTTATTGGGAAGTATATCAAACAAGTTTTTTTAATATGCACTCCTGCCTTGGTACGGTTTTTACCAAGAAATTGTAGTATAAATAGGTACACATGAAACGTCGGTTGGTTAAGTGTTAATTAAAATATAAATAAAGCATAACAGTTAAGTGGCCCATAACAATTATGGAATAATTAACATTGTTGCGTAAATAGTTTAATAAATAAAAAAGTATGTGGTAAAAAAAAAGTAGAAATATATCCCAATTAAAAAAAAAAAAAAAAAAAAAAAAAAAAAAATATAAAAATATATATATATATATATATATATATATATATATAAATTATAAAAAAAAATGCCTTTTTTTATCTTATTTTTTAATTTTCATACTGTTTTTCTTTCATTATCTTATTTAAATTCATTTTTTTTTTTTTTTTTTTACCATACCTTTTGGTTTATTCTTCTTTCCCTGAGGAAGACTTACACTGTAAATCGAAATATTGGCACAATAAGTTAATACGTTCAATTGTTGATTGCTTACCCCAATTATCTACAACAACGTAATATGTATATTGCATGGTCAATGCACAAATTCTAAAATAAACAAACCTATCTCGTGAAATATCAATGTTACTACGCAGAATGATCCTGAAGTAGGTAGACAACAAGATTAGTACCAAAACAAGACATAAATGACAATACATAAATGACAATACATAAATGACAATACATAAATGGGGTCACCTGTGGTGTAGTGGTTAGCATAGCAACCTACTAAACCCAAGATCGCGGGTTCGCAGCCCGGCAGATGACCTTAGGATTTTTTAAAGGGAGTAAAAAATCCTTAGCTATGCCGTCCTTCGGAAGTCAGGTACTCGTTAAAAATCCCTATCCTAATTATACCTGGATAGGCAAAATTTAGGACTCCCACGGTAGCATCGTCCGATTAGCCATAGCAGCATAAAGTGACGTTAAACGAAATAAACAAACAAACAATACATAAATCAACACAAATAATTACATAAATGATCCAAAGATAAAAATAAATAAATTTATTTTTGATCTTGTTATTTCTGCTGCGGATCGACTTTGGAATTAGGAGAGCCATTATAAGGACACGAAGCCATTATAAAGAGGGTACCACTAATTGGGGGAAAATTTAGAAGTTGAACTTGATTACCACTAAATCTGCTCCTCTCACGTTATTGGAAACAGAACATCATTAAGTACTGAACCCTTCAGTTTTTAATATAGTTTTTTTTTTTTACATAAACAATAAAATAAATTAAAAATAACATGATTAAGTCTATAATGATGTGATTTAATGAGACACCCAACTAAACTACCCTTTAGGCTCATTTTGTTTTATTTTCAATGCTAACGTGATGTTACATAAATTATATATAATTATATGTATATTACCTCTGGCATAGTGTCCTATTCTTTTCACTTCTCAAAGATTTATAGCACGTTTTGATAAATAACATTAGCTAATCCAAGGTAGTTAATTAATAACTTTCAAATTTATCACAGTTCCAAGTTAGGCATGGAGGGGGAACTGATTAATGAAATATTAAAGTTGGATGCCCGGCGAATATTAAATAATTTATGACCCATTTAATTGGGACTAAAGTTTAAAGTATATCGCCGAATGTGATAAGTGCATTTTTGTGCAACTGCAATAAATTGAATTTTTATATTTTTATTTTATGGTTTTTATACAATTACTAAATTACCACTTTATTGATCCAATAATCCTCTAGCATATTCCTATATATAATGTACACCTATAACTACCCCTATAATCTCACCTTACAATGGATAGTTAAAACTTATGGGTTGCAATACTCGATTGCGATTATAAAGCGGAGTAAAGACCTACTTCCTGAACTTAATAGTACGACAATATATGTACAATAAAATACATTCATATCTATATTATTAGTAAACAATATGCTAAATAACATGTATCATACCCTACCTTTATGGACTTTACGGTGTAAACAAGAATTATAAAATCCCAGTTAATCAAAACTTTGTCTTTCATAGTTCTCAGTTTTCAATATTACAAATATTTAAATTTGCAAAGTTTTGATAACTTTTTTAGAATAAAAACTGCGTATACTTGGGTAGAATTTTAATTTCGTAAAATAATATTACTAATATAACATTGATATCAATATTATCGAAATATTAAATTTCCCAATGCAAACCAATAGATCTTTTCTATTTTTATTCGTAATGTACATTTATTTAAAATTTAGTTTTATGTCATTTTCAAATGAACTCATGTACGTAAATTCCGTTTATTATTATCATTAGATTTTATCCTAATTATAAAACTTTTAAAGCACGGTAAAACCTTGCATAGAATGTGTAAGATTAATAAATTTTCTCTAACCGTTTCTGAAATAATGTATTTTCACGCGGCATTTGTAACTTCCGAGTCAGAAATCGAGTAACTCCCATTTGGTTTTTTGGTTTTTTGCATCCCGTGGAGGTTACACTACTTCCTATGGATGTTAATATTAGAATTTTTTTAAACACGATGTGATTTGATTCTGATCTCATAGCAAAAAAATTACTGCTTGTATTTATTTATCGCCTTTAATATATTATAACTATATTAAAATGTTGATAACAACAACAATTTTTATTTATTAATATTTTATTTGCATTATGATAGGTTACTTGAAAAATGTATTAGGAAACAAAAAACTGTTTGGTAACTACCAAGGTATTAATGTAACCCCCAGGGAGGTTAAAAATGCAAATTGTAATTTTTAACTAGGAAAATAGGCAACCTTAGTATCACAAGAAATTTTTTTTCTCCATGTTTTGTAAAGGTTTAAAATATTTAAATTTTGTTACTGGAAGTTGCCCGCTATCTGAGAATCATCCATATAAAATAAAATATAAAATGTAATATTATTTTTATATTTTATAAATATCAAATTCAAATAATCATTAATTAATAAAATAATAACAAAAAATGAAATAAAAATTAAGTATTTCAATTTATTAAAACTAAATTAGTGAATATTAGCGGAATTCTCCAATTCTTTAAGACTATAATAAGAATGTTGAGTCATACTACACTTTTAAATACGTTCTCATGAAATAATTCTTTAACTGTTCAATGATTTTTCAGCATAAATTTAATATTTTTTTTTTTTTTTTACGATGAAAATAACCTAACAATAAGTAAAAAATTAAAAAAATAAATATCAAAAAACATATCCCATGCCTCGAAAAATCTATGAACTGGACCATCAATAAATACAGTATATTTGAAGTAACTTAATCGGTTTGAATTAACCAGAATTATTTATTTATTGAAATTTAATAATATTTTTCAATCTACATACATAAACATAAACATCCAGCTTATAAACTATATCCATATCTAAAATACATAAACGAACCTAAATCTGTCCAACATTGTTCGCCTCTTATACATTTGTTTCATTTTAATATATTTATTAGTAAAAAAAAATAAATAAATAAAATAAAATAAATAAATTAACTAAAAAAAAAAGAATAACCAAAAATACAAGGAAAATGTTGGGAGCAATAAAAAAGGATATATAAATAAAAAAAAAATCCAGAACTGAGAACTGAAACTAAGAAAGAAAATATTCTCCACACCCAGTCAACATCGGCCATACAGATTTATTTTATTGTTATTCCTCTACGATTATCCTGGCAACGACATCCTGACACCGATTCCCCGGCCACAACGCCGCCTCCACTTTTAAAGTATCATGCCCCTATTGCTAGGTTTTACAACTTCTGAAATAGTCTTTTCCCCATTACTATCTAGTCAACCAAATGTGCGACATAAAACCTGATATTTCGCATTCAAAGCGTGTGGTCCACATTAACTGTTCAGATCGATCCCGATGCGGAGATGTTTTCGAATAGCCTTTTCCTATTTCTTTTAAAAAGAGCCGTGAAAAAAAAAAAAAAAAAAAAAAAAAAAAAAAAAAAAAAAAAAAAAAAAAAAAAAAAAAAAATGAACTCCAACTTATTTTCTTTGTCATTGCTCGTAACAATACATACACCAAAAATTGTCAAATAAATGATATTATTAGGATATTATACGTTAACATAAAATAACTTAAGTTGAGAGGCTTAAGCAAAATTAAATAGAGTCGTCACCCCTCAACTACACCACTTCATTAAAACCTGGTTGCGCATCTGAGGAATAACTGCAGATAAGCAAGTTTCCCGGGATATCAGAAAGTTCTTGGAAAACTTCTGTACGCCATCCATTTCCAGTAAATTATAATGGTTAAATATGGTCTAATGATATTTTGAAAAAATAATTAAACATAATTGATCAAACGACATTCATTGTCATCATCGTTGCAGAATAAGACTAATAGCGAATTTTTTTCAGGTAACCTTAGTAGAGAAGTGCGAATGTCCGAGTATATACGCAACAAAAAAAAAGAAAACTAATTATTCAACCTTATTGCTCACATACCAGACTCGAAAGACGAGAAACTGCAAGTCGTTTCCGACTACTCTAACATATACTTAAGAAGCGTTCAAAGCTTCTAATGCATTACAAAAGACTTATTTATTTGACAATAATTAAACCATTTTGCACATAAGGCATTGAGGTTTGTGGCTCCGCTAAACCTTCCAATTCATCTCATATCCAATCCTTACAATCTAATAACCACCGTAAAATTTACAATGCTCCTCATTATGTCACAAACAAACTTACCCATAAAGATCTTAATGTACCATATGTTACTAATTTGGCCCAAAACAATAATTTGGCCGTTCAGGGTACACTCCATACCCATTCGAATCCACTAGTCTTCCAACTTGCATCACACTCAATTCTCGATAGTACTCCAAGGCGTCAAAAGAGAAAATTACTAATAGACCTTCTAATGTAGAACATTTATTGAAGTGCTACTAGTGAGAAGAAGCACTTTAATAAATGTTATCGACATCATGCCATTATAATAATTTTCCTCAAAGTTCATTGTTGTATATAATGTAAACAGTTGTAATTATCAATAAATAGTTTAAAAAAAAAAAATAATAATGAGATATCTCATCCGTCTGTTTAGCCTTCAGAGTGTGTCGTCTAAAATATTTGTTGTGGTCATGTAAGACTTGTACATAACTCTGAAATGTTTATTATAATGTCAGTCGTAAAATTTTGTTTTAATGTGGAATATTTACAGCATTTGGAGAGCCTCTAAAGTTCCTAAAGGAATTTAATACTACTTAAAACGCCGTAATACATAAATGCATTTTTTTAATACATACAGTTGAAAATTTCTATAAATAGATAAATAAAAGAACCCAACAAAATCTTGATTATGCAAAACGATTAATTTATGTTTTTAAAAAAAAATAAAATTTGTATTGAGTAATTGTTACAATCATCCACAAATGTAAGCAATAAGTAATATAGATGGTTTAGTGATTACATACACACATTATGAATAATGAAAAATAAAAAATAAATAGAGTTTTAAAAGAGAGTATTAAATTAATAAAACTATTGGACATTAAATGTATATATGACGCAATTTTCATAGATTTAGACGGCATTAGTTATTTTCTTTGAATCAGTTTCTGTTGATTTAGAGGGTTTTTTTTGTACATCCATCCGACACAGGATTTCCATGGACGCGTAATACTTTGGTCTACTCCTGTTGACATGCTTTGTAATTTAGTTTGATTATTTTTAAATTATTTACATATATCGATTTATGACCAGTATCAATATAGCTTATAATTGTGACACGTGGTCTGACATACAGACAGACACGGCGCCAGTCGGAGTCCTGATGACCGACTGAGGGGTCTCCATGGCAACCGCAGCCGCACTGCAACACAGGACCACGCTGTTCAATATCTAGCCGCGCTGGCACGCCCGAGGAACACCTCTCCCGTAAGTGTACAATGTATCACACATTAATGATACGTGTTTCGAAAGGATACGTCTTCAGTGAAACGTGTCTCCAGGATAACGATTGCACTAATCATAAAAGAGAATTAATTAGTTCGTTTCCACTTCTAGGTATAGTTTGATTGTATAAGATAAATGGACGTTGCTGATGTTCTATTAGTTGTAATCCTGACCACAGACAAATATGTCTGCTCTTCGAACCCCCTATCCCTCTGAAATATCTCTAGCCGAAGGTCCGGAATGCGAGGAATGCTCAGTTCTGTGGGAATTTCTCGGAAGCAATTCAGATACATAAGTTGAGACAAGGAGAAATTATTTGTAATATCCTTTATTTGAGTAACTAAACATAATGCGTAAAATAAATCTTTAAAACACTTAAATAAGGAGCATGTCCACTTCATAAAATGTTTCAAAAAGAGCTAAAAACCAAAACAATTTCTCCCGCTTCTGTTAAATCCAAATTAACTATATTTTATAAATTCTTGATAGATATCAACAAACGAGAAGAAAGAATAGTACTGTTTTAATGATCAAAAGTCGAAAATCCAAAAACGGCTGTAACTAAAATATTTTTTATCATATAAACCCATTGGAAAACATTACACTAACATTACTGGACTAACATTACACTACCATTGGAATACATTACACAAACAAACAAACAACATTAAATGCCGTTTAATGTGTACATTAGACACAAAAAGGAGAAAAAAATAGGGCATCAATTTGAATATGTAAAACCAATGGAAAATATATTTATCACATTAAGATTAAGAAATAAATAAATATATTTAAAAAATATTTTTTTTAAATATTTTCACGCGTATCAGTAATTTTTTATGTAGTTAAAACTCTACTGCTTAGATGTTTAAAGATTACGCAAAAGCATTATTAGACATCTAATTTTTATTATAATCTATGTATGGTAATCCAGATAAACAGATATTATTAAGAAACTCTTGCGGATAATAGACTCTATTATCAGTTTCTACAACTAAAGGTAGAATATAATAGAATAATTATATTGTCTAAACTTTTGCTTTTACAATAGAGACTGGCCTAATACAATAATCATATAATATTTTTCTAAAGTATTTCACATTGCTGTAATAATACATTATTGGATGTTTTTTCTAATTTATTTATTTATATTTATATATTTTTTTGTTCTTAGTTTCCACTACTAGAGGTCCGAGTATTATTAATTGATTTGGTATTGATTGATTTTTATTCCACATAATAATTTCATAAATTTTATCTGGTTAGATTTCAATTTCTTACCGTAAAAGTATATGAAAGTGTAGCAAACATTGTTTCTGCCATTTAACATTGCACATTTAAATTATTATTATAGTAAATTTTATATTTGCTGAAACTTCCTAGAACTATTAAGATGGAATAGTTAAAATTTGGTAAAGAGATCAGTAGTTTTACCATTATAAACTCTATTGCATAATGGTGATAACCAAATATCGGTCAATTTTCAAAATTCACTAGGAACCACATGCCGCACCGCATATAATATTTTTCAATAATTTAATTAAATATGAGTTAATTTGAATATCGACTTCAAGCTCAATGTCACACAGTACCTTTATAACCTCTCATCTAGAATGGCGCTCGCTACCTATCGGCAAATTTTTAAACTTCGTTGTTATACATATTATATTATTATATATATACATATATCATCGTATATTATTATATATATATATATATATATATATATATATATATATACTATATTATATATACCCTCCTATATTAGGAAGCTATTTAATGACCCCGAAGTACTTCGTTTTCGTTTATTCGTCCTTCTATCTTCCCACTCTCTTCATTCTCTCGGAATGCTCCTTCCGCTCCTACGTCCACTTTTTTCAGGTTGCCGTGATTTTCTTTGTTCTAGGATATTATTGACAATAACGTAACTCATTAAATTTTGTATTTGTACTAAGCAAAGCACACAATATGCTTGCATATTATATACATGCCTGTTAGTTTCCTTCAAGTTTTTTTTTTTTTTTTTTCACCTGAAAGGAACAACTCTGAAATCTATGAAATCATCATATCAATTTTTACTTCTTATATTTTCTCCGAACTAGATACTTATTCCCACATAAAAAAACGAAAAAAAATATAGTCTAATTTATAATTTTTACGTCTTAAGTTTCCTATGCTTTCTAAAAGTATGCGGGCCGTTTGACTGCCTCGTTTTTTAACAGCAAAATCCATATATTCCAATATCTGCTTTCTCTTTATCATACGAATTATTACAAGTTATTTTTTTTCTATTATTTAAATTGATTTTATTTTCATTTGCTGCGATCCGCTAGTTTCATAGGTTTAATTCTAAACTGTTACTCATAACATTTGTCGACTAAATTTGCATTTAAAGAGAGTAAATATAATTAATAACGATGATATTGTTTGTAAATGGGAATGATACCAGTATAGTACAAATATTGGTAATTCTTGTAAACAAAGTTGGCCTTATTATTCCGACTCCTGTCGAAGTATTCAGGAGTTTTTAAAGGGGCGAGGAAGGGTTTTTTCACGGGCACTGAGATTTTTACCGTATCCTCTGAAGTAAAGTTATAAGCTATCTACATAAAGATTTACATAGATATTTTTAGGGTCTTCCAATCAGGAAGGGCCAGAGGTCCACGTGGATGGCCTCACAGTGAAGTCTTCCTTTCGCGTGTGCCTCCCCCAGCCCTTAAATTGGCCCCTTAGGAAAGCATTGGTCGTGTTGTCGTTTTAATTTTATGGCCCCTGAAGCGTAATTTGGTTTTGGGGAACAAATCCCTCCCTCCCTCTTTTTTTATCATTAGCCATTCTTAGATCCTTTGGACGGAAAATAGGTCACCTTGAAATGCTAATATCAAACGGTATATTTTTAGTTACTAGATTCCAGAATTTTTAACTTTCAATTTAATTTATTTTTTAAACTTCTGATTTAATTTTGTTTTATTTTTTTTTATAACTATTATATATTTGAATTTATATATTTCACCTATATGTATATTGTATATTTTATATTATTTATGTATAGCATAGTTATTTTCTGTTCACTGTCTCTCTTATTTTTTTTTCCATCTGTTTAATTTATTTATTTTATTTTAGTTTACACCGTCTATATTACTTATTGCCCACATTTGTGGCAGATTATAATAATCTATACCACTACATAAAAGGACGAGCTATTTTTCGTTTGTGATCACTAACCGCGAAAACTACTGAACTAACATGTACCAAATTTTTAACCACATCATCGCCACAGTTCAAGGAAGGTTTAGCAATTATAAAATGTAAATATTTTCGATTAAACTGTCATTAAAAAGCGATAAGTATGTGGTGCACAGTGAAGTTTGATAATTGACCGATAGATGGCGAGCAACATTCGAGAGAGATTACGAAGATTTGGTGCTATATAAGAGAGCTAAAAATTTATAATAAAATTTACTTATTTTCAATTAAATTGTTATTATAAAAGCTATACATATATGGCGTGTTGGTTAACATCATCTTCATAGTTCTAGGAAGGTTTACAAATAGTAAAATTTACAATAGTTTAAATTTAAATGAACAATGCGAGGTATCCAAACGTTTATATATTTTTTTGGTTAGAAATTAAAATCCAACCAGATAAATAAAATTATTTCTGCAGAATCAAAATGATGGACCATTAATTGTAAGAACCGATAATGCAGTTTTCCGCAAGAGTTTCTTAATATGATTACCAACTCCTACACTAAAATAAAAAAAAAAAAGATGTCAATTTAACCAGGTTAAAAATTACCGCTATGTGTGATAATATCATTGAGGAAATGATGCTGACATATAACAATACAAGATTTTTATCGATAAACGAATAAAACTTCAATTACCAGTTAAAATTATTTAAATTATTATTCTTTACTTATGAGAGCGGGCGAAGCCGCGACGGGGGCTGTTAGCTTTTTAAATTCCAGAATAATACGCAATGTTTGTAATATTTTTTATTTGAATTGAAACATAATATGACATAGCTGTAAAAATCTTTTATTTTTGAATTATATTTAATATTTGCTGCTCTCCTTAATCCTTCTAATTTCCCAATTTTCAACAATCTAATTCCACGTTATAACATGAGAATGAGAAAATTACAAAATATTAAGTTTCCGACTGTTACATCAAAAAAACATTACACTTGATAAAAAATAGGATGTAAAATAAACAAAATCTTATTTCAGTGGCAACGTTTGAACCAACCCATCCATCAACAGGGCGCAACTAAAAATGGCCTCTTTATTGGATAGAATGTCGTCGAGATTCAATCAACAAAATCAGTTATAAATTCACTGAGTATATCGTGTATAAATGATAAATCAGAACTAAAAAATAAAAAAAATGGAAGTTAAAACATTTTTTTTTTTTTAAATAAAAGGAAACAAACATCAAAATTATATCTAGATTTTTAGATAACATAATACATCTTTAAAAAAATAAAATAAAAAAAAAACAAACATTAAAATTACTATCAAGTCTCTTTCTTTAGTAGAGAAACGAGATTAGGAGGGGTTTGAAGACACATGTAAGCTAACTAGAGTAACTCTCAAACTACACTGAAATCGTAATGATTACAATGCCTATGCCGCCACATTCAACGAAAATCATCATCATAGGCATTTTTTAACAACTTTTAAAGATAATTACATATTTAAAATTAGTATAGCAACAAACAAATTGAATCGTATAACATATAACCAGATTTAAAATCATTCTTAAAACATCAAATCAATACAGTATGGCATGAAAGATGGCTTAGAACTGATAACAATAACAAACCTAAAAAAAAATAGACCAATTCCAAGACCATGGAAAGAAGAACCAGGACCAAGAAAAGAACAAGTTATCTTTACAAAACTAAGAATTGGACGTTCCAAATTGACCCACAGGTACTCATTGGAACACAAGCAACCCCCAAAATGCAACGAATGTCAGATAAACCTGACTATAGAACACATTCTTGTTAAATGACAGAAATACCAAAAGCAAAGAAAAGATAACGGTCTGATGAATAAAGACATTTCAACATTGCTTGAAAAGAACTTGTATCTCCACAATCACATTATTTAATTTAAAAAAAAAAAAAAAAAAAACCTGGAAAAAAAAAAAGGAACTATAGTTCTCAACCCTAGTATGGTGCCTCTAACTAAATGTGGTGGTACATGACACCAGAAAGTAAATAAATATAACATATACGGAAAAGAAATTTTCCCTTTATAAACGATCACGGTAATTCATAAAAAAAAAAATCTTTAGTACACAAATAATTGAATATTAACAGCTAAATAACACGCCAATTTCATTTCATTGGATTAAATGTGGATAAATTCTGACTTTAATAGGGACTAGATACTCTTCATAATTTTTGGAAATTCAGATAGTATAATTAGGGAAATTACTTAAAAACTTCAAAGTAAAATTCACTTAAGTATCTTTCATTTATAGTATGCAAATTAAGCCCAGAACTCTAACGTTACATGAAACTCGTATGGAAATCTACCAAAAACGAATATCACTGTACTTTGACTGTCTCAAGTCTCCAGATTTTTTTCTTCTAAATTTATTGCATTCAATTCAGATAAGAATCTTCAGGATTCTCACAGAAGGACAGTGAGCTAAAGTAGACTAAAGCAGATACGATATTTTTTTTCGATTGATCAACCTACATCTGTTTCGAGTATTTTAAAAATAAATAAATCAATCCAAAAAATATACCAACTATGATTATAATCCAAAGTTTTATTTAAAAATATGAATTACTTACTTACGGTCTCCCTCATACAGCGTTTGACAAAATCATATAGATACCCAAAATAACACGTAAAATCGTGACTTCTCGAAAAGTAATCTGTTATGAAAAGGTGGATAAACGCATAACAGAACATGAAATGTTTGTTGATTTGTATGAGTAAATAAAATTTTACTAACGTACTGGGTCGAATATCGCTCGGATCCATGACGAGCCGTTTTCAGTGAACCACTAGGAAAAATATTTAGATCTTAGTACGAGAGTGGAAGCGGGATCCCCTCCATAAAAAACATGTTAATTAAATTGTCTCCTACACTTGTTTGCTCAGGGGCGTTAGAAGCCAAAGCAAACAGCTGTCATTGCCTTCATGTACTGTAATACCTAGCGCTGTTCATTTGTAACCATATCTCTTAATTATTTCATTTATAAATGTAAAAAAAGAAAATGTTAAATTTAAAAAGTTTAATTACTTTCACTTTAATAAAGCGGAAAAAAAAACTCTATTTCTCTGTGACTAGAAAAAAAACTACGACTTTCCTTAATTTACATTTTAGGATAAAAAGGATCAAATTATTTAAATTAAATATATAATCAATAAACAAAGTTGAGAGAAGATTCAAGTTTCAAACTTGACTTTTTTCATTCAAAGTGATATAGCTCTTAAACGGTAGGTCCTAAAGACAAATGTTATAAAACAAAAAATATTCTCTATTAAATTTCTGATCAAATAACTCCCGTTGAATTTTTGATACGCATAACAACAACAGAAGCTGGAGCATGCATAAACAACCCTGATACTTAAAACAAATGTTGGCAAAACGTTACTTTTTCCATTTAAACCAATATAGCTCCTAAATGGTATGTCCTAGCAACAATTGTTATATAAAAAAAAAAAAAAATATTCTCCATTAATGTTTTATCAGGAAAACCTTTTGCAACTAGGCAATATTTATTTCAATAAATTTCAGTTTATTCTTCATTTTTAAAAATCAATTTTAAAGTACGACCTGGCCGCAGTCCATTAGGGATTTTATATTTTTGTAAGCTTTAAAAAATGTTTACGTTTTAATACGTGGCATTTATATGAAAAAAAAAATTAGAATTTCCTGTTTAATTTGGAAAAAAACAATATATCATGGATACGTTTAATTATAACCAACTGCTTCCGATAAGCAAAATGACTTCAAATTTTCGATCAGAGTAACAAAATCAAAGCCGTAGAGCGTCAAAAGAGTACCAAACAAAAAATGTAGGCAAAATCTGACTGTTTGCAGTCAAACCAATATAGCTTCTAAACGGTAGGTAACAGCAACAAATTTTATATGATAAAAAATATTCTCTATTGAATTTCTTATCAGAAAATTGGCATCAAATTTTTTAATGCGTGCAACTCCAACAAAGAGCTAGAGCGTTTCAAAAAAACACGAAAACTTAAAAATGTTGGCTTAACGTTATTTTTCTCGTTAAACCCAATATAGGTCCTAGTGTAAAATTTATAACAAAAAATTATTTTCATAAAAAACTGTCCTCATATTTTCAATCTAAACAACACAAGCTACAGCGTGTTACAAAATAATAAATTTTTTACCATTGCTGATTATAAATTCAATCACGCGATTTGTACAATGACAAAGAAATGAAGTAGTATTAGAAACATAACCTTCAACGACATAAAGTGTACTTTAATTAGGGCAGGAGGAGTTACAACACTCATTTCAACAGTCGATCATCGTCGATGCTAATTTCAGGATTTTAAAAAAAACAAAAAAAACATAGACAGCAAATACCATATTTATTACGTCAAAGTTTGTCGGAAGTTTAAATTGATCCATATAAATGATTCAGGAGAAAATTGATGATATGAGTTCAGGAGAAAAAAAAAAGTTATGGCAGAACTTGAATAAAGAAACTTCGTACTGTAAAAAAACAACAACAAAGAACAGACAGTTCATGATTTTCCTATATGTATTACACGGATATAAAATATTCTTAATTGTTTTTATAAACTTTCTGGATATAAATGTATTAAATAAAGTAAAAAATAATGTAATATTATCAAACAGGAAAAAGAAAGAATTTCCAATTACCTACTATTCAAAAAATCTCCAAGCACATTGGGAAGTGTAAAACGTTCTTATTGTAATTTATTTTTTTATATTGGTACTTGAAATCCAAAAATACAGTTTTAAAAATATGTACGTCAATTTCGAATGCTTCAACACTTTCTTGACAAAAGTTAAAATCTCCTGATACCACTACAAAAAACTTGTCTATATGACCAGATTATCAGATCTTTTTAGACCTACGTTATTGAGTAAAGGAGTTCCAATAAACTATTGTAGTCTTCCCGCAGCCAATCACTCCAATCCATAATCCTTCAAACAATCCTACGTTGTCACATATAGAATGATCCACAATGACCTTAATACGTAGACCAGTCGTTAATTTGGTACGAGCCAGATACCTTCCCTTTTACGATAAATTAAATAATAACAGAAATTCATTTGTTTTTCAACTTGCTTTCCTGGCAACCCTCTGAGGCGTCTGAAAAAAATATGGCCTGGGGATTTTCTCAAATAGTAAAAGCAATCGATATTTTATTATGAACTTTGTAATCGCACTTACGAGTTTTATTAAGAACAGATCCCTAGTTGAGCAGATCTCAACTCCGTCCTTTAAAATGTAAATCTGAAATTTAAATGAATGTTGTAGTGTATTGTTCAAATGAACGGTCCATCATCTTCAGAAAAACGATGTAAGAATTTTAAATTGATAATTATTGACGTAAGTTAGCCAGTTTGCTTACATAACGACCGATCCTCCAGACAAATTGGAAAAAGACGTCCTGTTGCTGACAAATTGAAGAACGTTTTAATGAAGCTTTGGATGTCCGAAGAGTCGTTACTCGCCCGCTGTAACCGGTGTTTAGTAATGAAACAATTAGGCCCGTCACTAATTGTTGGTTAAATGTTGAGGTGGTAATGCCGACTTGTTTTCGCTTATTGATTAGCACCGCTGCGTGACGGTGCAAATGTAATTGTGACAGACTCGCGAACAAAATTTTCTTTGGATCAGTTCTAGGGTCAATTTTCCTCATTTACTACTCTTTTTACAGAGTAATATTTTGAAAGATTTTACGTTCAAACGACCAATGTTTATTTTACAACCATCACCACAAAAAAAAAAAAAAAAAAAAAAAATAAATAAAAAAAAAATAAAATATATATATATATATATATATATATATATATATATATATATATATATATATATATATATATATATATATCTTAAAACAATCCGGATTTTAAAGTTTCATATACAATTATCATTTTTGATATTTATTTTAAAAAATAAATCGATTCCAACACTGTCTCTTAAGCTATCAAGACTATTCCATTTAAATGGAAACATCACAATGCTTATTAAAACTATAAATTTGGAACAAAAAGGTTTCAAGTTCTAGTTAATCCTCAATAAATTAGAATTAATTTGCCTTCTTAGTAGTAAAATACGAATACGATCTGCTCATCCTTTCACGATTACTCCAACATTTACCAGAAAATCGTTCTAAGCTCCTCCTCGATTAATAACAATATACGTATTTCCGTGACAGTAATTTGATTCATTTGGACATTCGGAATCGAGCTTTGTGGCTTTACTGAAGCTTTTGATTCCTCTCATATCAAATCCTTACAATCCAAAATCCTTAGTAAAATGCTCAATGCTTATGTCACAAATAAACTTATGAATAAAGATATAAATGTCTCACCAGTTGCAAATATGGCCCAAACGAGATACCTATGCTCTCATGGCAAGCTACATACACACCCTCGAATCTTCTAGAATCCCAACTTGCTTCTACCTTTGATTCACGATAACCCTTCAAGGTCTCGGACTTTAAACAAAAATCTGACATTAATACAAAAAGGAAAAATAAAATCGTCCAAAACCAATCCAGATTTTAGTTTGAATGACCAGATAAATATTTTAATAGTCCTATTTTAAATTAATTCCTGAAAGGAACGTAACAAACCTACCAGTCACAGGGAAAACCGAAAAGAATTACTTTGCTTGACCCTTACCGTCTCTATGCTATATTAGGTCCTGATATAAGTCAGAAGTCAGTTAGCCACCTTAGGTGAATATATATATATAGAAATTAAAATACTACGAAAAATTCTAGGCCCTGAACTTTCAGACATCAGCAACGAAACCCTGTGCAGGAGAACCGAAAGGATTACCAACACAATGATGATTGCCACATCCTAAGAATGGGACTCGAGAAGGATAACTAAAAAAATTTTCGACTTTTTCTGCAATAAGATGAAACCACAAAGAAGATAACCACAGATAAAATGAAGAGGTTCCAGGACAGGGTGAAGGCCAAACGACTATACAGGAGTTCTGAAGAAGACAGGGCAGCAAGAGCAGAAAGGATGAAGAGGTACTAAGAAAACAGGACTTACTAACCGCTGATTGATTTATCGTACCCCAAAGTGGGTAAAACAAAAGAAAAAAAATAAGAAAATAAAAAAATTTAAATTTATATCACTGAGTGTTAAAATTTTGCAATTCGATTTCTATGTTTTAGAAATGATACTGAATGCTTAACATTCTAAAGTAGATTTCAAATAAAATAATTCCAAAATAAGTGACTGAAATAGAAATATCTTAATATTTTGATTTTATTTCAACTACATTAAAAAAAAAAAAAAATTGGAGGAAAAATAAATAAAAAGAATATAAGCAAAAGAAATTATCTTAAGGTTATTAAGCATCAGAAATAACTTATGAGCATCCGTATAATTCTAATGTTATGACTAAAAATCTGATCATATCCCATTTGACTCCCCTGAGATTGTTTTGGACACCCTTATTCGGATTTTATCCGCCCGTAAATATAAAGTAACTGCCTCTTCTCTAAAGGACACCGGTGGGTCGCACTATTGGTGAAATTAGTCGAGTGAAGTTGGCCCCTAGGGGTTTAGTCAATTTATTTCCCCAACTAGCTGGGTTTTAGGATCAAGTCAGAGAAAGAAAGAAGAGGGGAAGAACCCGTCGTACAATACCAAGGCCTAAATTGAAAGCACAAATTTCGTCGTTTTTTTATTTAAATTTCAAAGCGATGTTTGGCCTTTAAAAAATAACATAATGTCGTTGAGCACACGATGTAAAGTAGGTAAAATTAAATTTTTTGATCGAATCGTATTAATAGTAAATAAATGTTAAATTACATAAAAATGTACTAATTTAAGGTTCTAGACTGATGATGAATGAGGAATGTAATGCTGAAAGAAGTTGTTTTATATATATATATATATATATATATATATATATATATATATATATATATATATATATATATATATATATTGTAATTTGAGATTTCTGAATTACAATGATATCTGCGTGATCATTGCAGAATAATATTCTGTAATACATATTACCTAATATTTTTGGTTATATAATAACATATCATTATAGACTCAATGTACTCTTATTGAAAAGCACTAAACTGTGTCTATAAACAGTACAAGGACATGAGAGGCCCAACGCGGAACACGGAATGGCTATCAGAACATTTTAGCAGCGTTGTAGAGAGCTTAATGTACAGGTCAGGACTTTGAATGTGAGAGTATGGCGTGTGAGTTTGTGTTTATATTTACATACATGTATGTTAACAATTTTGCAACTGGGAAATATTTATTTCAATAAATTTCAGTTTATTGATCATTCTTAAAAAGCGATTTTTAAGTTCGACCTGGCCCGCAGTCCATTAGGGATTTTATATTTTAGTGAGCTTTAAAAAATGTTTACGTTTTTATTCATGACATTTATATAAAAAAATTTAAAAAATCAATATTTTCTCTTTAATTTGGAAAAACAATATATCATGGATATACGTTTATTTATAACCTACTGCTTCTGATAAGCAAAATGACGTCAAATCTTCGATCAGAGTAATACTAACGTAGGCATTACGTAACATTTTTTGTAGAAATAAATATAGCTCCTAAACGGTAGATCCAAGCGACAAATGTTAATAACAACAAGTATTCTCCACTAAATTTCTGATCAGGAAACAGCAGTCCAATTTTCGATCCGAGTAACACCAAGAGAGCTAGACGTTGTTAGAAATGCACCAACATTTCTTTATTGAATAATATAAAATATTCGGATAATATTCTGTATCGATTAATATAAATGCAATGAGTGACTTTTTTAGTCAAACCAACATTTAGGAGCGGTAGGTCCTTGAACATATGTAATATAACAAAAAAATATTCTACAATGAATTTTAAATAAAGAAACTATGGGTAAATTTTCGATTTCCTGTCAAAATGTTACATTGTTGTGGGTGAAAAGTTACACATTTAAAGGTTGAAAAAAAAAGTTACATAAGAAAACTATGGACCACAGACGAAAGCCATATTCATGAAAACAACTGAGGGGGTCCGAATACGAAAGGCGAACTCGAACTTGAACAAAAAGAAATATTTTTTTAAATGTTTCTATGGCGTTGTAGTACAAGCTGGTACGATATTCTTGTCAAGTTTGTCCTTTTTTCCCATGTAAAACCAGTGTTTAACGCTGAGAAACTAACTGAAATAAGCAATAGTGTTACGGATACGAACGGCGAACTCAGCGTCAAAGTTATAAAGTTTTCTTGAGTTCGCCCTTCGTATCCGGACCGCCTCAAATACATTGCTTTGTTTTGAGTAAATGTTACTAGCGTTGAAGTTTTGCTCGTTTCAATAGAGAAATGCATACCTCAACGCTAGGATAGTCTGATTCTGATGATGGCTGTCCTAAATTATTCTTCACCGACCAACTTTAAAAATCAATGGTATACGTTTGGAAAGTGGGTGAAAGTATCGATTGCTCTATGTAGACAGAATAAAATCCGCGTCCAAACCATGGCGTTGCGATTGATCGTAACCTTGTTCTTATTTGTCCATGCTCACACCGCCGAACACTTTCCCTGGGGAAGGTTCGTTGATATGCTTTAGGTCTCCTGGTCCAGTTCTTATTGTATGGGCATGCTCATTAAAATGGTTATCACCGTTGCAGGTTTGATTTTAATTCATGTACTGAATTGAATTTCATTCATAGAATATTAATAGCGTATCATGTTTATTTTTTCAAGCCTTACTATAAATTCAAAAATTCCAAATGGTTTGTATTCATCACACAGAGTAATTTATGTTTTTTTTTTTGTGTGAGTGTGTGTGTGTGTGTATTTATTAACATATGTTTAAACTACTGAACTGGATTCGACTAGAATTAAAACAAAATAAAATAAGAGCATACAAATAAAAATATGAGTAAAACATATAAAATACAAATAATAATGGATTTTTTAAAAAAAACTATTTGTTAATATTTACAACTGTGTATTATACAACAAGTAAATTTGAGGAAAATGATTACAATGATATGTGAATAATGTGTAAAGAACTACTCACTAGTAGTTTCTCTTTTATTATACTACTCTTTAGAGTTTAACTATAGGAAAAAAAAATCATTTAAACTACTCTTACTGAAAAAGATTATCTATTTTATGCATCAAATAAAAGAAAAAAATGAGCTAATTAATGAAAGTTATAATATTTTTTTACTTTTCTCATTTATTATAAGTCATTCACAGAGTTATATCCTAGACCACTCCAATTGAGAAAATATTTTTGAACCACACTGCTGGAAATAAGCCAAAGAAAAACTTGATTTACAGACACATAAGGTTTGGTGACGCTTGGCTAGCGGTGCAGACGAAAACATAAAATGAAATTAATGGGACATAAAAAAAAAAAAAAAAAAGGTTTATACAAAAAATACTCATTGATAGCATTTACACTCAAAATTTATTTAGTTTTTTAAAAAGTAACATAAGAAAGGCAATATTTAATGATATTTTATTGAATCAGTAGAGTTAGGGGTTTTAGATATCTCCTCCCCGTTAATTAATGTGTATATTGCATAAAGTTGTAAATATAAGTAAATAAATAAATGAAAGAAAATTAAAAAAAAAAAATTAATTGAATTAGAAAGTAAATATCGAATAATAAAAAAGATGTATTCAAGAAACTAAAGATATTATGATTTTTGACTAATTACTTTGTAGTCAGTTTTATGACCTTTATTGATTATAGTTTTTATTACAGAAGTTTGTTTTTATTTTTATTTTAGGAAGAGGAACTCTTTTTTTTTATTTGATAAAAAATCGAAATTTAGGAAATAGCATGATACTAACAAAAAATAATTTCGAAAACTTCCACAACCCTGAATAAACAATTTTCATAACCTACTTTTTTTCTTTCTTTTTTTTTTTTTTGAATGTTATGTTTTTCTGTCATGATTAAAAAATATTAATTCTTAATAGGAAAAAATTATAAAAGATACAGAAAAATCTGAAGTTAAGTGTACAGACCACTCTGAAGCTATAATCAAAGCGTCTCGAACATTTCCGATGTTATCTGAATTCCAACGGAAGCAATGTCCGTGCCAACTAGTCGGCCAACTAATCGGTTATTTTACCATCCAACTATTCGGCCAATGACTAGTTTGCGCATCTCTACTAATTATATACTTCGAAATTGTTTAATTAATAAAAGAGGTACATCATTCCACACTTCTTGTCAATTTTTAATTTATTAAGACACATTGCTCATCATAAACATTAATAATAGTAAAATAATAATGGTTTGTTGTTACTTACGTAACGGAAACAGATTTCTCACTTACCTGAAATAAAAAGAAAAAACAAATAATTAGTAGCTCCGACAAGGTTCACAATACTACAAGTATTTAAAGCCTTAATTATTGAAAATAAATTCTATCTCGTAACAAGAAAAAAATAAAATTAACAAATAGAAAAATAGTATGCAGGAATCGTCCCTGAAGAACGAAGGTATCTACACCATTAAACTTCATTTAATTTCATTTTTTTGAAAATGAAAAACATATTATAACTAGGCAAAAGAAATATACTTCCTGAACATAAGTATACTATGAACAAAGTCGAACAATTCATTTTCCGAGTTTTATAAAATAAGTACCATTAAAAGCCACCTGTAACTACAAGAATGAACATTTCCCATGAAACAAGGCCGCACTAGCCTTGACTGTGAGAAACATCATGTTATCTCAATTACTGGCAAGCAAATACGGGATTCAAAACATATATTTGTTAGAATTAAAACAAACAAATATAGAACATAATACTTTTCAGGTCTAATTTATTATTTAGCAAAATTATTAAAGTAGCCTATTATTAACTAAACTAATTTCAATATTTTTAAGTTAATTTTAACATGAGGAAAAGGGAAAGTGTGGACTTAATGCTATAAACGTTGAATAGTGAAAATATCGTTTTTGTTATTTGTTTAGTTTGTATAACATATTGAAACATACAAAACATGAGAATCTTACAAAATCCAAAAAAAAAAAACCTTTTTACATTCGTACTTAAAATAAAGGCGGAAAATGGCGGATTTGAAAAAAAAAAAAATCAAACAGGTCTGTATTTTAGTTATAATTGCAGTTATTCATTGAAGTGTTAATAACTACACAAGAATCCTCATCACTGCGAGTTGAACATCAGGATGATATAGCGGCATGAAAATTAACATTAGCAAAATGTAAGTTACAAAGAAAAGTAACGAATGCTAAATTTCAAATCGGGTGGATACTGTTCATTTTTTTTGTTTGTTGTTGTTTGGGTTTAAGAGCAAAAAAATCATATCAAATCATCAAAATATTTATCATTGCCCTTATGTTTGACCTAAATTATACTGTCTGCATTGCAACATTAACAATATTATCTTTTTAAACTGTAGCAATAATTATCTAAATTAAGTCCCCAAAAGAAGCTTATATTGTACAAAACATATATTCGAGCCTATATTACGTATGCCTAATCTGTGTTGAGCTTAACTTGTGCTTTTAACTACCTTAAACTCGAAAAAACTCAAAACTTGTGTTTGAGGATCATCTATGATTGCCTTCGGTATACAAAAATATCAACAATGCTGCAAGATTTCAAGCTTATCTCTATCAAAGTTCACGTCTATGATCAAACCAAAACATACTTTGAAAAAAAAAAAAAAATTAAGAAAATTTGCTAATCTGAGAAATCGGTAATTACAATAAAACAACACTTAAAAGATACACTCACAAAAGAACGAAACATATACTCTTAACTTTATTTAGTTTATAGGTCTTTTGTCAGCCATCATTAATAATTTGTTTAATAAGTACGTTTTAGCCATTTTCATTCTATCATGTTTCTTAAAATATTTAAATATAAGTATTTTATTTTTTTATTAAATTATTTATTGTTGATTATTATATTTTTTTTTTGTTTTCATTTTTCCTTTTGTATGTAAATCGTAAAAATGTAAATAAAAAATTCTTATTATTATAAGTTATAAGTGTAGCAATACATTTAAATTTAGACTATATGATTTTGTCTATATCTTCAAATTTTATAAATGATTTAATATAATATTTTGGTTTTTAAAAATCAATTAATGAGCTCTGTTTTAGCAAAAAGCACTTTTCAATCCGATTATCATTATTTACTGCCTGAAAATATAATTCAGAAGGTAGATAATTACTGAATATCCATCTGAAAAGAGAAGCCAAGGAACGTTTTGAATAAAAATGGACATTGCGTCGAGAGATGGAATGACTTTTCCATGTAAAGGAGCCTCATTTTCCGATTCATCCCTGTTTCATATTCCCCTGGTATCATCCTTTTCTCACATTATACTGCATATTTTGGCACACCTCCTGGGTCTTTATTCATTGTGCAAAGTCTTCTCCGCCCATATAAGAAGGAATCTAAAGTTTACGGAGGTAGCAAGACATTAAAGGTAGAATTATGAAGTTAAAAAGGAATCCCGTGCAATTAAAAATGAGGAAACGCAAATATCCCTATGCGCATAAACGGAATATTTAATTCATACATGGATATTTATTTATTTTTTATATCTATATATTGAAATTTACAACTGTACAAAATATATACAAGTAAATGTATTGATAAAGATTACAGTAGTATGTCAACATTTGAAAAGAACAACCCAACAGTAGCACCTCAATAAAAATTCAACACTAGAAGGTCTCTAGGCCATCTTCTTTAGGATTATCGGGAATGGACTGGGAAGCAATTTGAGAACCTCGTGGGTTTCAGTTGTCATGGAGCTTACTATGAATGTATGGTAGGTATCTAGTTTGGGCGAAATCAGCAACCTATGAAACATTAAGTTCATTATGGATAAGTTTATTGGTGACAAGGTAAGGAGCATTGAGGATTTTGGATAGCAAGGAATGGATAATAGATGAATTAAATGGTTTAGTGGAGCCTCAAAGCTCATCTCCGTAGTCCAAATAGGTCTATACACAGTCATTTATATGAGTCTTTAGTTGTAAGTAACAAAGGGCAGTTTCTTGTCGTTTTAGTCTTGTGGATATTTAATTAAAATACAAATCTTGTCAACAAATTCACCCATTTTAGAAAAGTTTATAAATGAAAACTAAAAAAGAAAAAATCACTAATTTATATCTTTAAAAATACTCCTTTTAATACTTTATTTATATAGATCTGCATCTCTAAACATGTATTAAGAAAAAAACGTATCGTGTTGTTTATAAATCTACGTAGTAAAGGAATATACGGCAAGTGGAGGAATAATGTACAATGATTTTTCATCCCTGGCTTTGGTATAGCTTATGAGATTATGGGGTTAGATCTGATACACGTATTTTTCAAGCTTACAAGTTGTGACCATTTTTAATATTCGTGCCATAATACAGTCACTATCTTGTTCATTGAGGCTTAATGTTTTTATATACTTCATCTAGGTCCGGAAGGACGCGTTATCTTACAGGTTACCAGCCTATTCAAGCAAGAGTAGGGAAGGATAGATTCATTTAGAGCAGCCAACAAGTAATATCAATCGATCCATATATGAATTAAATCAACGACCTTTCGTATGGCCTATGCGAGCCAATATGTTTCCATCAACCCTTGGTGTGAATATGTCCGCATGAAAATATGCAACAGCAACTTTTTTTTTTATTCATTTTGTTCTAAAACCTAAGTAGATGTGTTTTAACGAAACATTTGACAAATTTTTACGTTGCATCTTTGGCCAAAATTTTATAATTAGGGATGATTAGGTTTCAGTTTCAGGTATCGTGCATATTTTCAATCATCCGCTTTATGTTTAGCATAAAATTATTTATTTATATTATTTAATATTAGCCATTATCAAACCATCTCTGAGGTTCTATAAACTAGTTTTTTTTAACTATTTAATGATATTTACAACTGCATACAGCATATACAACAAATATATTGTAACATTAGGATCTCTATGGATAAGTTTGTTTGTAACATAACAAGGAGCATTGAGGATTTTACGAAGGATTTTGGATTGTAAGGATTGGATAAGGGAAAAATAGGAAGGATTAGTGGAGCCCCAAAGCTCAACTCTGTATGTTCAAATAGGTCATTTCTTCAGCAGTTTCATGTATTTAAAGACAAGTAAAACTATAGTTCAAATTCTAAAACTGTTTTTTTTTTTCCTTTTAAACAAAGAAAACATAATAATATTCATCCATACTGAATTTAGGTTCGTTTTTATTGCGGTTGGAAATGTTTTTATTGTGGATAGAAAAAAAATGTTTTTGGGACGACTGCAGACCACCATGTAGTATGATCTCCTCTTTGACACTTATAATAATTAAGATGTCCAAAAAAAGTATCCTTTTTACTTAAAACAAAAATATTGGGAAAGATTTTTTTAACACTAATATTATTTTATTTTTTTTAATACAAACAAACAAATTTTATTTTTTTAAAAAATTCTATTCTTAGTTTATCATAAATACTTGTTTTACTGAAAATGTTACACAATTTTTAGATAATGCTTTTTAATGTCATGTTCTATCAATAATTGTGTGAGGTAAATATAAATATAAGTTAACTCGGTAACTTTGTAAAGATAAACTTTTCGCGTTGTTTTTGTTGTACACGGGGATACTTAAAAAAAAGATATAATATTCCATTATTTCATACATGACATGTTTACAACAAAGATGCCCAAATATATTCGTAGAAGGTTGAAAAAGAGCTGGATGAGAGATCTCCTGCAGTGAAAACTGATGGAGGTGTCACCAGGCAATGCTCCTAATTAAGCCTCTCATTCTTATTTGTTTATAGCCATCAAATTTATTGGTTGTCATTTAAGTAATTGACAGTTGTGAATAAAGATTAATAAAGACGAAAATAAAAATATTTCATTATTGAAATTCCTCATCACGTGTTCACAAATTTTATTTGTTTAAGATGAAACGTTACCACTAAAATGATTGTATAATTTACGAACAAAAGAATATTATTCGTTTCCACTTTAAGCTATTGTACTTAGCATGTCCGATCCCACAATTAACATTTAGAAACTATTTTGCGCAATCATCCATTGTATGGGATATTGCAAAAGTGACGACAATGAATCACCAGTCACTCCATTTGAAACCGCAAAATGAACCATTAAATATTTACTTGATTTCGAAATTGTAACAGATATAGGTCAATTTAATTTATTTTATTTTTTTAGTAAATAAAGAAGAAAGTGAGAGAAAGAGAGAGATACAGGCTAACCACAGACGTCACTAGAAGTTATCAGGGGAATTGTCGTCACAATATGAAAATTCTCTGTCATTATGCAAAGCAGGAAGTTGTTTTGATGGATAAACAGAATTGGCCTGACATCGATTTGAATAAATGAATAGACTAATGGAGTTAGTACTGGCCCTCCATTAAAAATTTGTTTTCCGACTCGTACTAATATTCTCTAAGTACACAAAAGTGGAAATTTAAAATCTTTTACAATCTGTGATCGATGCGAATAAGTATTGAGTATGCTTATGATTCATACCGCAGAATATAAAACCGATTTTTAAAATGATTTTTATTAACTAAATTAAGCAAACAATAAATATGGATTAATATGGATGGGCAATGAATCCATTCATACAATATATAAAATAAAATTAATAAATTTAATACAATTACAACCGAAAAAATTAAAATTGAATTAAAAGTTTAATCATACTTTATATACAAAATACAATCTTTGCCAAGGGAAACCCAAACCAAGTCTGCCCAAAGAGATCCCAGCGCTGCTCTTTCAACTGCCTCATTTGTGTCAAAACCAAGTGAGAAAGCAATAATAAATTGAATTTTAAATGCTCCAATTTGAATTCAAGCTCCATTAGAAAATCTCTTCTATGATGTTTTTATTAGTCATATTCTTCTGAAGATACTGTTTTAAAAAGTTTTCTGTTCATAGAGAATGCCCAACCAGCAGTTAAATTGTGGTACTTTACTTTTGTATAGAAGAAGCGTGAAGTTTTTATAGGCTGATTTATATATTATTTTTTGTGTTATAGAGACTGTACTTATTTTAAGTATCCAAATAAATTTTGATAGTTGCCTAGTTATCTTCCAAAAAAAATTGATTTATTTACAATTTCCTGTTTAGGACATAATAAAATTGACGAACCATATTTCTGGAGTTAATAATGAGAAAAATTAAAAACGTATATTTGTTCACTGTCGCCGCAAAATTTGAAGTATACTTTTAATGAATCACTCAAAAAAAAAAAAATGAGATACGTTAAAAATAACAAAAAATTATATTACAACGCTATTTCAAGTGATTACACAATGTTTTATTATATTTAAAAATCCTTATTTTCCTTCAAATAATTCTACAAAAATATAGAAGACAAAATTATTGAAAAAATAAATAAAAATCTCAGGGGCTTAAGTTCGGACAGTTTTCAGTAATGCGTTTTAGATAAGCCTCTAGTTTTGTAAGTTAGAATCCATAGAAATGATCTGTAACCTAGAAGATGGGAGAGTTAATAGTAGCAAATACGCAGCTAGATAAGGCGAGGCGGTGAGTACGCTACTACGAATGTTAACCTAAAACGCCGTTCTAAAAATATTCAAGCAACGCTTTCTTTATAACGCCTCAGTAAATTTTGAAAATTTTCTGGATATTTTTCTCCTAATTAATATTAGCCTTTAGGTTTTTTTTTTTTTTTTTTTTTTTTTTTTTTTTTTTTTTTTTTTTTTTTTTTTTTTTTTTTTTTTTTTTTTTTTTTTAAGTATTGTAAGTTAGATATAAAAATATATCGCAGTTTTTTAGTATAATGCACGTTACGATCACCATTTTTATCAATCCAGAAAATATGAAAAACTGTACGAAAATATTTTTAAATTATTTTCAATGGCAGGAATGTAATTTACTGACAGGATCAGGGTTTCTTCCTGAGGTTTATATTGATTGGGTGTTGTTGGAGGTTATTGGGGCTTAGCGTCCCTACGTAGCCTAGCTAGGGCAGGAAGGATCGGTAAGCCTACAGGTTATCGACCTATTCTAGAGATGGGAGGTCAAGATTTATTTCGTGGGTACGACCAAGTCCGAACTAGTTCAAAACCGCTTCTACAGGAATCAAGGATTCTTTATTGTAAGAATTCGTTAAATTTCATGTTTTCCAACTAAATCACGGTATTAAATGAAAAGAGATCAATATCAAAATCGTTGATAATAATTATTTCAATGAAGACGTTTATTATTATAGAAAAAAGAAACTTATTATTATTTTTTTGTTTTTTTTTAAATGACAATTTATTGAAATTTACAACTGCACAAAATTTATACAAGTAAATGTGCTGTTAACTAATACAATAACGTGACAAAACTTGAAAAAAACTACTCATCAGTAGCACTTTAATAAAAATTCTACACTAGAAGGTCTCTGGGCCATCTTCTTTTCAGAAGCCTCGGAGGATTATTAGGTTATCAGGAATGGTGTGGGAAACAAGTTAAGAAATTAGGGGATTTGAGTGGTTATGGAACTTACTATAAAAGGATTGATATCTGGTTTGGGCTAAATCTGCAACATATCGAACATTAAGATCTTATGGATAAGTTTATTGGTGACAAAGGAAGGTGCATTGAGGATTTTGGATTGTAAGGATTGGATACGAAATGAATTGGATGGTTTAGTGTAGCCCCAAAGCTCAAATCCGTACGTCCAGATAGGTCTAATTACAGTCATGTATATTAGTCTTTTGTAATTAATTGGAAGCTTTGAACGTTTGTCTAGTAAATGTTAAAGTAGCCTGTAAAGACGGGCAGCTTCTTGTCCTTTTAGTCTTGTATGTGGATTCCAAGTTAGACGTTTGTCCAAGTGGAGTCCTAGGTAGCGAATCTGTTCAACAGGGATTAGTGGAATATTATTAAAGGATGCTGTAGGACAGGAAGGAAGGGTTTACGACGAAGGGTAAAGGTTATTTGGTGAGATTGTTTTGGATTTATTTTGATTCTCCATTTTTGACACCATTCTTGAAGGGTTAGGATATGGGATTGGAGTCTTAGGGAGGCAATGAAGGGATCATTGTTTACTGATAATGATGACACACATGTGTCATGGAATGTCTACATAATAGTAAGTATAGATTTATACCTTATTATTTATAAAAACCTAACAAAAAGCAGTGTGATTTAATTATTATTACTATAGTTTTGAAAATAAAAAATTAAAAGTATGAAGTAGAAAGGTGACTAAATAATTGAACTAATTAACTAGAACCCTTTTATACATACATTTTACAAATTAATCTCAAAAGGAATACATTAAAAGCCTCCTTATTTTTCACCCAAAAAATAAATACATCACATGCTGGTGTTATTGTCAAAAGTTTGTATAAAAATTTAAACTTAAGCGTACACGATGGAAAAACATGACTCCTAGATATTTTATCGGTGATAGTCGAGAAGAAGTCCATAAGTCGAATTACCTCGAAAACGAATTTACTGTTCCCTTAAAACTCGATTGTAGCAGATATTAGTGTTGTTGAAAAATAATTAGGTGTTTTGCACTTGTTCCCCGCATTTCATTTTGAGTTACGAGTATGTTTAGGTATCATATGTTTAGGTTACGAGTAACCTACCCAAACGTAATAACATGTCAATGAGCGATCGTTTGATTGTTCCTGTCATTAAATAATTAAATAAAAAACAAAAAAATAGTATTTAATTATTTATTTAAATATTCCATTAACATTTAATATTATAACTTGTCAGGTAATAAATAAACATATGATTGCTTAGCAACATTACTTAGCTCATATGTATTCAGTTTCATTGTAATATATCGTGATATTATTTATCGTATTATTATACGCGACATTTCTTTGTTTAATTTAATTCGTCGAATAAATACAAAAGAAAAAGCGATAGAATTTCTTCAGGAAAAAGGTATTTTACATCGAATAATTTTTGTTTTTGTATTTTTTTAAAATTTAATTATTTAATAATAGGAGCAATCAAACGATCACTCATTGACATGTGATTACATTTGGGAAGGTTACTCCTAAACTAAACATATGATAATAAACTCAAAATGAAATTTGGGGAACAAGTGCAAAAGACCCAAATAGAGTTGTGTCGTAATATGGTCTTAAAGTGTCTATTTCAACACAAGTGCCGTTTTTATAGTGATTACAGGATTTTGGAAAACGATAAAATATTTGCCTTCAGGAAATTGAGCAATTTTGACTTGATGACTTTTTCACTAGAGATGTAAAAGATCCACGGGAATAACAAAATTTTTCTACGAAATAGGCAACAATAAACCAATGAAGGGAGAAGTTAGAGCTTTGAATGATCCATTCTCATAAAATCTTTAACCTCCTAACCTTTCTTGACACATAACCTCGCTCATACTGGAAGGGATAGTTCTATTGAATTCACATCCACTAATCATCCCCGGCTGAGATGAAACTGAAATGTAAAGTTAACTCATAAAAGATAAATTAAGGAGAATGAATTTTTGATTTTATAAAAGTTAATATCGTTTTAACAATATATCGCAAACGTTCAAATGAAAAGTGAGTCAACCATTAATATTTCTTTTAGTTATTTAATACTGTATTTTAGTATTTTCAAATATAAAAAAGAAATTAAGTTAAAAACTGTAAATCCTGAACACAGACATGATTTTAGTTGTAAATCTACGTAAACTAATGTCGAAAGTATTCAAGTAATCGGGACTGAGTATTTTATTTTTCAACAAAGTCTACTAAATTTAATAACGTAAGTATTATTAAACGAACAAAACTCAGGTATAATTTAATTTAATATTTATTAGATAACTTTTTTAATACTTCTTTAATATTAGAATTACGAAACATGGACAATAAAAGTACTAATTTTAAAACCAATTTTACAGACGTGGCGGCTGGGCAGAAGAAGAGGGGAGGAGGTGCGACTTGCACTGGCGGAGGCGACAAGAACTCATACCCAGGGCCAAGCTGAGGCAACCTGCTCCCGAATATTCCAAGTAAGTGAACCTGTACTTATTTTTTAAAAATCAAAAAAAATAATGTGAAACTAAAAAAAAAACAAGAAACTAAAGACCACTACAGAAGTTTTTCTAACTAATAAATTGATCTGATAGACTAGAATCAAAACAAGGCGATGCTGTAAATGAGACGTTGAATTACAAAAGCGGGTAGGTCCATTTCTCAACTTTTTTCCTTTTTTTTTTTCTTAATTTTTCTACTAGATTATCTTCCGGTGTAAGGTTTTCTTCCGAAAGAAAACAGCCATACAAAAATAAGATCTCTTTTTATTTCATGCAAAACATTACCTTCATTAACCAGCTGTGAAATTATTTTAAAAATGGACTTAGCTCGTTTCGGGATTCTACGCTTCAAATATTGTTACTAATATATCGGGTTGTACAGAAACATAAAATAAATTACATAAAACATTTTTTAAAGTTCAAAGTACTCTCAGTACATGTCTGTTAACGAGTTAATAACTTTTATAACAGTATTGATAAATTAAATGCCACTCCTATTGGGATTATTTTTATTAGAATTCTAGTTTCGAATGCTTAACATTCATCTTCAGTTCTAAAACTTAAAAAACATTGGCACTATGTCACATGGGTTATATATACTAATATTTTCAACAATGTAAGACAAGAAATCAAACATTAGTACTGATCAAGCACCTGAGTTCTAACAGATATCTGAAATATATCCATCGTGGAAAGGGGAAGGGGGTAGATAGGTTAAATTTTGGGGTTCACTATTGGATTTCCCTTATGACTCATTGGATTTTTCCGTTCCTAATGGAAACAAATTTAAAATGGGGCTATTGAAAATATTTTCTGGTCATTTAAACAAAAATCAGGATCGGTTTTAAACGATTTTATTATTTCTAATGATATCCTATTTTTTATGAGTTAAGAGCTGTGGAAAATGTTATTTCCTCTTATATCGAGCGACTGTCCGAAATATTTAGAATAGTCGTGGGGAATCTACCTTTCGGCACTATTAACTATTCTGCCGAGAAGAAGTTCGTTTATGTTTCAGTAAATTACAGAGCAAACATCATAATTTTTTTGGCGGTCATTAGGTACCCAAGTTTCGAGATTATTCATCTTTCTGCTGATTGTTTTGATGTATTCAGTGATGGTTGATTTGCTGAGGGGAATTGTTAGCAAGTTCTCGAAAAGTTCTGTTTTTTTTCTCCCCCGACAAATGCTCTAAGGGCATCTTCATCGGTGGACGGAGTCCTTTCATGAACTTACTTGTCTTCAAGAGTAAAATCCACCTTAAGAAATTTTTTTAAGCCTTCATTGAACAGTGAACTCACTAACACTGCAATAAATCTAGATTTCGTAAATGTTTCTGGCCGTTTGGGTATACAATTCGTTTGAGCTGTTAAAATAAAATCAGGCTTAAATTACTCTTCGACTCCATTTAAGTACAAATTGTACTTGTAAATTTTTGTACACAATTTAAAACTTTTTTCTTTGTAAAATGATTAATAAATGAAGACATCTCGATAAAGAAACAATCCTCCAAAAGTCAATAAATTATTATCTAGAGAGATTATTCATTGAAAAAAAAATCTTACATTAATTTCTGGACATGCCAATAACATGATCTGAGCCAATGACTGTTTAAATGTTATCGTGTAAATTCATTCTTGTAACAGAAGAATTGATTTTGTTTGTGGTTTCAATATTACGCAGGAGGTTTCGCTTAAAGCATATCAATTCTTTAGCATTATCACATTTTTAAGAGATGTATTTTTATTTTATTTGTATAGAGTTTTAAATTTCAATAAATAAGGGAAAAGATCTTTATGAGTATAAAATGTATTATTCAACGAAATAAATTAATGTTAGGCATATATAACCTTTTTCTATATTTTTTTGCATTGCTCAATAATTTGATTATTCAATTATTAATTACTCTATGTATATTAACTTCAAATCACATGGTACATAATGGGATAAAAAGTGATCCTTTGTAATCCATATCCCCTATCAGAATGCTTACAACCCCGGAAATTGGGAATTTCGAATAATTTACACAATATACTTAGCTGAAAACTTCAAAATGTAAAAATTTACAAGTGTAAGAAAAAAAATGACAAACTACATAATTATAGCACTAACAGAAATTATTTGCTCTTATTGCAGCTTATTGTTCAGATATGCCAACCTCAATTATGTATGCTAATATTGTATTTCTTTTTTATAGCCCTCTGAAATTGAATTATTCTAATGATATAGCCACATCAATTTGGACTTACAAATATCTTATTACATATCTTATTATAAAAAAATTATTATACTCTGTGACTAGTATACTAGAAAATATCAAAACTGTGCAGAAAAAAATATCTCAAAACAAGAAACATGAAGTGATAAATTAAATATGAATTAATTAAGGATATGAGAACAAACAATAGTGTAAAAAAAAACTTTTAAAAAACACGCTTTAAGACCAAAACTAACTAAAAAGAAGAAGAAAAAAATTATTTTATGAAAGTTTGGATAATTCCGATAGAAAGCCAGATAATCAATTACGATTAATTAATTTGGAACAAAATTAAAGTAAAACTTAAGTTATTAATAATATAATTCAATATATAAAAAAAAAAAAAAAAAAAAAAAATAAAAAAAAAAAAAAAAAAAAAAAAAAAAAAAAGCGTGGGGTACAACAAACATTTGCTACGAAGGGACGGGTGATGCATTTTGTATACATCGTACAAATACATCATTTTACCAAGAAAAGTAATCAATTAACTATGTATATTTTTAAAGTCTTCCTCTCTTTCTGTTTACATCTTCTCATCTAATTTCCTTTGGTATCTCATACATATTTATACATTTTAACAGACCATACCAAATTAAAGTTCTTTTATCAACTATTTATAGGATGTTTATTGTTGCATACATCTATGAGATCCAGTTAACTAAATATTAAATAATAATAAAAAAAATAAGGTATTCTAATAGCATTTGTATATTTCTTATAGATTAAAACAAATTACGGGTTGAAAACAAAAAGAAAAAAAAAAAAGCATATATTCAGGAAACTTAAAAATAACAGTTCGCAGCAAGTAGCAAGGACAGACATTAATCAAACCAAGCCAAGCAAGTAAATGTTTACTGACTACTGCTATTTAGCACAAAGCTGACAAATTAGACTGCGGTAACAGAATATTTGCGATGCTCTTTGACACAGGTTTATTGGCTATCGAGCAAATAACACGGACAAGAGTAATACTAACTTGATTTATTTCCAATAAATAAACAATTCATGAATTTACAGGGGCAGAGAAACAATCGGCTATTGATTAAATAAAATTCTGCGAAACAGTTTGAGAGAAATTCAATTGAATTACTTATTGAAATAATAAAAACAATATTGAAAAATAACAAGTCACCTCGAACTTAAACGATACAATACATAGTAAAGTAATAATTTAGCTCAAACTTATTTTTCCTTGTCCGAGAGCTTATATCATTGGTTGCGATGAAGAAGTCGATAGGCCACACTTTTCATTTTGCAATTTTTTTTTTTTTTTATAAAATCGTTAAACATTCTGAAAACACCATTTCTTCCAAGCTAGATACTATAAGACTTTATTAAGAAGCACAACTTTTTTTTTCACATCGCTAATATCTGTTATTGAGCATTGAAGGTTAACACGCGTGTTCAAGGTAATTAGAGTTACCGACTTTTTCAAGACCACCACCTTACTTCATTTTTTTACATTATATTATAAATTATATAATAAGTTATATTTAAGAGTTAATAAGTTAGCACACTCCCTAATTTAAATTCCTTTATATTATCTTGAAAGAAATTTATGTGAGCCCTGAACAGTAGCGAAAGAATTTTAAACATCTCTTTTTAAATCAAAATATAATTAGTTCTTTCGGGGGCCTTGATCCAACTGAAATTTTATAAGTTGTGTTTTCGTTATTATGGTAGTAATGCCCAAAAGTACTGCTCTTTATAGATGACAATATAACAATTATATCTGACTCCGTTAGTGCTCTTCAAGGACTAAACACAATGTATTCAGACCATCCTTGAGTTCATCGCATTCATGAATACCTAATAACGTAGGAAGAAATAGGTAAATCAGTTCACTTTGTCTGGGCTCCCGGACATGTTGGTATAACGGGAAATGAGATGGCTGACAACGCCACCAAAGAAGCATTAGCCCTCCCAGGAGAAGCCACAGCAATCTTAACTCCGACAGAACTCGCTCGCCCTTTAAAAGAATGTATTAATAAAAGATGGCAAGCAATGTGGGATGAAAGTCCACCCAGCGAACTAAGAAACATAAAGAAAGATGTGAAGCCCTGGATTACATCAACCCGAAGCAAACGCCAGGAAGAAGTTGCGATGACACGCCTCAGAATAGGACACACCCGGATAACGCATGTTAACCACATTACAAGAGAAGCCCCTCCAAAATATTCGAAATAGCAAGCCAATCTAACAGTCAAACACATCTTCGAAGAATGTAATCCCTGTAGAATCCACCTAAACCAGTTAGGGATACCAACAAATATCTCAATGGCCTTAAGAAAGGATGAATCCATTATTATAAGCTGTCCTTAAATTCATTGATGACTATAAATTAATATCCAGCCTCTAATAATTTTAATAATTAATTAAATCCAATCTGCCAACGGGCGTTGATGACCTAAACGCCCTCGTAAACTAAAAAAATAAATAAATGCTAATATAGTTTTTATTATTTTATATCTACGGTAATGTTAAACAGCTGCGAGTAGATTCCTCATTGCAATAATGCACTAATTTATAATTACATACTAAGTTAAATTTTGTCTTCCAAATACATATTTGACGCAATAATAAAAAAACACTAGAAAGAGGTAAAAAGAATGCAATTTATAACCATTTTTAAATAAATATTTACAGTCAAAAGAAATAAATAAGAAAAAGGCAATAGAAGTTTTAGAGGGCATGAGAACTGCAGTATTCTAGGTCTCTTCGATGCGGGTGGCATCGGTAGTCACGATAACATGTAAAAAACGGTTAAGACGTGAGAGGAGAAATTTACCATTGTTACATAAAACTGTGGAGTTGCGTATAAGTGACTGTGTATGAGAGTTAGGAAGCATTGACATCGGCTGCTTACCGTCCACCGGAGTCTTTTTTATTTTCAGCAGTAGGTAGTTTTTTGTTCAGTCTACAGACTTTCTTCGGTCGGGGATCAACCAAGTTTGTCATATTGAAGAGAAAAATGTATACACATTGGTGAAAATAAATAAACTCAGGTGGCTGTTAACAATAATAATCTCATTTTAATCATTTTTATAAGAGTTAGTAAGTTAGCACCAAGTTTAAATTTCTTTATTCTACTCTAAAATAAATTTATGTGAACCCTGAACAGTTGCGAAAAGAATTTTTAACTATTCTTTTTAAAGCAAAATATAATTAGTTTTATAGCAAATATAAAACCAATCATATCATAAACATATATATAAAATATTTATGTAAAATCATATATATTTATATACAATATCTGGTTGGTGTACATAGTTCCAAGTCCATTAGACTTCTACTTTGATTTTATAAGGAAAAAGAATCAGGTCAACCAGAAACTGTTTTCTTTTATTTTTTTAACTTTTTTTTCTTTTATTATTATTATTATTTTAAACAGTTCCGATTACTTAGTAGTTTGAAAGAAAAAACAATCTTCATTCTAGGACAACTTGTCTCCTTAAAATAACATAAAGGTACAATACAAAGGAATCATTGTCTCGCTGCGAACATATCAGAAAGAAACTTCTGGAGATTATAAATTAGATAATTATAAAATAAATTAAAAATTTGATAAATAAAAATATAAAAGATAAAAATTAAAAATTAAGAACTAATCTTCGAGGTATATAAGAAACACGAGAAACACTTCGAGATATATTGAGATATTAAAAACACTCTTACACTAATGTATCATTACACAATTTCGGAAGATTTATTATTGAGGAGGTGTATTAAAAAATTGTTTATAAAGGATGTGAGAGAAGGGGCGTTTTGAATTGAAATGGTTATGTAATTCCAAAATATGGCACGAATAATTAAGAATTCTTCAAAGTAAGCAGTTCGTAGAGAAGGGGCATATAAATCAATGGGCAGAGATCTGGTTTTCAAAAGATGAATGAAAGAACGAAGAGCAAGGGTTTCGTAGATATATCAACGATTATTGCACTTTAAATCTTGGAATAGAAAAGTACCATGTAAGTATTGCAGTAAGTATGGAATAAACAGTAATTATTGGATTATCAAATATTAGGATTGACCAGAATCTCAATTTTAGAATATTCCCTCTTGGATGAAATATCCATTTTATTATATTTTGATCGCGTCCTCCAATTACCGCAAGCTGGGTTGAAGTAGAGAAAAACCATTAAAAACCTAAAATTTCAAAGAGATATTTATATATTCAATAAATAAGGCTAATCAAAGTATGAATTTCGTTTATAACGAATAATGCTGTCAAAAAGTTTAACATAATAGACAAGTTATTAGTCTATTAATATCTGCCTTAACATAGCATTCCCAAATTAAATGGCTTAGTTCGGTTGGATGAGGGCCTCTTAAAAGAGCATTGATCTGCCCCAGGAACCAAAGGGATACTAAAATGCCTTCCTCACACCTCTACCTATTACATTACAACCATTGTGGTTTATTAGCTAATTGAGTTGTTTAATCTTAGCCGAGACATAGTAATTAAAGTAATTAAGTTATTTTAATGATATTTAAAAAATAACGCAAGAGTTGAAAATGGTTTCAACTCTTCTGTCAGAAAAATATAAACCAAGAAATTATTAGTATGGTAAACAATACGAAAAAAACAAAAAAAACAGCATAAATCATAGGCAACAAAATAGCGCAAATATTGTAGGTATTACTTTACATTCAATTATAAACCATTTGTACATAAATAAAATAAAATTCTCGAAAAGCCTACAATAACGGATTACTGGATGTAAAGCCAAATCGTGGCTTTTTAACAAATGTTTAAATATTATTCTAAAGAAAAAAACTATATTTCTGAAAATCTAATTTATGGCAATGACATGAAAGTCAGAGGAACTTTCAATAATTTTCTTCCAGGAGCCGAATCTATATTCCTACGAAAGAAAGTTTTGTTCGGTAGTAATTTTTCCATGAGGTGCTCTTGACTTGTTTTGGACCCAACTCTTGAATTTTAGATGCAAATTTATCTTGGAAAGGTTTAACAGCTGTATGATGAGGTGACAGTTTTTCTCTTGTAATAGCTAGAAACCTTATCCCAATACAACATTTAAATTTATCTAGACATCCATCTCTAGCTTTAAAATCACATTTTCAAGTTATTTTATTGTAGAACACTTTATCAATTGTTTTCCGAAATTAATTTTCACCGCCGCCATTCTTCGAGTGATCCATTCAAACAAGCACTCGCAGTCAGATGCGGCTTTTCGCTGAAGGGCCGAATAATGCGGGCGTTGGACTAACGAAAAGCCGGATTATCGAGATTGAGCAGTAGATATGAAACGAATAGCGACTTTTGGTTTTCTAAATTAGATTTACAGTAATATATATAGACATTATTTGAATGATAAAATAGCAACATTAAACTATTATCAAGATCTAATAACCGTATCCTGTCACTAATTCCTATAATGCATTCAACAATAACATTACATCTTAAATTCATTTTGTTCTAAAAGTAGTCCACAAAATTTTGTCCATCGAAAAAGTAATTATGAAGAATTAGCTGCATGATTCATTCCCTCGTTTATGACATATTATTCAATGTAAGATATTTTATATTTTAAGTACATATAAAATAATACACTTGCTTGATGGGAAATTCCACCTAGTCTCTATGCAGGAGATAGTTTTATTTCTTTCTTAGCCTTTTAGCTTAAAAAATTGCCGACATCTGGACTATATGGATTTTATCTCTTTTTTGTACCGAAGGGGCATTTAAGAAAGTTCTGAGAAGAGAAGAATAAAAAAAAAAAAAAAAAAAAAATCATTATCAGTCACTATCTAGTGATGTGGCCTACAAAGGTTTCAGGGTTCTATTATTAATATTATTTTATATGTGTTATTCTTCATCTTTGTAAATCCATATCAACCGGATTATTGACTTTTTCAAGGTATGACAAAGTTCCTTGCATAATTCTGTTTTGCTGTTACTGTTAAACGCGCTTGGAACAATGCCAGAAACGTTTACGCCAGTCACGTGAGAGACCGGTAAGCAGCTTTCCTAACTGTAAAGGTTGGTCAAAACAACGTAATAGATGTAATCAACATTATATATATCCCATTACCGGTTTTGTAACATAGTTTTATTGCTTTTAAAAAAAATATAATACCTTCATACAATCATGGTGGCAGTGTTTATATGCTGATGTTGTATCCTTCATATTTTAAGAATATAAATGACCACTCATTATTATTTAATACGTTAATATTTTCGCTCATCCTATTTTTGACTACATACTCATTCATTTTATTCTTTTTTATTTTATTAGTTGTTTATTTGTAAGCTACTGATCTGATGATGCGAATCAGTAAATGCTTAGGCAAATTTATAGTGCCTATTAATTTGATAAAACATCATTAAAATTCGGTATTATATTATTTAAAATAAAATAAAAAACTACGAGTAAATAAATATGACAAAAAAAAAATATGGCGTTGGTCCATGTGAAATTATTACAACCAACATAATAAAAATAAAGAACATCAACACATTGATTAATTTTTTCAAAATTATTCATATGTATAGTGCATGTTTTATTTAAATAACGGATATTGTTGACAAAATTATTGAAAACGTATATTAATATTTTTCCTAAATGTAGAGTACTTCGTTCCTTTTTTAACACTATTCAGAACTGATGGGGGGTGGGTGGCAAACTATTATTATTATAGTGTGGGAAAGTAATTACTGCGATATGCCAATTACCTTTAAAGAAACTTACCATTAGTAGAAACTTCAATATATGTTCTACAAAGAAGAGGCCCCTAGGCCACCTTTTTCAGAAACATTGGAGGGTAGGTCGCGGTATCTTAATAGCGGATCTGTTCAATAGCGATTAGGGGGATATTATTGAAGGATATTGAAGGACAGGAAGCAGCAGTTTACAACAAAGAGGTACTAGTCAAAATACAAGTATTTAAAAAAAAGAAAAATCTAAAAGACTCTTAATCCTGTTTGTTTCAGCGATTAAATCATAGGGTAAATCAAACCAGTAAAAATGCGAGGCTTAACAATTTTGCTATGACCAATTAAACGATATTGGCTTGCCTTTTAACAGCCATAAATCGAATTGAGACATCTTGTTCGGGCGTTCCCAAGTCCAGTTCGTGGCAACTTGCTTAGCTATCGCGGTTATTAGAACAAATCAATAGCCTCGGTAAACTGACCTTGCTACGAATACAAGCCGCGAGGAAAACAAAACGCAAAAGGAATGTCGTGTTACGAGAAATGCTATGAAGCCTTCAGATTCTTATGAAATCTTTAGAGTAACGGTTCAACGTCTCGTTAAGGCTCATTTTTCCTTCAGTGTTGTGAAATAGTCATTATAATGAAACTAAATTACAAAAGAATCATACTATCCTGATTGTGCCAGGGTAATTTTGTATTTTTCTCAAACATGTAATAGTAATGTGTCAGTATCAAAATTTTTCGATTCTCAATACAGCTACCGATCCAAAAAAATTGGTTTTTGATATCGAAAACTCGGTAAAGAAGAAATTGCTATTAGAAATAAAATCCATACGCGAGCTAAAGTAAAAAAAATAATAATAAAAAACGAGTTGGGGCGAGGGTTTCGGCGCACTTGGTACTGAAGGCCGTGGGTTTGAATCCCAAAGGAATAAAAATTTATTTAATCAATTGATTGGTAACTTGTAGGATACCTCGTCCTTACTACCCTAGTTGAAGTACATAGGGCCGTTAAGCCCGAAATAAACAGCATATAGCATTTATTATCTGATCATACGACAACATGTTCAAATATTGATTTCAGCTACTCTGCTTATCAAAAGTCGAATATATCTGTACATATATCGAATATACCAATTATTACTCCATTTACTTATAAGTAAGGAAATTCTAATTTTTGGCGAGCTTAGGAAATTTTCAGGTTTAAGGGACATGAAAAAAAAAAAATACAGACCATTGTACGAAGCCCGGTTACTACCGAGGTTCATTACTCTGAATGAACGCTATTACAGAAGGCTTTTGAACACAGTGGAAGATGCCATAATATATCAAGACAAATCGATCCTATAACCTTCAATCTTGGGTCTTCCGATTGAATGTTGTTTTGAAGTGTACTGGATCTAATATTGTATATGAGAGTATCTATATTGTATCACTTGAGGTAAGCATGATGGTATAGAAAGATCAGTACAATCAGGATTAATTAATTGCCACTTCTATTGGAATTCATCTATAATAAAACTAGTTTTGAATGCTAAACATTCATCTTTAGTTCTAAAACATACAACATTTTTCAATTTTTAAAATCGTCAATACTATGTTACATAGATTATATACACTAAAGTTTTTAAAAATGGAAGACAAGAAATCAAACATCAGTACTCACTTTAGGAGGTCTAAGAGGTAACTGAAATAGAAATGGACTTCTTACTAAATTGTAAGTGGAAGAGGGCAGGTAGGGTAAATTTTAGTGAGTTACCATGGGGTTTCCCTTATGACTCATCGGATTCTTCCGTTCCTATGGGTAACAAATTTAAACTGGGGCTGTTGGATATGTTTTTCTGATTATTTGAACAAAAATCTGGATCGGTTTTTAACGATTTTATTATTTCTAATGATTCACAAATATTTAATTATAGGCTAATTTCTACTTGATGTAGTATTTTTACTCCCGAGTCTTTATTAATTTTGTGGTTATTTTTATTTAAATGGATAGCTAAATTGGAGTTTTGGGTCTTAGTTGTGTATGCTCTTATATGTTCTTTTACTCTTTGATTTACCGATCGTTCAGTTTTTCCCGTGTATTTTGCTTCACAGCCATTACATTTTAGTTCGTATACACCGCTTTTTTGGAAAGGGTCTATTTTGTCTTTAGGTGAAGGGAAGTATGATGCCAATGGTTTATCTATTTTAAATGCAGGGTTTAAACCTATTTTTTTAAATTCCCATCCGGCTTTAATGGATATTGGGCCGTAATATGGTATCAAAATATGTTTCTTCGGGGTAGCTTTATCCTCTGGGGGTGTTATGTATAAATTATTCATAATTTTTTTATATATTTGTTTTCTTAAAATACTAACGATTGTGGTTTTACTTTAACCGTTATTTCTAGCTATAGTTTATATTGTTTCGATTTCTTTGTTATAATTTTGTTCATTTAACGGTATAGTTTAAAGGCGGTAGGTCTACTTAGTTTTCTAATAAAAGTAATCCCTATAGAAGTGGCAATTAATTCAGCAATCCTAATCTTTATTGTACTATTTTGTGGAAACAGAATCTATTCTAACATTTTTTTTTTTGTCAACTCTTCATTGATAAAAGTTGTCAGCATACTTAGTCCGTCAGGCTAGTTGCACACACACCGACTTTTTGCCGGCCGGCAAAAAACCGACCGATAATTTGCCGGTCTTGACCTTTCGACCTAAAACTTTTAACAATTTCTGATTAACAAATTAATATTGTTACATTCGATTCAGTAACTCAAACAAGTAGTAGCTTTTGTAATTATAATGCATAAACAGTAATTATAATGCAGTGGCAGTCACCGGCAACTCACCGGCATTGCTAGGTGCTTGCACACACACCAGTTTTTTGCCGGCCGTCCAAATTTCAATAGTGAACGACATGTCAAATAGTAACCTTGCACACACACCGACTTTTTGCCGGCCGGCAAAATGCCGGTGAGTTGCCGGTGAGTTGCCGGCGCTTGCCACTGCATAGCCGGCATTACCGCGAAGTGTCGGTGACACAGTGGCATACGAGACTAAGTACGCGCTTGCACCCACACCGATTATTTACTAGAGAAGGGCATATTCAATGATTATCATAATCGAATGATCCTGTTTCGAGTGGTTGAGATGATCAAATGATTTCATAATCGATTATTTGAAGAGAAAAAAAAAAGACTTGTTATAGAGATATGGTTATCAAATTATACCTTTCCTTTTTTAAATAAATATAATTCTACCTTTTTATTAAAGAAAAAGAAATTATGTATTCTTCCTCTATTCTCTTTCCAATTTTGTCCTTACCTTACTACTTTTCATCATAGAAATCTAATTGCAATGATCCCCTGATTAGTTGATTATCAATCAGATAGAGTAACCTCTTAATTATTCTGCATGGATTATCTGTGGTATTATAAAAAATAGAAATCCTTCAATTTTTTTTTTAATCTTGTATTCCCAACATTTGATAAGTGACCGATGAAAGGAATAGTAAAACTGGAAATGGATTATTTCCTTCGGCCTTGCTAATGAATTACACCAATCATGGGAAGTTTTATGCACTATAATTGAGGAAGATAAGCCACTTGTTACCTCATGTTTGTCTAAAATTTACAATTTATAATATCTGTAAAAAAAAAGCCACTAAGAAATAATAAAAAATAAAGCAGGAACCACAAAATAAACTAAGTAAGATGGCGGCTGAAAAGGTTTAGAAATTAAACGAGTGAACCTCGATTATATATCAATTCAAGGTCATCATTCGAACTCAGTTCGAAATATGAATGATCACTCGGACTACAAATTGAATGATTTGTGATAGCCGTTCTTAGTTTGTAACCGTAGTAATTTAGTTTGTAAATTAGTTTGTAACTGGAATGTTAACTAATTATAATGCATAATCATATAGGCATAAGACAGCGCTGTTCTCTCTCCTGTAGGTCATTTCCTGAACTAACGAATCGTTGAAATGATACTTTACAAATAGCGGTTACAAACTAAGAACGGCTATCACAAATCATTCAATTTGTAGTCCGAGTGATCATTCATATTTCGAACTGAGTTCGAATGATGACCTTGAATTGATATATAATCGAGGTTCACTCGTTTAATTTCTAAACCTTTTCAGCCGCCATCTTACTTAGTTTATTTTGTGGTTCCTGCTTTATTTTTTATTATTTCTTAGTGGCTTTTTTTTTTTACAGATAATATAAATTGTAAATTTTAGACAAACATGAGGTAACAAGTGGCTTATCTTCCTTAATTATAGTGCATAAAACTTCCCATAATTGGCGTAATTCATTAGCAAGGCAAAAGGAAATAATCCATTTTCAGTTTTACTATTCCTTTCATCGGTCACTTATCAAATGTTGGGAATACAAGATTAAAAAAAAATTGAAGGATTTCTATTTTTTATAATACCACAGATAATCCATGCAGAATAATTAAGAGGTTACTCTATCTGATTGATAATCAACTAATCAGGGGATCATTGCAATTAGATTTCTATGATGAAAAGTAGTATGGTAAGGACAAAATTGGAAAGAGAAGAGAGGAAGAATACATAATTTCTTTTTCTTTAATAAAAGGGTGGAATTATATTTATTTAAAAAAGGAAAGGTATAATTTGATAACCATATCTCTATAACAAGTCTTTTTTTTTTCTCTTCAAATAATCGATTATGAAATCATTTGATCATCTCAACCACTCGACACAGGATCATTCGATTATGAAAATCATTGAATATGCCCATCTCTAGTAAATAATCGGTGTGTGTGCAAGCGCGTACTTAGTCTCGTATGCCACTGTGTCATCGGCACTTCCCGGTAATGCCGGCTATGCAGTGGCAAGCGCCGGCAACTCACCGGCATTTTGCCGGCCGGCAAAAAGTCGGTGTGTGTGCAAGGTTACTATTTGACTTGTCGTTCACTATTGAAATTTGGACGACCGGTAAAAAGCCGGCCGGCAAAAAGTCGGTGTGTGTGCAAGGTTACTATTTGACATGTCGTTCACTATTGAAATTTATACGACCGGTAAAAAACCGGCCGGCAAAAAGTCGGTGTGTGTGCAAGCACCTAGCACCGGCAAAATATCGGTCGGTTTTTTGCCGGTCGGCAAAAAGTCGGTGTGTGTGCAACTAGCCTCATACTCTATATTTACTTTATCATTATTATTATTTTTTTTTTTTTACATGTAAAATGTTGTGAACAAGATGTAAAATATTTGAGGTAAAACAACATTAATCACAATAATCACTCTGAATAAATGAGAATGAGTCAATAAAACATCAAATATCAATTAGTGTTCTAACCAAACAATTGGTCATGGTGTATTTTTAAGCTGGCAAAAGAATACAAACAGATAAAGACGATATAAATTTCAATGCCAAGGCTAAATTAAAAATTGTAATTACTCTTAAATTGCTTTCAAACGCTAAACATTAGTCAAATAGGGAGTGAAGAAGAATTCAAGGTCTCACTATCAGCCAATTACTGAATAGATTAGAGTTTCAATGGTCTGTGGTCACCTGTTAAGCTTCATGAGAGTCGATAAAAGAATATCATTAAAAAATTCTTTTGCTCTCCTTCTTAAATATCAAACAGTACATTGTGAATTTATAAGTTCACCTGTTTTATTATTCAATTTTTTTCTAACTTGTTCACTAAAGCGAGGTCAACTAATGAAGAAAAATCAATAAAAAGACAATAATATTCTCTGAGCATATTTAAAAACAGCCACGTGCTTTATACAGAGAAAACATTTTCACTAAAAGAATCAAAGTTTATAATAATTGCAAATCTTAAAAACATTGAGGACTGTGGGATTCCTGCGATTTTAACTATTAAATTTAATAATGTTTATTTATATTATTAAGTAATATAAATTCAAAATGATTAATTAGTTCACAATTTATTTGAATTTCGGAACGTTCCTTAGATGAATATTCAAAAACTTATTCATGCTGATACAACAGCTTCAATATTAATTTTAAAAAATAACTAAAGTAACGATTAAAGTATTGGAGTATCTATTGATTTTTGTTTGAAAATAATACACCTATTACTTATACCCATTGTAATTCAGAAATAAATTTGAATTGATACATAACTTATTTCTAGGTTCATGTCGAAGAGAAATTTTAGATTTATCTAACTGTAGAACACGATGTGTCCAATCAAAGTATAGAACACGATGTGCTAAGGGAAAAGTTAAACTGAATAAGTTCATTAATACATGATTATATATATATATATATATATATATATATATATATATATATATATATATATATATATATATATATATATGTAATTTTTCTTGATATAATTCAATATTATTAAATATATTATTTTATTTTTGAAGAGAAAAGATTTGACCCAGTCGGGATTCGAACCCGAGTTTCCACCTCTCTAGCGTGGCGCCTTATCCAACTAGGCCACCGGGGTCATATCCGAACCAGGCAAATCTTCCCTCTTCAGTGATCCATAACCCCCGGGCACTCGCAAATCGCGATGTGATTCCGGGGATGAATGTTCATATTGAACATTACATTTAACATGGATCTATTGACAATCCGTCACCGTTATATATATATATATATATATATATATATATATATATATATATATATATATATATATATATGTAATTTTTCTTGATATAATTCAATATTATTAAATATATTATTTTATTTTTGAAGAGAAAAGATTTGACCCAGTCGGGATTCGAACCCGAGTTTCCACCTCTCTAGCGTGGCGCCTTATCCAACTAGGCCACCGGGGTCATATCCGAACCATGGATTGTCAATAGATCCATGTTAAATGTAATGTTCAATATGAACATTCATCCCCGGAATCACATCGCGATTTGCGAGTGCCCGGGGGTTATGGATCACTGAAGAGGGAAGATTTGCCTGGTTCGGATATGACCCCGGTGGCCTAGTTGGATAAGGCGCCACGCTAGAGAGGTGGAAACTCGGGTTCGAATCCCGACTGGGTCAAATCTTTTCTCTTCAAAAATAAAATAATATATTTAATAATATTGAATTATATCAAGAAAAATTACATATATATATAACGGTGACGGATTGTCAATAGATCCATGTTAAATGTAATGTTCAATATGAACATTCATCCCCGGAATCACATCGCGATTTGCGAGTGCCCGGGGGTTATGGATCACTGAAGAGGGAAGATGACCCCGGTGGCCTATATAGAGAGGTGGAAACTCGGGTTATACTGGGTCAAATATAAAATTATATATATATATATATATATATATATAAGAAAATATTTTACAAAAATGCAATAAAAATTTTATTCTACGATGCAATGCAGGCTGCCTAGGAATTTTAAACAAAAAATAGTAAAAATGGTGCTCATTTTGGCATAGTAATGTAACGGCTGGTTCCACCTTAATTTTTTCAATATGGTATGCTAGGGACCTCTAGGACTATGTAAAAAAAAAAAAAGTTAAACAATAATATAAAATAAAAACACGTCTGATAGTCAATGTTATAATTTAATATTTAAAGATATAAAATTTAAAAAAAAAAATGTTAAAAATGGCTACCTTTTTAATAAATATGACAGCAAATATAATTATAAAGAAGACACATATCAGTCAAATAAATACCTTTTGTATCAATATCAACATAATTATTTTTAATCTATAAAAAAAAAAAAATAATAAAAAATAAAATGACTAATGACGAAATAATAGTGAACTTCTTTTCGCCTGCCGAAATCAAGAGCTACTGAAAATAAATCCAAATTTGGGAAAGTAATCACTGAAAATTGTCATGTTTCAAATATGTTCTAGTGTTAAGCACCCCCTTAAAATCAATAAAACAATGACAAAATCATGCTTACATATAATTTTATGTTATCAGAGACAGATGTAGAAAAAATAAATTAAATGAAAATAATATTTTTTTACAGCAGGTTACATTTCATAAAATAAATGTCTTTCTTACAGAACAATGGGTGCACATATCACCTGTCATCGATTTGGAAATCACTTATTGTCAGTAGGGGCGGGAAATTAGAAAACTAGCTTTAAAGTATTTCAGTTTGTTGAAGGAAAATACATTAAGATTTTATTTCTTTAAACTTTTTTAAAGACAAAAGAGAAGGATCCATTGTCACAGTTAACCTGAGATGAATATTTATCTCAATAACTTAATTCCAAGCCTGTGTTGATTTTAAGTTTCTCAATGGCTACTTTGAAATTAGATTTTTGTGAATATGACCTGGAAACCTAAATGTAGTTACTATGATTTTAACATTAAAAAAAAAAAAAAAAAAAAAAAAAAAAAAAAAAAAATCAGGCACTAAAATAATTTACCAATTAATTTTATAACACAGTTAAATCCACCCAGTTCTGTATTTAAATAAGGTCTCGAAATTATATTTAATATCTGAGAATAAGCACTGTCGCTGGGGTTAATTATTATGTTTCTAGTACAAAAATATTTAGGCTATTGAGACGAAATGTTGACAAAATCAAAATCGGATTAGTAAAGATATATTCAAATGAGGACAACAGATTTAGTAGATAGGGAACCGCTGGGTAGTGGATTGCTTTGCCATCTACAAAGGCTATTGTAGGCCAGGATCCAGTCTATTGTAACACCATCACAATGTACTCATTCTCCGGTTGTGTGGTCTCCATTCACTCGCTCTTAGCTTATGTTTATTTACAACATTTTTTTTCTTTCTTTTAAACGTTGAGGATAGATGAGTTTATAAGGGACTCACGAAGCGAAAAATTCTCGTAAATTTCAGATGTCTAGGATAGATTGTTGAATAGTAAGGCCCATTCCTGTCATAGTTGGATTACATAAGTATGCGAAACCTAATAAATAACGATAAATACATTTTTTTAAATTATATTTGACATCAGATTAAAGAAAACGGGCAAAGTATTAAAATACATTTGAAGTGTAATAGAGAAAACAATCTAACTCAGTGTTATAAAAAACACGACATTTTTGTCAGGTTTTACTAAAATTGGTTCAAACCTCAGAAATACGTTTATTGCTTACTCTTACTGTTCTAGACATTGCTCAGTATTTCAATCAAAATAATTGAGGAATCGTTAGATATTGTAATTAAACAAACAAATACCTTCGTGTATGTTCACTAGAATTCCAGTAAGTCTAGTGTAATTTCGTCAAATAGACCAACAGTTTAATAAACATGAAGAATAAAACTTGAATAAATAAAAATCATTATGAAAAAAATCTTAGCTACGATAGAGTAAAAAATAAACTACACCTTACAACTCCCGTATTTTATCTTAACGTCCAAATAATGTATAAAAATTAACGCAATTTTTCTGCACTGATATGAAAAACAAAAAAAATAATTTTCTTGGTGAGTTGGTTTTTAAATAGTGGGAAGTTAATTTTTTTTTTTTTTATTTAATAAAATTGAGAATAAAATAAACGTCTAAATTTCAATACATTACTTTATTTATAAATTTATAAGCCAGCCCCTTTGCGATATATTATAGGTAAAAGAAAAACCAATATTAAATTCTTATTTTAAAAAAAGTAAGTTCTCATGAAAGCGAGAGGAAATATATATATGAGAAAAAATTATATATAAATATTAAATTAATAAATTTAATTAAATATCGCCTGTAGTGGAAAAATCTATTTTTTATGAAGTAATTTACAAAATTAATAATAATGCGAATTTACTTCAGTTTACTCCATGTGAAAATACGAACCGATATCAAAACAGAAAAATAAAATTTCAATATACCTCCCTAGTATCTCCCTGACTGGGAAAACAATAGTTCATGGATATGTCTATCTATAATCTACTGCTTTTCACAATTTTAGAACTAATATGTAATACTTCATTTAATAATTCAAACAAATTAACATTTTTTTTAAATTACCAATTAATTATTATCCGGAATAAACAGAGTAGAGAAAAAGTTAGGGGTTTTAAATATGAATTTTTTTATTGAAACCTATATAGTTCCGAAACGGTAGATCCTAGCGACAAATGTCATGAGCCCAAAAATATTTTCCATTTAATTTCTGATTAAGAAATTACCTTTAAATTTTCGATCCGAAAAACATCAACAGATCTAGCTAGGCTCAAAAACCATTTTTGAAGGTGAAAAATACGTTACATCAAAAATTACAGATCCCTAGAAAAAATACACATCTATGTCAATAACAACAATTAATAAAAACAAAAGGAGTTAAATAAAGCAAATAATCGAGGTTATATCAATATTCTATCGAGCAGGGATATTGCCTTACGGCTGAGAGCGGCAACACCGTTATTACAGCAGAGTAGTGCGGGCTTAGCAGCTACATATTTCAGGGGTTCCTAGAACGAGTGTTGGGCCATTAAAGCAAATAGATCTGAAATTATTAATCCATCAACATCAATAAAAAGAGTAAGACAATAGGTACTTTTTATAATAACTATGAAAGTGGGATGAATAAACATCTTCATAAAATATTTAATAATATAAAATTATTTTTTTACAGGTGGAGCGATTCAGGAAAGCCACTGAGGCACACAGTTAGTTTTTGCGGGAAAATCGGATCTCAGTCATCGTCAAACCAGTGTCAAAAACAGGTAAGTGTCTTTCTATTTTATTTTAGATAATAAAATACCTATTCAAATATATAAATTATATCTACAGCAGTAAAAAACAGTAAACTGTATAAGAACTGTTCTCAGTTTAATTCTTGAAAAGTATAATTCTATTTTATTTTATTTTTTTTTATAAATCCGAGATTCGTGCAACTGAATGTAAATCAGATATTTGGGTAAAAGAAAATTGTTCCGCATATTTATAACAAATCTTTCGTCCTAAAGTAATGTATCGTTTGTTAGTGTGAGCGATGATGACACGCTGAAGCTATCAAGTCACGAACATATTTTCGTTGTTCGTGTATATAATAAACCCACGATTTGGGCAATTGTTCAGCAGCTGACAGGGAGAAGAAGAGGTAATGGCGAGCTATTTGAAACAGATGACAATTTATGTTTACTGCACGTCATATTTCACAAGTTGTACAATGAGATAGAAAAAAAAAATTTCGATCGTGTTTAAATAATATCACCTTATACTATATTCTAATAAAGTATATTATATAGACATTGAATAATATTTATTTATTTACATTTTTTTTCTGGTGCCGTGTACCATTACATTTAGTTAGAGGCACCTTACACAATTTGATTAATATAAGTTTTTGTAAAGTTTAGTTGTTGTTTTTTTTTCACAAAGTTAATGACCTGATTGTGCAAACAAGTGTTATTTTCTGACAAATTTGATATTTATTGATTTGTCAGGCCATTACCTATGGTTCTGGCATTTTGTGCTTATCACAAAAATGTGTTGTATTGTCAGATTTATTTTGGAGGTAGGTACGTTGTATTTTGGGGGTGGCTTCTAGGCTGTATGTGAGTTTCTAATGGTTAATAATAATGAAATCAATCGTGTCATCGTAACTTCCTCATTTCTTGATCTTAGTTCTTGCTCCCATGGTGTTGTTGTACGACTTGTTTTGAGTTTTTTAATGTTGTCGATTAGGGGATAATTGTTTATGCCATTCTATTTTAACTTGATGTTATAAGAAGGATTTAAGATCAGGCAAAGGGTCAGGGAAAAGGAGCAACAGAAAGAGTGGATAAGCTTCTTCACCTGCTATATCCGATTGTAAATTATTTTCTATACCTGAACGACCCAGAATCCACATGTACTTAGGATTTGAATGTTACCGCTTCCTGTAACTTCCCAACTGAGTCCGCGATCAGCACGACATCATCTGCGTAGAGAAGCATCTGTATAACAACTGGGCTTAGATTCCTTCGTCCCAGGAAAGTCCGCTCCGTTCTTCTTTTACAAATGGCTGCGATCTCATCCATAAATAGCAGGAATAGCAGAGGGCTCAAGCTGTCACCTTGTTTAACCCCCTTTGCTATATGAAAGTACCCAGACTCAGCCCCATTGAGTCTAACGATTCCCTTAGGGTTCTGGTAGGTCGATTTGATGGCCTCTATCAGGCTCCTGGGTACGTTTTTATTTTTGAGAGCCGCCCAGATTTCCTCTCTTGGGACTGAATCAAAAGCTGACTTGAGGTCAAGGAAGGCGATATATAGGCTCTTGTCTCGATCCCATGTCTTTTGGAGGATGTTCCGCAATGTGAAGATGTGGTCCTGGGTTTGGCGTCCTGGTCTGAACCCGGCTTGCTCTTCTCCTATTTGGTGTTCCACCATTGGCCTCAGCCTGCCTTCCAGGATAGAGGTATACAACTTGTATATGACTGATGTCAAGCAAATAGGACGGTAGTTCGAGCATTCAGTCTGGGATCCTTTCTTGTGTATGGGGATTATGATGTTATTTTCCCATTCTTTTGGGATCCTTTTCTCATCCCATACTTTCTGGAAGAGAGCCTGCAGACTGCGTTCCAGTTCAGGGCCACCGTATTTTATCATTTCGGCCACTATGCCGTCTGCTCCTGGCGCTTTGCCTGTTTTCATTTTGTCCAGTGCTCTTTCGATCTCATCCTCATCAATCGTGTCGTTATATTCTTCCTCATTCCATGGCACACTCTGGCTTGATGCATGGTGGTCACTAAACCCAAATTGCTTTCCGTAGTAGTGCCGCCATATCTCCAGGATATCTTTATCCTCTGTCATCACCACTCCCTGTTCACTCTTCATGTTTCTCACTGGTTTATTCTTGCGTCCTCTCAGTGCCTTTATCTTTTTCCAAAAGATTTTTATATTTTCATGGTGATCTTGATCCAGCTTCTTTCCAAATTCTTCCCAGGATCTCTCCTTCGCCTTTCTTACCGCCTCTTTTGCATTGTTCCGGGCCGCCACATATGCCTGCCATTTTTCTGGTGCTTTGTCATGGCAGTACTCTTTCCAAGCCATTTTCTTTTTCTTTATATGTGCCCTCAGTTCTTCGTTCCACCAAGAAGTTCGTTTTCCTCTCGTGCAAATCTTTTTGACTCCACACACTAGGGAGGCTGCTTGCTGAATGCTGCTTTTTATGTCGTTCCACATATTGTTCAGGTCAGCATTCATATCCACTTCCTGGAGACGGTTTCTCAGTTCTCCTTCGTACTCCAGTCTCTTTTGAGGGTCTTGCAGGTTCTTCACTTCTATTCTCTCATAGGCTTTGATATGTGGCTTTCGTTCTTTGAGCACTTGTGTATCCGCAATCAAGAGTAGGTGGTCACTTCCTATTTCTGCCCCTCTAATCACATAATTTTGAATCGAGAAATAGAATTAATCAAAGTAACTATTTCGTTGATTATATAGTTTTTTACGTCAAAATTTTTTGTCGCTGATGCTTGTGAGAACCATAAGTGACTTCGAGTAAATTAAATATTCTTTGTGGTCAATATGTTTCTCTTACACGTTTCTCATATATTCTAACGCTGATTTACTTGCATATTTTGTAATATTCCTTAAGTTTCAAACGAAACAACGCTGCATACAGACTTACGTATACCGACGGTTAAGCGATATTCATTAATTTTACATGAATTTTTACGACGAATCACATGGATACTCTAACAAACAGGGTCAGGAAATGGCAACATTACACATTTCAGAAAAGAAACAGAACAAATTAGCTCTCAGTATAAGCCCTAATATAAAATCACACCTAGAGATTGTAATGCTGTATTCTGACACCCTCATGCCTGATCATACCTGTTGTTTTTAATGTAATATCACACTCGCTGATAATATACAAATGTATTACAGTTGTGAGTAAATATTTTATTTTTCAAAAAATAATAATATTTTCAAAGATCAAAACTAATACAACTCGGAGTGTTTCGTTACTAATATGAGCACCGCATAGCATTCAAAGGGATCAGTTGACGAACGGAGGGATCTAACTTAAACTTTTAACGAAGTCTATTTCGGTAAGTTCGTATGAAGGCCACCACTTCTCGAAATTAGTTTTCATCAAATAGAATAGGAAGCAAGAATGTTTATTAATGTTAATAAGACGATTCTAAATGGTTCTAAGGCATGAAGGAATTTTATCATTATACGTTAAGAAATATTTTTCTAAATCAATTTTATTATATTTACCTATTTATTACCTGTAGCTATCCGTCGGCAGTATTTTCTGGCACCCTTTCTCTTTCAACTCAAATCCTCAATTCTTACCCGTTCCCGTTTATCAGTTTTGTATACTCCTGCTCATTGCTCAGCTACTTTTAACAGATCTTTCATAATCCGATCCTCTCTGAAGCTTCATCCCTCTCAATATTAGTCATTCAATCACCCTTTCCTCTTTTAAATACCACTTCTTTAACCACCTAATACCCACCCAGATCCTGTCCAATAAAAACTGTCAATAGCCACTTTTTAGTTGTACATAAACAATTTATATTCAAAAATATTATTTTAAATTTTCTGTTACTTTTAATTATTATTTTTGTTTTGTTTTTATTTGATTACGATTATCTGTTATTTTGTTATAAAAATATTTTAACGCTATAAAGGCTCTTGATTGTACATCAGTTTTTGTTCTTTATTATTATCTAAAACAAGCACATATTTAGTAATAAACAAAATTGCTGTACGTTAGATACGTAGTTATGTATGTATATATTAGGTTGATGCAAAAATAATGCAGGATTTTATTTCCCCTTCATTATTAATTCCAATTGTGTAAACAAAACTAATCCACAATGCTAAGTTATACACATCATTTTAAAGTCTATTTATCTCGCTCACTGTCCTATATAATCCTTTCTTTTTTTTTTAAACATTTAATTCAGTCCTTTCAGTGCCTCCAGACAAAATGACGTCTAAAAGCGATTTCCAGAAAATTTAAATTTAAATTTAAATGTATGAGTTCAAACTCGGTCGAAGTTCTGCGCAAACGGCTCGAAAAATATTAATGAAGTTTACAGTGCAGGTATGGTTTCAAAGATTCCGTAGAGGAAATTTTGACCTTTCATACAAAGAAGGTGGTGGCCATCCCTCTGCTATTTAAAACGACTAGTTAAAGGCAATAGTTTAAGCTGACCCCGCCAAAATTACTCGAGAAATAGCGGAAGAACTCGATGTGGATCAGTCAACAATCGTACACCTTCTCATGACAATTGGAAAAACAATCGACGTTTTTACTGAATACCAAAAACCTGCATTATTTTTGCATCAACCTAATACAAAGATGTACGATATATAACTCTAAATATGTATCAGAAGAATACACTACTGTTGACAAGGATTAAACCTGTGATGAATGAAAAGGGTATGGATTAGGGCTACATAAAAAAAAAATATAATATAAAAATATAATATCAGTTCCAAACATATTCTACGTTACCTCCCTCATGCATAAAATGCCAGTTATTAGATAAGGACAATGTGTATTTAGGATCAACTACTTTAATAATTAATTCCGTCAAATTTTACTTTAATATATTGAATATGTTGTAACTACTCATTTAAATTAGTAGTCACTAGTAATATTAATATTTTTTATTAATAGTAATATTTTCCAACCTCTAAATACAAGTTAAAATAAAAATCAGACATTAAATTTTCACTTCGGTGGCTCGATGACGGCCTGAGTTCGAAAAAGGGTCTCTGGGAGCTCGGTACTGTAAGTTCAAAGCTTATCTGGGCGAGTTAAAATTTATTTGTGGCGGCCGCAGGAATTTCTTTACCGTCTCAAACTTTCTAAAATAGGTTGGTAACCTGTGGATAACCCGATCTTCCTGCTCTAGTTTAAACACATAGGCCACATAGCTAAACACATAGCTGATAGTTTCAATTGAATCCTAATCTGTTTTTTAATAATTAAATAATTACACAATAATTAAATTATGTATATCGATCCCTAAAGCTTAAATAACAACAATAAATATAACTGTTCCATAAGGTCATAAACCGCAACCTTATTACTGTTTATAATCACATATATTCCCAGAAAATATAGCATGAAATTTAGTAATTAAATTGTTGTATAACAGAAACTCTATCACTTGTCATTATCAAGGAGCCTTAAGAGCAACAATGTCCCTAAACCTATCAAATACAATCATTTAACGATTATTATTATTCAACAATGGAATAATTGAAAAATGAGTGATGGGAATATCATTTGAGAAGAAAAAGTCAAATGTTATAAATAAAGATTTCAATTTTTTTTAGATAGGTTTTTAAGATTATTCATACAAAAACGAGAATCATTATCTGATGATTAATTAAATAAATTAAAAATTGTTAAAATTTAATTCTTACACATAAATATCTATAATCACAAAAAAAAAAAAAAAAAAAAAAAAAGGTTTAAAAATAACACATAATAAATTTTTTTTACAAAACTATTAATTATAACACATGATAACAAGAAAAAATAAATAAGACAATATGGAATAAATGCTTCAAGATCCGTTGCATAGCGCACAAAATCAATTTTCCCTTCATCACTCATAATTTCTTGATTGCTTGGTTTAGATTCCCTAAATCGAAAAGCCCTCATGCATTATTCAAGTTTCTATTCACTTGCACGAGACTGAGTTGGTTTAGGTCTTAGCCTAGTCCTTTAAAACATGCTAGATTACCATAGGCAAAACTCGAACACGGTCGATATTGCAATTTCAACTAGTATACCATATAGTTGGTATATAGTCCTAATTCAATAGCTCAATTTCTTGTAAACAATGTCCAGATGATTATGTAATAGTTTTAAAGCTCATCCTCTTTTGTCTCTCTGTTCTTATTCAAACATGACACTAGAAAATCGAGGATCCGCTAGTAATAGTGCATGGTGTATCATTCCTTAACCAAACAACACTAATATTAATGCTGGCCTAATAAATAAACTGAACAGCACTTTTTTGGCAATTTGAAAGTATTGTGGATGTGGAAGGCGTAATCATGCCATGTAGCAGTATGTTATTATGTCTATGAACTTTCATATTAATCCATCTGTATTATGTTAATGACTAATAATTGTGAGTAGAAGAAAATCTGAGAGTAGTGCAGTGTCTAAACCAAAGTACTTTTGATTTATAATTTATAAAGATGGGAAAGTTTTGCAATTTATATCACAAGTTTATATGAGGTTATAAGTACGGATGTGCATGTGTATAGTCACTCTCAAAGTTTAAAAGTCTACCGTATTCGGAGATTTTTTGTTTAAACTGAGAAACAATTGATTAAAGTATGGGCTAGACTATCAATCCGTTAAATATTAGGCCTAAGTGTTTGTTACATTTAGGTTGTATTGGTTTATCAAAACTATTAATAAATTCTAAAGACAAACAAATTATAGTGGCATAGTTGTTATTGCATTAGCATAGGTTGGTAATGAAATATCAAAGTTAAGTCGCACATCATTCAATCATCAATCATCGCACATCAACATAAAGAGGTGTATACTTAAGACGAAAGCGGAACAATTGATTCCTGCAATGCTCCATATTCTTAGAAGAATTCTTACCATATAGAAGAGGTGTTTTTTTAGTACAATAAGAATCCCATTATTCGGTTCTCTAGTACACAGGGTTCTTAGAGGCCAATTTTTTTAAATTTTTACCCCACTTATTTTATTAAGGAGGCGCGGTAGCTTAGTGGGTAAGGCGCTTGACTACCAGGCTCCCAGGCCCGAGTTCGTGTCCGACTGCCGATGGCAGAAAATTTATATACTGTCATTTCAGCTGTGGATGAATGCAAATTCAAAAGTCGGGAAACCCTCCCTGGGTACACCTAGCTTTAGAGATCCATTATGGGTTGTAAGTGGTACAGGTTTTTTTTTATTATTATTATTATTATTTTTTAATATTTATTTTAAAATATATACAAAGCAACATTTCTTACGACTACATAATTGTTAATTATGAGTGTAGTGTCTTTTAAAATAATGAACGGAAAGATAGAACAGACACAAGCTGGTTTATTATGAATTACTCGTTTCCGGTAAATATGTTCTAATACAATTCATACCCTATACACAGAATATTTTCAAGCCTTTCTATGAAACTTCTACTGGCCTGTTCGCCTAAAAATCAAAATTATTTACAAAAACTATTTCCCCGTCATTTCTGCCCTAGTTGGAATACATAACGACGTTAAGCCCCAATAAATAACAAAATTATTTACTTAGCTGTTTGAATTATTTAGTCTCTATTTAAATATGAGCTAACAAAATGTCGCAAAAAAGAAAACACTTGAACTTTGCAATTATAAACCGAGTAGAAAGAAGGTAAGTGTTTCAAAACATTGTAGTATTTGGCGAGGAATGAACTGTTCGTGATATTTTAAAGACGGAAAAAGATGTTTCCAATTCCGTACCGCCGTTGGCCCAAACATTGTGTTCTCGGAAAAGCAATGAAGTTTTATTAGAAATCTCATATTTTTTATCTGTTGCATTACTTCAATAAAATGTAATTCGATCATTCGTAAACCTCTAAATCTACTATTTCCACAGATAACAGGAGTTCTACTGTATTTTCTTTAGCTGGATAAATCTGCTATTAATTTTACACCTTTCAAGACTTTTTGTACATTAGTCCTATTTTTGACAAAATATTATCACATCTAGATAAAAACATTTTATTCATTCTTATTTTACAACCAGTGAAGTATAGAATTAAAGTTCAACATATGTTTATCTAAATAAAACATTTAAGAAACTAATTTCATAACTATTCTAAAGGGGTAAGTGAGGGAAGAACAGCCTGCAAAATGAGAATACCACAGATGCAGTCATATTGCCCACGTTCCTAGATCTCCTACCCTATTTCACTAACCGGGGAGAGGGGAAGTTCCAGGTATTCCCATTCCTTCTTTTGAAAATGACATTCAAACTCTTGAATGATAATTAGATTGAGTATTAAAAGTCACGCAATCATTTTCATTTTTTTTCTTCTAAAGTACAATCATTTCAGCTTCAGGTTTCATCTATGGAGAAATTTATTTCCTAATAAACTTATAAACTATCTGATGTTTCCAATGAAAGAAAATAGAAAATAATATATATATATTACATAGATATGTCGTTTGGCTGGGGTCTACATTTTTCTGGTGTAGCTTTTTTTTACATTAAAAAATGTAACGTTTTGGCATACTGAAGATCTGTAGGTGTTGCTCGAATCTACAATTTTACTACTCACTCTTTCTCTCTCTTTCTTTATTGTCGAGTCCTTCCTATTACCTCTTAAATGATCTTTCCTAGTTGTCAGTCCTTTAATCGTAGTAAATTCACGGGATCTAAGACTTACTGGAGTCGCTCTTCAACTGTCCTCACCCCTACAGTCCTGACAGGGTCTCTCATCCCCTCCCCCAATTCCTCTGACAAGTCGAAACCACTTCACTGCCTTCCAAGCTACTCTTTCAATCCACTACAAACATCTATTTGATCATTTATGTATATATTTCAGTTCAATTAAGAACTTCTAATTAGAAAATAGGTAGTTCAATTCACACAACAATATGGAGTTTCACTTTACAAATGTTTCCCAAATATTTTTCTAATTGTTTATGAATATTTACAACTATATACAATATATAGGTCAAGTACATAAATGTGTAGAAAATGACAACAATTAATTGTAAAGAACAATCCATTTGTAGCATTTCAATGAAAGTTCTAAATTTGAATGTGACTAGGCCATCTCCTTTTCAGACGCCTCAGAGGGTATTGGAAATCGGGAGGGAAGCATGTTTAGAGACTAGTAGCTTTAAGTAGTTATATAGTTTACTATGAAAGGATAGGTGCCCGGTTTGGGCTAATTAAGCAACATATTGGACTCTATGGTACATTTTCGTAAAAAAATTAACCATGATTAATTAGTGTTGTTTACTTTGTCACAAATAAACTTATTCATGATGATCAGAGCAGAGATAAGCAAAATTAATTCATGATTAACTATTTTACAACTATTTTCCTGGAATCCGAAGGGTTTCAATGGAAGTGTAAAGGATGGTTGGTGCTAGAACAGGTTTGGGATGTCAGCTGTATACACACTGTAGAGGATAGGACCAAGGATAGTACATTGGGGAACACCGCGTACTAGTAGTATTAAAATTAAAATAAACATCATTCCGTAAATTAATAATTAAATAACCTTAAAGTAACTTTTGTTAATTAATTACTATGTCCTTACAGTTCATCAAAATAAATAGCTATGATTACAAAAATACATAATAATATAATTTACTGTTTTGTTACAGCCGGCACAGAGACACGCAGAGCGACCAAGAGAGAAAGAGCGTTTCTGCACATTAAGAAGGGAACCAAGACGGGAGAGGATGGAGCGCATGTACGACAGCACTGAAAGTGGCTACGACGGAGGGTCTCAAGAAAACATCCTTGACGAACCGCATTACGAATCTATCAAAAACATTAACATGAAATCAGATATTCAAAAAGAACATATTTATGAAAAAATGAACGGAAAGAAAGAAGTAGAAACAACGGAAGCTCATAACAATAAAACAGACGGTGAAGAAAACATTCCGTGTGAAAAGAAAACACATTTAAACGGAAATGCCAAATTCTGCGATGGTAATGATCCAAAGTATGGAACAAAAGAAGAGACTATTCCAGACTATGACTGCAACAAGGTGACCATCCATGCTATTATAGAAACCATGCATGAGCAGCACATGGAAGAACCAACAATGGATAGAGATTCTATTGACAGTACAGAGAGTTACGAGAAATCGGAAAATGATTCAGCCAAGTCTGAAACTACTTATGCCAAGTCAGAAGACCATTATTCAAAGGAAGAGTTATACTCCAAATTAGAAGAAGTATATTCGAAATCTGAAGAAAAGTATAAACAAACCGAAAAGGCTAAGGAAGTGTTAAATATTAATCAAACATCTGTGAGTAACGATAAGTCCGAGAAAGAGGATAATATAAAAACAGATAAAGAAGAAATATACAGTAATATAAATGCATCTTTAAAAGGTAACAAGAAAATGGAACTATCCAATGAAGAAGAAAACAAAGGTGGAAATGCAATAGTGCAAAAATTAGTGAAAGTGGCCGAGGATGAGGGGATATCCTCGAAGACACCTACTCCACCTCCAAGAAACTGCAACGTTCTTTTGGGAAATGATGAACAAACATTTGTGGAAGAAGAATATTCATACGAACCAGAGTTTAAAAGATCATCTTCAAAATTAGTTTTGCGGACCAGAAGTTTACTCAATTTGGATGAAGATCGATCAAGAACCGAAAGAAATTTTGTGAGGCCTTCAGCTGTAAGAATGAAAATTACAACAGGACCCGACGGAACGTTTGTGATCGATGGGAAGAAGGCATCTTCGGAGCTGAACTTATCTGACGATAGCAATAATGATTCTCCTAAATATAGACCTTTAATATCGGGAGAGGAACTAAGGAAACGGAAAGAAGAGATTTTTAAACCAAAACTTACACAAGAACAGAATAAAAACAAATGTAATGAGGAAATCAATGCCGATGCGTGCCGTGCAACCAAAGAAGAAGCCATCTACAATTTGAAGAAGTACCTAAAAGAAAATAATATTGGGCTAAAGGAACTACTAACTAATAATAATGTTGTTATAATTGATACATACAGAGATAAGAAATCCACGGAGGACCTATCCGAATACAATCACAAAAATATGAGAGAGTGTCGAATCACTGGAACTACAACTAAAGGTGAAGCCAGGGAATCAAATACTTTGCCCAGGGCGAACAAAGTACATCAGCCCCAAGTTCAGAGACATTATTTCTACAAGCTGGTGAAGTCACGACCAAAACTTCCAGATGAGGAACTTCCTGATCCTGATAAAGTAAGATCTACAAGACAAATGTTTCAAAAACCTAAAAATGGAGCACAGACGGGAATAATGCTACCTATAGCAGCTAAATTAGGCAATCCAAGAAAAGAACTCAGACCAACGCCTGAAGTTAGAGTTGTTCAGGGGGATCGAAGCTCAAAAGGATGGACCGATAGTGGAAGCCTGTCATCAGGAGTCAGTTCAGATATGAGTCAACTAGATAACATGTCAGACAAATGTTACACTAGCGATGAAGAAGACATTTCCCCATCACAAGAGGCCGACCAGCATCCAGTTTCTCCCGAAGTCATGAAAAAGATCAGAGCATGTGGAACCACCATTACTTATTACGGTGGACGAGTGATATCCCACAGTCATGGTTCTGGCAATCAAATGACGATGACCATCATGGATGAGATAAGGCAAGGTATGGAAGGTGGCAGGGGTAAGTTTCGGCTAGTGAAAAGTAATAGCTGTGGAAGCAGGCTGGAACTTGCTGGTACCGATGAACAGCAGCTGTATCATGAGCTGAGTCACAGTCGCTTCTACGAAGACATGTACGGTGGGAGGAATCTCTGTGATGAGATGAAAGGTAACCTAAGACCAGTGGAAGAAGAAAAGAGGGAAGAATCAATGAAGTACGAAGAGTTTAAAGAAAGAAAGACCGAGGAAGTAAAGAAAGAAGTTATGAAGATAGAAATGGGAGAATCAAATAAAGACAACAAACCATCTTGGAGAGAGCTCATCGAGTCCCGCAAGCAGCTGCGGGCGATGGAGCACAACAGGAGACCTTGTAATGACATGGTCTTTGAGGAATACCAGGTCTTAGAAGCCTAAGTCAGAAAATAGTTAGTAAGTATTTATAGAAAATATAGGCTAGTAAATAGGAGGTACTACACAAATTATAATAGTGCTATACAATTTTAAACTGTTACACAAATAACAGAGAAAAACTAACAATGTGCGTTATGTATTTAAGATTATTTATATATATTTTTTTTTTAAACTGTCATATTATAAAACATATGAGGAGTTATCTTTCAAAACTGAACATGTCCACTTCGGAAAATGTTTAAAAAAGAACAAAAAAACCTACTTCAGTCCTCCTTCTGCTGTTAAATCAAAAACAATTACATTATTAAAACTGATAGATGTCTACTAAAACTGTATGTTAGGATGCAGCTCGAGAGGCTTTATCAGAAAAATAAAATAAAAGTGGGCATGTCCAGTTTTGAAAGACAACTCTTCATATATTTAAAAAACAAAAATATTCACTCACTCAAATGTAATCAAGATATTAATAATAAGCAAACCTTTTGTGAATATGTAAAAATGTGGTGACAGGAGAAAGAAACTTTGCAAATTTTCAAGGTTAACCAGTTTATTATCATGTAACGAAATGTAAAATTAATGTAAAAACTTAAATTAACTTTCTTAATCTGCACCATTCTAGATTAATTTGTACATAATGATAAATGTGATTTTATTTTAAAATATGTATTATATGTTAAATATTATAATAAGAGTATTTTAAGTTTTCAAAAATATTACTTAGTTCTGTATGTTAACAATGTATCCATAGATTTGGATTTGTATAAGAAATGTTGGAATGGTAAATAATCAAAATATATTCATTCGTAGATTGTAAAAGACACAATTTTAGATCTTGCTACACAATATATAATTCAGACTGTAAGTTTATTTGAATGTATTAAGAAAATAAATATGTTCACAATTATGTTGCATTATTAAAATATGATCTTCCATTATGTTCATGAATAAATTAATATAATTACAAACCAAAGGAAGTAAACAATTTATTACGAATCTAATAATTGATCACAGTTTTTTAAAAAATATATAGTTATTGGTTTTTATAAATTATTGTTCAAGAAAAATTATTTAAAAAAAAATATATATTAAATATACATTTTAATAGGTTTTATACTGGAAGTTGAGAAACGATGGCCCCTTCACTAACTTCAAGCCCGCATGACACTACGGTTATGCGGAATTAACATTTAGTAAGCGATGTAGGCATCGTCGGCGTACAAGAGTCACAGTTTATTGTGTATTCATGATTTATAATAGATAAATAAAATATTCGATGTTGATATATATATATATATATATATATATATATATATATATATATACACACATATACACACACACACACACACACACAATTATATCTATACTATTGCATAAAAGGACAAGCTATTTTTCATTTGTGATCACTAACCACGAAAGCTATTAAACCAATCTGCACCAAATTTTAACATCATCTTTATACTTCTAGGAAGATTTAGTTATAATAAAATCTACTGATTTTCAATTAATTTGTTATTAAAAAAAGGATAGTATACAGTCAAGATTGAAAATTGACCGATTGGAGGCAGCGCCATCCTGCAAGAGAGGTTAGTTACAAAGCTACGGAGTTATAAATAGCTTAAAATTGATAATAAAATGTATTTATATTCAAATAGATTAAATAGTTTACAATTTTAAAACAACTGAATCCATCTGCACCAAATTTTACTTCATCATTTTCATAGTTATAGGAAGGTTAAGCAATAATTAACTGTATAGCAATAATAAAAATTAAAATATAACAAGAAATTAAAAAAAAATCTCTGCCGAATTGAAATTAATACCAAATCAAAATTTCGATCACTTGTTTTTTGAAATTGTGTATAAAAATATAATTAGGGGGCCATTAGTTTTAAGCACTGATAATAAACCGCATTTTAGTGTTTCTTCTTAGTCTCCGTCCATCTGGATCACTAACTCATATATTTGGTTTTAATGTCTAATTATGCTTTTAAGTAATACTCAAACACCAGATAGAGCAATTTTAACAAGGTTAAAGATTACTGCTATGCGTGAAAATGTAATTGAAGAAATAATGCCTAATTGTATACTTTAAAACTAAACCTTTTAACGATGAACATATAAAACTTCACTTGAGGTAGGCATGATGGTATAGAAGGATCAATAAAATTAGGATTAATGAATTAATTGCCACTTCTATTGGGATTATTTTATTAGAAAACTAGTTTCGAATGCTAAACATTCATAAACCACAAACAACATAAACCATTGTCTTCATAATTCCCTCCACCTAAAAACAAAAAAAGACCATTCCCGAAAAAGCGGTGTATACGAACTAAAATGTGATGACTGTGAAGCAAAATGCACAGAAAAACAGGACGATCGATAAATCAAAGAGTAAAAGAACATATAAGAGCATACACTAATAAGACTAAAAACTCCAAAATCGCCATCCATCTAAATGAAAATAACCATAAATTGAATAAAGAATTGGGAGTAAAAATACTACATCAAGTAGAAAACAGCCTAAAATTAAATATTTTTAGGAATCATTAGAAATAATAAAACCGTTTAAAACCGATCCAGATTTGTGTTTAAAGGACCAGATAAACATTTCCAATAGCCCTATTTTAAATTTGTTTCCAGTAGGAACGGAAAAATCCAATGAGTCATAAGGGAAATCCTATAGCAAATCACAAAAATTGAACCGAACTTCCCTTTCTCAAGATGGATATATTTCAGTTATTTCTAAGACCTCCTGAGATGAGTACTAATGTTTGATATCTTGCCTTACATTTTAGAAAACTTTAGTGTATTATAATTCATGGAACATAGTACTGATATATTGGAAGTTTTGCATTTTTTTAGAACAGAAGGTGAATGTTTAGCATTCGAAACTAGTTTTCTAATAAAATAATCCCAATGGAAGTGTCAATTAATTCATTAATCCTAAAAAAAACTTCAGTCATCTAAGTTCTTTACTCAGGAGAGCGGGCGAATCCGCGACAGGGAATGCTTATATACAATATATACAATTTAACGAGCATTTATTGTTTGAAGTAAACATCCTACAATAAACCTAGATTAATTTAAAAGATAAAATATAGTATACAGGATCTAATCATTTATAGACATGCCAGTTAAAAAGTATATAAACTAGAGCAACTGATTGGTTAAGGCGAAAAACAACTCCAGAGAATTTTGATAACAACAGAGAAATAAATAAATGAATGTAAAGGAATAGTTCAAACAAAGAAAAAACAAATGAGCCCTAAAGGAAAAGTAGAGCTTAAAAGAAAAGTTTCAAATTCAGACTTCTGAACACCAAGCTTCAAATAATTAATTAACTCAAGTTATCGTCCTTTATAAGCCTTATTATTCCCGGTGAGAAGTAAAAAAGAATACTTCAGAAAGACGAAGTTAATTATTTAAAAAATAAACAGGCAACGTTACCTCAGGAGGCTAGGGGATTAATTTTACAAGAAATAATGAGAGAAACTTTTTAACGAAAATACCCTTACCTTTACTTGAAATATAATCGAGGACTTCAAATACAATATATTTTGAGATATTATCATCAACAGAAAGTTAACCTCACGTTTGTCTGATACTTTAAGAAAAATTTCCATTCAGTTTAACCCGGCGTTGGTCGCTAGGAGGGCATTTCACTCACCCTTCTAAAAAATATTTTATAAGTTCGTAAGAATTTAACTTTCATCGCTGAATCTCAATATGTATATATATATTACTGTGCCAAATATATATATATATATATATATATATATATATATATATATATATATATATATATATATATATATATATATATATATATATATATATATATAGGGAAACCTTGAATTGTACTTGTTTTACCTCTAATGGGAGAGCGAGCCAGGCCCAAAGTAACTAAGTTCACTCATCCACTTTACTAGGGTCCAAATCCAGTGGAGGCTGAAAGAGAGCGCTGTATCACAGTCACTAAGGACTCGATTAATGACGCTGATGGCCAATGGCAGAACTTCAATAAAATAAATATTCAAATTAAGCCTAGGGGCTAACACCGTTTTAACCTGCGAGGAGAGTTATGAGGATGTTATGAACTGGGTAATGAATGAGCAAGAGGGTTGGAAAGGTTTTAATGAAAATTTAAAATTTCCATTTAAGGTTTTGTTAAAAAAACATCAATAAATACATAAACCTATACCGATAAGTTAAGTTTAACAATACAAAATAAAATATTATAAATAGTAATTTAAAATATATTAAAATAATAATAGTATAAGGAAATAAACTATTATAGAGAAAGAAAAAAAATGCTATGACACTGTATAAGTCGTTAAGAATCAAAACCCGTTGAGTCAAATGTTAACAGGATAAAAAACTACAATATACTAATTTATGTGACAGACGAAATACTTGATCACACTTTAAACACATTTTCAGTATTGTGTACCCGGTAGTGGTCTTAAAACTTGTGAATTTTTAATTTAAATGCATGCTTACATAAGCAGAGAATTTATATTTTTGGGAAATAAAGGGTTCTGTTTCGAAAGTAGTTACTCTTTATCAAATGTTTATAACTCTTTTATTTATTATAGATTATACATATGAAATATGTTACATTTCATGTTTACAATATACGTAACAAAGCGCTGAATTTTTAAAAATTTTTATAACTGATAATGAATGTTTAACATTCGAAACTAATTTTCAAATTAAAAGTATTCCAACAGAAGTGGCAATTAATTCATCAATCCTAATAGTATTGATCCTTCTACACCACCATGCGTACCTCAACTGACAAACTACAGAACTCACGTAATAGAATTCACTGAAAACTGCCATGTGTGCATAACCAAAACAGTTCGTAAACAAACTATGCAATAAAGGCCGTTAAAGATTCAAATTCTGGTGGGATCTAGTGGGTTTCGTGTGAATATATATATATATATATATATATATATATATATATATATATATATAGACATACACAATAAATATAAGCATCCCAGGGAGCCCCGAAGCAAGCTTGTTCTTTCACTGGGTATGCTAGGATAAAAAGAGATTTCAGCGCTACTCTCTCAGTATAATTATATATCTTCTGGGATCTTTAACTTTTGAAACTAACTGTATGATTAAGAAAGAAGCTAATTAAACTTAATGGGTGATTCATTTCGTGTACTTGGACATCACTGAAATAAAAATATTCTAAAATATCTATAAGTTTATAGACTTAACATTTATATATTCTGAAATTAGCATGAGCAATTCTGGACTGAGATAAAAGCGACCGCATCCCGGTCCTGTGGGATAGAGAATTGGGGACTAACGAAGTAAAGGCTAGGGAATGTCTAAAGAGATCCGTGACTAGAATAATCTTACACAGGTCTTTCTAAAGAGAATATCTCCGTTAAAGGTTCAACTCATCTCGTTCTGACACAAATCAAGTATCTCCTGTTTACGTTGAACCAAAAAAATATTTTTAACCTATTATTGCCAAATAAAACGCCACATAATCATTACTGTATGATGAAAAAGAATATAATGAATTTATTAAACACTAGCATCCCCATGAATTTAGCAAACACTATCAGTTCTTCATCGGGGCTAAAATAACAAAAATTGGATGTGACCAAGATGATACAAAAAAAAAAAATAAAATAAAATAAACAATAAAAATAATTTAAAAATGAAAATGAAACAAGAAAACATATCTGTAGTTAACTAGATAATTGAATACAAAATAGCTGCAAGGTCTAATAAAATAATAAAATAATTAAATATAAGTTAAAAGCCAAAATATAAGTTTTTCATTTTAAAACTTGACGTGTTTATTCATCCTGACTGCACCTCTGACCATTTCATCTCCTCAATTATTTTATCTAGTTCAAATAAAAGATACAACTTTATTTTATTTTATTTTTACCTTTTCAGTTATGAAAAGTAAACAATCTTGTAATTTGTAGTTTAATATATTATTTTTCGTTGATTTTAAATATTCAGTCTCATTTATTTATTTCGTCATTTAACAACAAAACATATGATTTGCGACGTCACATCTACATAAATAAAATAAGACAGTCAGGCGTCTGATCGCATGCAGTTCGTAACTCTTATTACCTGGTTACAGAGGACTCTGAAACACTTTGAACTACAGTAGCTTACATGGGCAGTTTTCATTTGGATAGAGATCACCACTTATCTAATTTCGGCCGCTTAGTTCTCACATCGCTCGCCACAATCTCAGCGAAAACATTGAGGTTCGATTGTTGGAAATGATCGCCATTGGATTTTTTAATAGCTTTAGGATCGATATTTTAATTTCGTTATAATTATTTGGCAAAAAAAATTTTGATTTCATCTGGTGGGATTTGATTTTCTAACCATAAAAATAGAGGACTATGTGACATACCTCGTCTACCACTCAACATTGTAGTAAGTAAATTATATAATAAATTTTAAGCACTACATAGCACCGTAATTTTGTAACCACACATAAAAAATGGTGCTCGCCACCAAGTGGTCAAATTTCAAGCTACACAGTTATACACATAGTATCGCTTTTTAAATAACAAATTATTTGAAAATCAGTAGATTTTATTATTTGCTAAATCTTTCAGAAACTGTAGAGATGATGTGGTTAAAATTTGATATAGATTGGTTCATTAGTTTTTGTGGTAAGTGATCACAAACGAACATGGCTTGTACTTTTATATAATAGTATAGAAAACGAGGGATGGGTTTATACAGAGATCTTATTTCGCAAGAGGAATAATAGGCAAGATTTTGCTGTGGTGGAGTGAGGAAGGTTAAATTAATAACTTCTAGTATTTGCATTAATTTACATAAAATTAAAAGATAGCAATAACAATAAATTTGGTGTGCTCCAGGCATTAGAATTCATAAATTATAAGAAAACATAAATCAAATGAAAAAAAAAGTTATATTTGGAGACCCCAGTAAGAAATAAACAATTTAACACTCGAATAAAAATTTTTAAGAGGGGATAGAACATTTACTAGCTTAGGTCTATTAGTTCTAGGTGAACGAGTGTTTGCTAAGTTCAAGAGCCTATTAAAACTCATTCGATTTATTGAAAAAGTTTTATTTGTTAGCCTTATTTTTTATTTATATTATATTTTTTCTTTAATTCCTAACGAATTAATGTATATATTATCTATTATATAAGAACATTTTTTCGAAATGATTTTATTTTTTTGTTTTTGTTACTTTTTTTTTATTGTATAAATATTACAATCTCTCTCACTCAACAACAATGTACAATATAAATGATAATGAGCCCGGTTACACCATATGTACAATGGTAGTAAAAAATAAATAAATAAATAAGGTGAAAACAAAAAAACAATATAATCTTAACAGGCTCTAACTTTATAGGAAATAAATAATAATAGTAATAATAGTAGAAACAAATCAGCTAAAATAGAGAAAGAAAAAAAAATAAATTAAATATTATCATACTATATACCCAATATTAACAAGCATTACAATGAAAGCCCGAACCAAGCTCATTGAGATCACAACGCTGCTCTCTCAGCTGCGTCACGAGCAGAATACAATGGAGTCTCAGCGAGAACACTATAGCAACGACGCACAGGACTTGAATAAAGAACCTGACCACTGCCAGAACTCTATTAAAATAAATATTTACTATAGATGTGGCCTTCTAATCTGCGAGGTAGGTCATAAGGTTGTGTGGACTTAGATAATGGATACACCGGAGAGTTGAGGTACTTGGAAATCTTTTGAGAATTTAAGAGGTTTGAGGTCGAGAAAAAATGGTATATTGAGATCATTTTTTAGGGTTTTATTAAGAACATTATATTGAGAATTTAAAATAGTAGGGAAGACTTTTGAAGGATTAAATGCTATTGATATTCGGAAAGAGTTAATACTAGAAATTCATAAGTCCTCCTACGATGAAAATGGCAACTGAAATTAGCAGTTTATTTAAAAATAAAAATTTAGCAAAAAAAAAACGCTTGATAAATAAATTACAAGTCGTTTAAATAAATAAGGAAATAGGCAAGGAAAAAAAAAGTTACATCGAGCATCGAAAAGTTTGGTTTGAAAAATAAACAGAGAACACCTCTGGAAATTCTCTTTCTGGAACGGAAGTAGGAACGAAGCGTGACCAGGAAAACTCGGCAACAGGAAATCTGTACATTTAGGACTGCCAAAACGAGCAGGGAAACCAGTGATAACTTCGAGGGAGGGAAATCCTTATTGGGAAAAATTTAGTGAACACTTTTCCAAGTAAAGCAGAAGTATTAGATAAACAGGAAAGCGAATCAAATTAAGAAAATAAAAACTCGACGGGATTTGATACTTAGTACTAATAAAATTTACATTAATTCAAGACTGTTAAATTAATGTAAATTGCCTTCAATTACCTTTAAAAACTTTTAATTTTTAAAATTTAAAACTCTATTTCATAAAATATGTTATTCAAATATGTGAAATTCGTTTTCCCCTTGGATCCTGCACTGACATACTAGATTGTTCTACCAAGTACTAAATCAATCAAGAAATAAATCTAAAACAAAACGACCAATGTTAAATAAGATTCAAACTTATTGTAAAGATAGATTTTCCCAGCAAAGCAGAAAGTTATTTATAGAGGGAAAGAAGTGAGAAAATGAGTAATTTGATTTTAAAATTTCATTGAGACAGAAACTTTTTTTAAAAATAACTTGAGTAAATGACATTAATCTAAAAGGTTAGCTACACAGTAAGGATAAGAGTGCCATTAGCGATAATGGAAAAATTTAGTTTTATAATGGCAGGACCTTCTAGAACCCTCAGAGTCAACGGTGATTTAAGGAATAAAATCTAGAAGAACCTATAGGTGATTAAGTTTTTCATTTTTGAAAGAAATAGGTTGTAAAAGTAGCTAAATTTATTTCATTATTAAAATTACTTTTTGAATCGGTAAACAAAGTCACAAAAAATAGCAACAGCGTCCTCATTAAATTCTAAATTTTCCTAAGCCAAATTATAATGGAAAATAGATAATTTTTGCACCAAAATCAATCATAAACGCATGTTATAACACAGTAACTTTTTTTTTAATTATTTGAGGATTTCGAGAACTTTTTCTCTCATAACAAAATTTGAAAATCCGGACACAGTTTCTGCACTCACCGATCATTTTATCATTATTAAAGGTCAATATGAAAATGCTTTTATAGAAAAAAAATACAATTACCAGTTTGAGATGGACGAGTCAATGGATGCAGAGGCTTTACTAATGCCGGTACACTCACTTTGTGGCATCTCCATAAATCAACAGACAGGGCAGTAAAACCTCGCGAGAAGGAAACACAATGATAGAGACTTTTTTTTTACCAATAGTCACTTACAATGATAGACACTACAGCAACTTAAGACTTAAAAACCTGTTGTAGATAAATGATGTATAAATGTATAAAAAAAAAAATTACAACTAGTAAATTAGTAAATGTGAAGATAGTGCTCATAAAAATAGTCCGATTGGTGTAAATCATCTACCTTTTGGAAAAACATCAATATCAGTTCTGTATTAGAAGGTCACCAGGGCCTCTTTCCTGAAAATTGAGATACTAGTGGATTTAAACGGTTATGGAGTTTACTATGAAAGGATAGGTATCTGGTTTGGGGTTAGTCAACTACATATAGAAAATTAAATAATGTGTGGAAAATATAAAATAACATTATTATGGATAAGGTTATTTGAGTATGGGATATAGAGCATTAAGAATTTTGAACTTTAATGCTTTGATAAGCGATGAATAGTTTAGTGGAACCCTTAAGCTCAACTCCTCATGTTGAAATAGGTCTCATCACTGACAAGTAAATGAGTTGTCTGTAATTAATTGGAAGATTCGAACGTTTGTCTAGTCGATAAATGTTAAAGAAGTCCAAAACAACGGGAAGTTTCTTGTCGTTTTAGTATAGTACGTGGACTCAAGTAAAGATTTTTACTAGATAGGAGATCTGTTCAACAGGAATTTTGGGAATATTAGGATACCGTAGGACAAGAAACGAGGGGTAAAGGTTATTTAATAAGATTTCTAATAATTTTGTTAATTATATAATTTTGACTCTATTCTTGAAGGTTAATGATATGAGACTGGAGTATTTGGTAATAAAGGGATCATTATTTCTTGAGAACACACGTGAGGATCAGAAATGGATATACAAATTTCACCTTTAGTTACCTACCTGATAATAGGCCTGGAACTGCCAATTTGTGAAACTTGCAAAACAACCCTGCCACTGAGACAATGTAACAAGCAAAATACAAAATACTCACAATACTATATACTATTATGATTGAAACAAAACAAGATAAAAAATCTGAAATATTTTTGAATTCTTAAAATCTATTAAATCGTTTTTAAAAAAACTAAATGTGCTTAATAGATACTTAAAAAGATTCAATAGATATTTTTTCAACGTTTTACTGCCAAAAGTAAAAATTTTTACCTTTAGAAAAAATGACAATCTACGCAATTATTTATGAAATATCTGGTTACATTCCTTCACTTCCTTAGAATAGACAATGTTTAGTTCAGTACATAAGACAGCAAAATTTATGCTCGCTCTACTATTATACATAACAAATAGTTGCAACATAGACGTTTCAACTATTGGCTGCAACAGTATTCAGGCACGATGCCAGGACGTTCCGTACTTTGACCCGTGTTTTTCGCCGGTCGTAAAGCGTGATTCAAATGCTCAAAATAATTTCAAAAACATCTAATATTCCAGGTAGATTAATAATTTGAAAATAATAAATTTGTAAGCTTAATTCCTGAGTTTGTGTAATTTTACAATATTGGGTAAATATACCGGTAGTGGATACTTCAGTGGTTACTTGGATCGTAAAATTGAAAAAAAAAAAAAAAAAAAAAAAAAAAAAAAAAAAAAAAAAAAAAAAAAAAAAAAAAAAAAAAACAGCTAGATTTTGACATATGGTTCAAACACACCGTAAATGTAGGCGCCACCATATAAAAGCAGTGTTATGGAAATCCAGCTTCTTTAACTTACCATGGAAACCTTCAGGTAGGAAAAAGCAAAGAACAACCTCGGTCAATCTGGTGTCTGTTATTGGAATATTCATTCGTCAAAAGGAATAAGGTGTTAAGTCAAAAAATTGCCTAGACGGGTTAAGTGTTATCTTCTAAGCCATGTAATAAGTTATAATGTAAATAAGTTGGTAACTCTTAGACCTATTTATATCTGATTTAATGAAAGGCGATAAAAATGATATTTGATTTTTCCTACTTATGTTCTACAAAAAACACTTACTATTTTCCTATTTTATTTATTATCTTTGGAACAATATTTATATCTTCAAAAATTATCTATTATTTTCCATTGTAATAAAAAAAAAAATTAGAAAAAAAAAAAAAGTATGCAACTAGCTGTTGTTATTATGTTTTTCTATGGTACCTACTTACACTTCTTTGGATATAGATTTATAAGAACAGAAGAAATACAAAGGAAATGGTACCAACATAAACATGATGGTTAATAGTAAGGTAGATGGGAACAAAGTTAAGTCTGGTGAATAAATTGGCATGATCTAATGAATTATCTGGTATCTAAAGAAAAATCCTTGAATGGCTTCAGTCAAACCAAAAAATCAGCCCCCTATTTTTGTGACATAATTGTCAACATAAATTCATCTTTTAAAAAACTGGATCTATAGTACACGTTTTTTTTTTTATTATTATTTATACTTATAGATATTTGAACCTTTATACATTAAATACAAGTAAGTTTAAGGTAAATTATTACAATGACATTCCAATAACATGGAAGGAACTACTCATTAGTAGCACTTCATTAAAAGTTCTACATTAGAAGGTCTTTAGGCCATCTCTTTTTCAGTCGTTTCAGAGGATAATCGGGAATATAATGTGAAAAAATTTGGAAGACGAGTGGATTCGGGTGGGCGTGGAGTTCACTAAAAACGGATAGGTGCCTGGTTTAAGCCAAATCAGCAACAAATGGAAAATTAAGATATTAATGAATTAGTTTGTTTATGACATAACAAGAAGCATTGAGGATTTTACGAGCAATTGTGGATTGTGAGCTTAACACCGTATATCCAAATGGGTCTAATTATTGTCACGTAAATAATTCTTTGATAACATAGGTCTACGGTAGAAAAATTGTCTCAAATATAATCAGTAAACTTTACATTCTTTTCAGCGCTGATTACTGAAAAAATAGTGAACAAATTCCATCACGCGCAGTTTTGTCACAATCAGCAAGAGAAGTTTTTGCTACTTAACATTTTTTTACGTAAGGAACATGATAAAGTTTGACGATAACATTGATTGATTTGATAAATAATATTGTCCAAATGTGTCTAATTATTGTCATGTAAATAAGTCTTTCGTAATTTATTGGGAGTTTTGAACGTCTTTTATTCAGTAAATGATGAAGGAGTTGGAAACGAAACAGTTTCTTGTCTTTATGTGGATTCCTATTCGTTTGTCCAGATGGAGTCCTAGATAGCGGACTTGTTTAACGGGGATCAGAGGAACATTATTACGGATACTATAGGACAGGAAGTCGTAGGTTTATAAGGAAGGGTAAAAGTTATTTGATGAGAAAATAATATATTCAAAGGTTAATATATATTGGTAGACGAAACTTCAGTGGCTATTTGAGTAGTAAAACTGTGTTGACACAGTTGGATTTTGAACTAGCTTTAAACCTACCGTAAAATATTTAACTTTATTAGGAAGGTAAGAATAAACTTAATTTTTTTTTTTAGCATGTTAGTCTGGGTTGTAAATATATTAAAGTATTTCACCAAGAATGAAATTTCATAGATTTCCACTAAATGTCTACTAATAGTGCAAATATAGTTTTTGAGAAAAATCGAAAGAAAAACTACAACTTACCTTTTCTTTAATTAACACTTTATTGAAGATACAAAGAATGATTTTGAGGACATTTAATTGTTACAAAATTATATAAATTGTCCACTACAGATTATTATCTGATTATTTATGACAAGTATTCTTATTTTATTTTTAAAAAGTAATAAGACAAATGAATAGAGGTAGGGAAATGGAAGAATAAAACTATGAAAATAAGAGGAAACAAAATAAAGTTAAACTTGGAGACGATACTTCGTGTCAATCAATACACTGATGTGATGGGTTCAATAATACACCACAGAATCAAATTAGCAACACAGCGAAATTGTATTGGGAAAAGGAAATTATTGTTCAGTGGGTGGATTTGTTTTTATTTTTACTCACTGTTTGCTTCCGATGGCTTTGTACAAAAGTGCCTGTAACACCGATGCCTTCTGCTCCAATCTCGAATCTGAAACAGACAATTAAAATTAGTTAAGAAATAAGCAAGAGAGGATTTCCCACAAAAGTATTATTTTTTTTTTTTAATTGTTAAAAATATATTTTTTTGTATACATTAAAAATGGGTACACTTCTGTTTCGATTAAAGAAAACTAGTACAAAGCTATTCTAATAAATCAACACAATATGCAGTCTTGGCCAAAGATATCAATAATTGTGTATTTCATTTAGAAAATTAATATTTAAGGTGGATATGTCTTTTGGCTAGGAGTCTAAACTTTTTTGGTGTTGATCGGATCAACAATTGGAAGAAACTTTTTGTATCACAAATTTAATCCAGAATATATTTTGTTATGTAGCATATGTCGCTAGGACCTAATTGAGCTAAACTGGTATCAATGAAAAAGAAAAAAGCACGTTCAAAACCCTTATTTCCTCTCAATTTCGTTTATTAAAATAATCATTGATATTTAGTTTTATTTTATTATTAATTTAAGTAATTTGATCCTTTTCGTTCTAAAATGAAACATCGTAAAAACGATAGATATATAGATAGACATATCCATGAGCAATTGTTTTTCTCAGTCAGGGGGAAATTAAATTTTTTTAATATTGAATTATAAACTTGTGTTCACAGAATGGATCCTTTTAATGGGTTATTTTTCAATCCTTGCCAACAAGTTAATAAGTATATGCAACCAGTATCACCCAATTATTTTACGATGAAAAAAAAGGGGGAAATTCATTTCTTCTTGAAATATTGTATTATATTTTAAATTCCTTGACAATGTTGCATGGCTAAGCCATATTTTCAAGCCCTAGAATTAATAATAATAATAATTGACAACGAAAATATTTTTTTAATTGTAAAAAAAAATTATAATATTTTATATTTATGTGCATCATAAATTCTATTTATTACCTGTTTGAAATATCCTTAGGACTAATTTAACTATATTTCAACATGGATATTGCCTTTTTTCTTTGACATGGATCTTGTGTAACTGTTTTGTCACCCTTAAAATAATAAATAAAATAATGTGATTTCTCTACACTCAAATATGAAACTTTTTAGCACGCTCTAGCTCTGTTGGTTTTGCTTGGATCGAAAATTTGACGGCAGTTACCTGATCAGAAATCTAATAGAGAATATTTTTTGTTATATAAAATTGGTCGCTAGGATCTACCGTTAAGGTGCTATGTTGGTTCGAATGGAACCAGATATGATAATGTAGGCTTTTTTTTGTTAGTACTTTCTTGACTCACTATACGTACAGCTCTGTTAGTGTCGCTCGGATCGTAAATTTTTTCTTTATACACTTTTCTCATATCTATGATAAGCATCAGATCCCTATACTCTGAACGTGTCCACGATCTATGATGTAATTTTTCCCTATCATCGCTATGATATCATAAAATATTTTATAACTGTTTTAGTAGTCCTCCAAATTCCTAGCCAAGAAATTCGACCATTTTTTTTTCCTCTTCCACACCAAAAGGACTCTTTCCGATTCCTTCCAGAAAAACCGTGTTTCCTAAAAATATGCCACAATTGGTCAAATCTCAGATCAGATAATTACCTCTGCTTTTATAGGAACCTGAATAAACAGATTCCGAAATTTAAAAAAAATTGTAGGGAAAATATTCATATGTTTACCGCTGCTTTCATTGTGCATAAACATTATTAAGTTGATTAATTTATTATAAATCGTAACAATAATATGTAACTAAAGCAGGATTTTTTTTTTAATACTTAATATAAGTATTTATTATAAAAACTGTAAATTTACTCAGCATACGTAATTAAATAGGCATTTCTTTATATTTGTTTTTTATACCGTTCTGATGGAACAGGATAAATAGACAGTTTTCAGAAGGGAAAGCGACGTTTCGCTTGAACGCCGCTCCGAAGAAATTCATTTAAAGGGTGGTCTAATTTAAGAGCAGATTTATACCTCCATCTAACTCACCAGTTAGTCCTACGAAATCCTCGTTTGTAAAAACGTTCGTAGCAGAAACATAAACTGATTTTACATGTCAACTTATAAATGTTGTACTCAATTATGTAAAGAATACAAAAAAGATTTTCATATGAAATCTAAAAAAATTTACTATTGCCTACACCCTAATTATCATCCTCCAGAACTAACCCATGGTATATTACTTTTATTTATCAATAAATATTTTTGCTGCTTTTATGTTCTGAAAAATCAGAGACGTTATCGTTGGAACAAGTGAAACTGACAAAGTCAAAATTATCATTTTCGAAATATCGGCTTTCCTTGACAACAAGAGTCAGTTTATGCCCAATATTGGGGAGAGCGCTAGGCAGTGAAAAAATCAACATTAATCAAAAATTTATTCTAGATCATGTAATTAAAATATTTACTAAATAATTAATGATAAGTAATGTTATATGCTTGGTCTTTTTTTTAGAAATCCCTCAATTCATTAAGTTTAAAACTACGAAATATACATGCTAGTACTTTAATAGCATCAGTATCGCAATATTGTACAATCAATAACCCATAGTCACAGAAAACGCACTTTGTATAAAATTGGAAACGTTAATTGGATGACGGCCTTGCAGGGTGCCAAATAGCTAAATGACGATGCTATTCAAAGGTCTCTAAATTGCACTAGACAGAAAACAAACTATTTTATCATTCACAGCTTCATAACTTAAATCCAAACAAAATTCGAAGGACTCGCACAACCTAGATACAAATTAGAACCCCAAAAATAGATACAATTGGCATTTTACATAGACTGTATAACAAGGACAAGTTTACAAGAAATGGTTAACGGTACCAACAGCCTCCTTTAACTTTCAATAAATGAATAAAATATTTATTATGACTACACCGTACTCTCGTATATCTGGTGTTTGTGATATATTAGGGCACTTGTCAATAATCAGTTAAGTGCAAAACCCTATTTCGGTAATAGTCGGTTACACAAAATGAAAATTAAAAAAAATAACTTTCCAGTGATTTATATTACCTAAAATTTACAAATACAGTTAGTATATAAAATGCACTTAAGCGACTATTCACAAGAGCCATAGATTCATGTCATAAGTTTTATAATTGAAGAGGTGTATTTGTTGATTTATTTTTAACAATATTTATGTTTAATTTTTATGACTGATCCCCGTAAATAAAACTACATACAGTTTTTAGTATGATATATAATACAATAAAACAGTCATTAAATTAAGACAAAACTAACACTGAGTAAAGATCGAAGTATTTCAGTACGTTTACAAGTAAAAAAAAAAATAGATAACACATCGTAGAGCGTGGATAAATTGTTAATAACACAAAACTGCCGTAGATACATTTTATGTTAAAAAAATCTTTTAAAACAACGTTATAGTTTTTACATACTTCAGAGTCAAAGAGGAGGTTAATTTCTGTAAGCGTCTTTAGCTTCTGTTCAGTTTCTTTGGAGCATTCGGGTAAAATATACATTTAATCATTGCTGCTTAATCAAATTTTTAGATTAGATAAGTAATTTATAGGTAGAAGAGATTAAATAGTTAAGAGGAAGAACAGGTTATAGAAAAATAATGAAAGATTGAAAAAAATCCTTGGATAGAAGATGAGCAACAGATCAAGGATATATTTCTAAATGAATGCCTTAACAGGATCACTAAGGAAAATCCTACAGGGCTCAGGAATAAAAGAATTTCTTTTGTCGTCTTGGAAAAATTTAAATATTTGTATAAAAAAAAAAAAAAAATTAAAAAAGTAAGAAATAAGAAACAGGGGGTTCCGTTTCTCATTTTAGCAACCTGTACGGTTGTATTAACAAGTAACTCAAACGAGCAAACATTATCAAAGACCATGTTGAAAAAAATAAATAAAGATGGCATTTCTGTAAAAACAAAGGTCTAGAAAGTGAGGTACTATTTACTTCTTCTTCTTCTCCCTTAGTGCCTTTCTGCGTGGAGGCGCCTCGATCCAAGTCAGCCAAGCATCCCGGTCTCTAACTAGCGCTTTCTTGGCATTTGAATTATTTCCTCTTCTTTGTCCCAGCCAGGAGATGTGGTCGGTCTATGTTAGTCTAGGCCTGCCCTTGGGACGTCTGCCTGTAGGCCTAGCTTCGAAGAATTTCCTTCGGTCTCGGTCCTCTTCCATTCGACAAATGTAGCCAAATCATGTCAGCTGCCTCTTCCTTCAACTATTTATCTTACGGGTGGTACTCCGATGTCCCTCATTAACTCTCATTTCTAATCCTATCTCTCCTAATTCGGCGAGCCTCTTTCCTTAAGTACCTCATTTCCAAATGTCCAAACTTTTCGTTTCAATAATGCACGCAACTTCACAAATAACAAATAAAAAATATATACATAATCATTAAACGAGCTTATTTTTCTTCTTACTCTATCTTCTTTGTTCTCCTCAGAGTGGAGGTGCTGCCTCTGAACATTAAATGAGCTTAAAATCATAAAATTCTGGAATATAACTGCGCTTACAAACTATAGAGTATCTTGACTTCAGAGGTAGTCTTCGACATAAATTTATTGAATCAATTGCTTTTTGCAAATTTTAAAGCCAAGATCCCTTACATCTAATTTTTCGCCCTCCTAATTACTAATGTTCAGTAAAACTTAATCCAATGATTTAAGCATACTATAATCTGATAGTACAATATCTGGGTTATAGGCAGAATGAGACTCCTTGAAGTTTCGATAATTTTTCCTATATCAAACAAGAAATAGGACAATGTGGTTAAGCAAAATGGGTGGGTTCATGTCAAAGCAGGGTGCGATGCACTCAAAACTGCTTAAACTCTATGCTGTAAAAGTTTGAGTTGTATGCTCAACCATCATGAACAACCTCAAAATGCGAAATACATTCAAAGTTTCACCTAACACCAATCATCATTTTTTTTTTCCAATCTTGGTGAAACAACAGTAGTACAGCTCAACCTGGCCTGTACTGTTTTTGTTAGCTAGATTTTTAAAATATCTACTTTTGGCAACTAGTGATGTTTTTTGTTTAAGTTTTAAAAATGTAAATGCCTCCATAGTCACAAGTCACAAATAACTAAAGGATTAGTCAAAATAAACATTGAATTAATAGTAAGAAAAATATTCTTATAGGATTAATAATGAGAACTGGAATTAAGGGTCTTGTTCATGAAAAATAGATGTTAGAGCACCTTCATCGTATAATTAAAATGTTTAATAAATAGTCAATGACAAAAGTAAATAATAATGCCTTAATGATAAAATGATAGATCAAGATAAAAAAATGTCTAACAAATGTAAGTAGTGATTTGCCCCTAAAGAGTGGTTTAAGATTCTTTGAAATGAATACTAAATAGAATTAATACTAAATATTTTTTTGTAATAATGACTACGACAGAGACCGATATAAATTTATTTTCTTTTATATATATTTATATTAGTCCACATTTTTCTTTTCAAATGAAAACTGAAATTGGTCAAAATGATAAAGAAGCACGAAGCGGCAGAACGAAACAAGGGAAACGGAAAATAAAAAGAAATAATGGTATAGAATCGGTGAAGTAATGACTTGGGGGGTCTATCTGCGGCTGTATTAAATATAAGGCGCATTTAACGAGATAAAGTCTACTAAGGGGCAGGCACCCGGAAAATACTTTCTTATCTGAACGTCTTCTTTGCAAATATGTAAGAAGAGGAATTTAAAACATATAAATTTTCTTTCACTTTTGCATATTTTTCTTTTTTTAAATTCTTCTCTTGTATAGTAATCTATTAGGTCTATAACAAACCAGAAACGAAATTATTATAAATAGGTTACATATACTTATCAACAATATTTTATTTTTTATCAGTTACTTTAGAATTTCAGGAATTGAGAAATTGAAAAATCCTAGAAGTTATAAAATGTAATTTTTTTTTTTTTTTTTTTTTTTATGTGCATATAGATATCTATTACTTAGAATAGCGATTTAAAATAAGTAATTAGTCAAAAGAAAATAAGATAGTGATAATAATTTATTTAAATTTTTACAATTTACTATTCATGTTCCGGCTTACATCCTTTAAAAGAAAATAAGAATTGTTAAAAATAAGTACACATTTTATAATGCCGCTGTTACAATAATGATGTCCGTCATTAGGGCTAAACAATAAAATATAAATTTAGAATCTAGGAATACAAAAAATGCAGATAAAAAATTAATGAAAACAAGTAAACAGAAAATGAAAATATGAAAATATATGTGAATGGGAAAAATGCTGAGATTATATATTTAAGAGGAGATATATATCCAAATATATTCATTAGGTACAATGCTCAGTGTCGCATAAACAATAAAATAAATGTTTTATTTAAAGTAAAAAACATTTATCTAAATTATGCAAAGAGTTATTGATAGGTTTTCCAAAATGCGTCATATTCTTCCATGATCCCAAAATGCAAGAACATAACACCATTTAGTTGAGTAAGTAGAAGCAACCGTCACCTTAGATGAAAATGAGGTTTCGAAAATAGAGGTATTTAAATGTTTACAGGAAATTGGCTAGTCAGATATGAGGAGGAATAGAATTGCATAGGATATGGGATGGGTAAAGATCAGAGACGGGATCTAGTATGTACTGAATTGACTACAGATCTGAACTCAATTACAATGTAAATATAGGAAGGATGAAGAGTATTGATAAGTTGGTAGGGGAATTTTCCAAGAAAATATTAGTAGCGCTTCGAGATATCGAAAACAAGCCTAGCAAAGCAGTTCATGATTCCCTTCAATCTGTCCTGGAGAACCGTCGAGAGGCCACCGTAAACAAGACAATCCTAGTCAAGGAAAGGGAATACTATGAATAAAGCTAAAAGTTTACGAGTTGTCTGAGGAAGAATATGGTGAGATCGAAGGAATAACTTAAGAAGACCTATGGAAAGCGGGACAACCCGCGATACGTTATATAAAGCTGAAGAAAGTAAGTTTTAAAAAGTAAATAAAAGGAATGAACAAAAATAGTTTCGAAAACGGGATTTATTATATTAAATTATATAAACAATCATAAGTGTAAAAATAAGTTTAGAAATAGGTATAAAAAAATAAATACACATAAATAATAAAAGAGACATAGGAAAGACCGAGTTCGTTACTAACATTAAAGATACCCCTAGAATGATGAGAGTCAGTGAGAGTCAGCGAAACAATGGCTCTTGAACACAGGAGACTCAAACTAGATAAGGCTTACCATGCCTGTAGAAAACGGTATGCTTCAAAAAAATTGTCGATGAATGTCAAACTAAGACACTACAATACAGTAGTCAGACATTCAGTCCTCTATGCAACAGAGTGACCTTAGTAAGAAGACCCTACTAAGAGCCATCGAGGTAAAAGAAAGAATGTTCCTGCGACGGATAGTAAGACCAAGATGGGAATGCTACCAGATGGAAGCCGATGGCATCAACCAAACCGTGAGCTAAATGAATACCAAGAAAATCTCATTGATGCCATCAGAAGGCGTCTGGCTTCTTACGGACATCTATCCAGAATGGACTCAAACAGGCTATCCCATGGGATCTTCAAGGCTGCTAGCAAGGGCAAAGCTACTGGATTCTTGTGGATGAAGCAAGTGGAGAAGGATCTTTCGGATATAAATCAAAATGACATAACCAGCCGGAGTAACTAAAATAAAACTCTTAAAACTAAATCCTTCGTAACATCCCTCACAGAAATTGCCCACAAACCGAAAGACGAAACCAGGAAATGGTCTGAGGAACGTAAGATTGAATTTAGCCGGGAAATGAAGGACTACTGGGCCATCAGAAAAGCTCGAGGTACCAAAAAGAGAGCAGCTGCCGAACCCACCACTAAGAACACCAATCGTGGCAAACAACGACGATGACATAAAGAAACATCTATAGCACAAGTACCGTGGTCCATAAATGGCCCTAACGAAAAAAAAAAAAAGAGGCTAACTATCAGATACAATTATAATACAAATAATAATAAAATAATCATACTTATGAAAAAATAACATAATAAAAAATTAAAAGGAAATAAGATGATTAATGAGTAAATAACATTTGTAAACTACAGATTTTAAGGAACATAACAAATTATGAAATTAAAATTGAAATCAAGTAAGAAACAGCATTGTGCATATGTTTACAAAGAACAAATTATGTACTTCAACAAACATGACAGTTTTGATTAAAGAATAGTAACAGCTAAATTAAAACGGTAAAAGTAGATTCTATAATATTACCAGCTATAATATAACAATTATTACAAAATAAGTTAGTATATTGGCGGCAATAGCAATCTCACTAATAAGCTGACTATAAATCAATACTCTGTTATTTAGAAATATTTTATATGTAATTAATTAAATCTATAATCCCAAAATATCATTTCATTTAACCTGCAATCAGGTATTACCTTTTTCGTAGTCCTCAGCAGTTTTCAGAAACCACCAGATTCGCATTATTCGTGGACCCCGTGAAAGAAAAAAATGGTGTTTCATCGCGATTCTTTTATTTACTCAAAAGAACAGTTTAATTCAGAATCTGTTCAGTAAATAGAGCTACTACTATAAGTAAAAAAAAATGTAGAAAAAAAGCTTTGAGTTACGATGAGGACATAAACTCAATAACGTAAAATTAGGAAAAGTGAATGGAAAGAAATAACAGATCCAACATAGTGTAAAGAACTAGTTCATTCCATTTCCCTGTTATTCCCTTTTCAGGTTTTAAGTAAAAAGCACCAATTTAATCAGTTTCTGAGCGGCTTCTTCACCTACATTTGAAGTTTAAGTTAAAGCAGCAGGGCCTTCTCCAGTGTAACTACAGTGAGATGATTAAATTTTAAAACATTAACGAATTATTAATCACGTTACTATAAATTAACCAAAGGACGTAACATTGCCGACAAAGCTCGGAGGAAGAATCAAACAACTCGACAAATAGTTTTTTGTAATAACGCTGAGTGGGCTACAATGATTATTATAATAAATGAAACGAAGGATGTATGTTATTACTAAATTTGAGACTCAAGATCTTTATTCCAAGGCATTCTATCAAATTATATACGAATCATTTTAGGGGCAGATTGCGTAATATCGATCGCATAAAAAATCTCCATATATTAAGAAATACGGGGAATCGGCCAACAAGTTTGGTAGATTTAATGTAATAGACACGATAGAAACTATTTTTTATCATTTTTTTTTATAGTAGATATTTCTATTCAAATGATTAATTTATTATTGTCGTTGTAGTTGTTTGTTGGCGCTACAACTCGTGAGGAATCAAGGCCTCTAGATGTCGTAAACGTATGTTCTTGGAAAATCGAATGTTCTTAGTCGTTTGATCGAATAACTCGGAAACCGTTCCTATTAGTATATTTTGAGCTATGTACATTATGAAGCAAATCAAATTTGCAAGAAATTTGGCGCTATTCATTTATTTTTCTCTCATCTATAGTTTTCAAACGTTTTAGTCTCCAATGATTGGCTAAATTGTGGTAAGTAACTGGCTAAATTTCCTACCATACTACACATATGAAATTTATATAAAGTCATGTAAAATACCCACGCCAGCATTTTTTGGTACATTTTTCGTAAAAACCTTAAAACTATTCATTCGATCCAAAATTTATTTTTCTCAACTGATAGACGACTAAATTTTCAATCAAGCCCATATATTAAATTGATATAAAGTCTCGTAAAATACCAATGCCAGCACATCAAAACCTTGTACTAGTGTGAAATCCAAGTTTTTTGACACATTTTTCGTTATTACCCGAAAACTATTTGTTTTATCCAAAATTTATTTTTTTCAATGAAAGCTTACTAAATTTACAATCAAATATAATTATATAAAGATGAATGAATCCCGCAAAATACCCACGCCAGCCCACTGTAACATGTAAAATTGTTATGTTTTTACCAAAACATACACATTTAGCCTGCTGGCATGGATTTCAATTAAATATCCATGTATAAAATGTCATATCAAATTTAGTCAACTTTCAGTTGAAAAAAGTAAATTTTGGTTTAGACAAATTGTTTTAGACTAATATCGAAAAATAATCTAAATAATTTGTATTTAACAACAGAACTTGTTTTTTAGCGTGCTGGCACGGGTATTTTACAGAGCTTGATCAAAGTTTTATGTATGGGGTCTGATTGCAAATCTAGTCAGCTATCAGTTGAGAAAAATAAATTTTGGATTGGACGAGTAGTTTTTATAATGAAAAATGTAGCAAAAAACTTGGATTTTACAATAGTTCGGGGTTTTAGCATGCTGGCATGGGAACTTTACATGACTTTATATAAATTTCATATATGAGGTCTGATAGAAAATTTAGCCAGCTATTAATTGAAAGAATAAATAAATTTTGGATCGGACGAATAGTTTTGGTGTTATAACGAAATATGTGCCAAAAACTTTAACTTTACAATAGCTCGGATTTTTAGCGTGCTGGCATGGGTATTTTAAATAACTTTATATACATTATATAGATAAATTATATTATGTTATACAAATAATTTTTATGTATAATGTCTGAAAGGAAATTTTCATCAGTTGAAAAAATAAATTTTGGATTAGAGTTATAACCGACAACGGAAAAGTACCAACTGCTTCTTTTCACGAAGAAGTGCGACTTATATGAAGTTAATCAATCTTTGGTGGCCAAACCGCTCTAAAACTATTGATCTGAGATCAAAATGACTATTACAAAATTTGTTGCATTGTTGATTTGCTTGAATAACGTATAATATAACACAAAATATACTAAAAGTAACGATTTCCGAACTTCTAAGAAATACTATTTTCAACTCCTTTCCCCCACTGTCATTTTTGCGGCACTCACCTTTATTGGAAAATTCATAAATTTTCATTCATAACAGTGGACAGGTTACACCCATGCATTACAAAAAAGGGGTGAAATAACTCGGTATGTTTTCCTATCGGGCTCTTAGTCTATCATTTTACAAATCAATTAACTGGACTACTGTACAAGTTTTATACGAATTTTGTTCCAGGATAGTACATATTTCATAACTTTATAAGTTGAAATATTATTCTTTTTTAATTATGTGGCCGGTATTTATATTATTACTGTTGATATATATTAATTAGTATTTTTTACATTAAAATTTTAAAACAAGATTATTTTATATTAAAATAATTTTATTGCACTATACGTAGGAAGCAATATAATATAATTTCCTCAAATCATTCTAGAGAAAAACTACTTATAAATCAAATAAAAAAGGAAATCATGTTCAAAAAGTTCACTGTTGGACGAAAAGGATGTGAGTTTTGAACAATGTCAGCCGGTGTGACGCCTTCACAAGGATTTAGAATTTTGTCTGCCGTTGCTTAGCCCCCTCCAAATTTTGGCAGACAACGTTTTTTATCATCTAGGGAGTATGCAGTTTCTTGTGTGCTTCAAATAAATCGTCTTCAAATTGTCAACTTTTGGATTGAAAAAACGCGGATTTTCAATTTTGTCTGCCGGTGCTTAGCCCCCTCCAAATTTTGGCAGACAACATTTTTTGACATCTAGGAAGTATGCAGTTTCTTGTGTGCTTCAAATAAATCGTCTTCAAATTATCAACTTTTGGACTGAAAAACGCGGATTTTGAATTTTGTCTGCCGGTGCGTCGCCCCCTCCAAATTTTGGCAGACAATGTTTTTTGTCATCTAGTGAGCATGCAGTTTCTTGTATGCTTGAAATAAATCGTCTTCAAATGGTCCACTTTTGGACTGAAAAAACGCGGATTTTGAAGTTTGTCTGCCGGTGCGACCCCCCCTTAGTTGTTTGCCGCCAAACTTCTCTGTTTTTTGACGCTGCTCTCCAATTTCTTATTCTTAGCATCTTCCCCGCGTCACACAATTTGACCGCTAGCAAGGTCTTAGTACTTTTCTGCGTCCAAATATCTCTTCATCTAAGAAACTTTTGAGGATTTCACAATCGTCCATTCTAGTAACATTCATTGATCATCGCAGACGTCTGGATTTTATAAACTGCAAAATATGAAGGTCTTTATAGATATGCATGAGCTCAGCGTCTCCATACCCCGTTGTCATACACAGGCCTAAAAATCCTCATAATCTTCCTTTCAAATCTCACTAGGGACGATGATAGGTCTTTCGTCATAGTCCAGCACTCTGAAGAGTATGCGAGAACGTGCTTCAACAAGGTTTTATATATTTGAATCTTTGTTTTTCGGGAGAGAGACTTGCTCATTAGAAGCTTCTTAAGTCCATAGTAGCACCTATTAGCAGCCACAATCCGACGCTGAATCACTGGCGGAGTTTAGTTGTGTCCCAAGGCGAATAAATTCCTTTAAACGATTGAAGATGAATTCCTCTATTTTCACAACTTCCTTGAGAAGAATGAAAAAACTAAAATATGTAGATAGATTATATATATATATATATATATATATATATATATATATATATATATATATATATATATTTCTATTCAATTTTTATTCAATTAGGTCTACAATAAAATGGGCACGAAATGATTATAAATAGTCAGCATATTGGCAGTACTTTACTTGATTTTTAATTATTAAATATGATACCTATGCATATTAACACATCCTTCAAACGCTTCTTTATTTCCAGAGCATCTAATTTCTGGAATTCCCTGCCTTCCAACATTCGTCATTCCTCTATTCATAATAGCTTTAAATCCCGACTTTTCCTTTACTTGTTAGGTTTGCTATCAAACAGTCATATTGAAGAAAAAATATTTTTTTAAATGTATAATGAATATTCACAATATAACATTGATCGTGTTAGTTTTATTTTTTGTACTATTGTGTTAATTTCGTACTACTGTTTTTGTCATAAATTATATTATTATATCAGATAAGATACATTTATTTCTCCTTAAAGATATATTTTTTTAGCTTCGTCAACTGTAGTTTTTCATTGAATTTTTTTTTTCACCCTTATTTTTTGTTTTCATGCCTTATTTTAAATTCTTAACCTTAAAATATAATTTGTTTTCCGTAACTTCATAGCGTAATTTAATTTTAATATTTTCTCGATTGTATTATGTACTTAATTTTATGGCTGAGGCAGCCATTGTATTGTTCATTATAATTATTCTTAAGGGGGATTGACCCCAGAATAAAATTTATTATTATTTTATCTCATTTCATTTCATTTTTAACATTATCATAAAAATATCATATAACCTTGATATACAAAATATTAACAATATAATTTTTGGAACCATACTGCACTCTACATTCAATGATGCTTCCTACACCCCAAACAAAATCGATGATACGCAAGGTTTGAGCCGTACTTAAACTTACTTTAAAATACGCGTTATCTATGCACCAACCCAATACTAAGAATGAAAACGCGCAAAAACATAGTGTAGATCATGTGTGTAAGTTCCCTAACTACAGAGCATCTCATAAATTCTTAGTTCCCATAACCAACACCAGGCCTTGACTGTATAACCTCCATTAGACAGTTAGATTGTTTGTTTGTTTGTGTATCAGTGCATCAGGTTGGATATGTATCTTGAAATTTAATTATTCTTTCAGGTATATGCTTGATTATTGTTGGTATGTTTTAAGTATTATTGTTTAACTATTTATCGTTTATTGATGATTCTTATTTATTCTTTCAGACTAATAAAATCTGATATTCATTCTAGCCTACTTTCATCAACCTTACAAGTATATATGATTCGATACAAAATAATAAACATAAATAAGTTCACTATCATCGATCATCATACAACAATCTATAATTCTCAAAACTTTTATTTAGATTTATTATATATCTATCTAATAAACCTACACAACGCAAAAACCAACTCCAACTCCAACTCAACAACAATGGGTAATAAAGGATACACCAGTTAGATGAACTCAAAGAGAGAAAGATACTACCCAATAAAGAAATCCGAGGGAGAGTGGTGAGCCTGGAGGGTGGGAGTGAGGGAAGGGGGCTTTATTGAAGAATATTATGAAGAGGACACAGCAACTGACTACAGCCACTTCAAAGGGTCTGAAATAGAATACTAAAATATCTCAGCTATTCCAGATAAATGTTTTATATTCTCAGAGAGTTTCTCCTGAGCTAAATAAAGTATGGTTTACTGGAAATGGAAATAAAGTTGCAACGGACAAAAAAAATAAATAAATAAATGACTAAAAATCAAATGGGTCTGACAATTTTACTTCATTTTAATGCTTAAAGACAAAACTCATGTAGACCAGAATGGGTGCAACCGAAAGCAATAAGGAAATTTCAATATTTGTTAACACACTAGCGCTTATGGTATGTTACAGCAAAAATTATTATACTAAATGAGGTTACGTTTATAATCATCATTTAACATTTTTTTTCTTTTTAATAAGTTCAAGATGTTATGATCGATCTTAACAACCTAATTTTAGAGTATAATTTTTTTTTTTATTATTTAGAGATATTCGTTAATTATTGTTTATATGGAGTAAATTTGTGGGTTATAATTACTAAGACATTTCAATAACTTGTAAAGAAGCACTTTAATGGAATATTAAAGCGTCTCTATTCCATTATCTTTTGAAACGCAACAAAGGGTTACTGGGGATCTAATGGGAAGTTGGAAGACTAGTGGATTCGAGAGAAGATGGAGCTTATCATGAAACGATAGCTAGCTATTTAGCAGCATGTAAGATACTAAAGATTATCATTGATAAGTTTATTTGTGACATAATAAGGGGCATTGAAAATTTTACGAAGTATTTTGGATAAAGCAGTCTATAACGACGAGCAGTTTCTTTTCGTTTTAGTCTTGTACCTGGATTCCAAGTAAGACCTTTGACCTAAATGGGATCCCAGGTATCGGAACTGTTCAACAAGGATTGCTAGAATATTATCAAAGGGTACTGTAGGAAAGAAATTAGCAGGTTTACGAGAAGGGAAAAATATAAAGTTAAAAGGAAAAAATAATAATGACTGCTAAGATGATATAAGAAAAACATGGTCAGAAGGAAATAAACACGTCCATAGTAAAAGTAAATCACTACATTAGAGTGCCAACGTTTGGTTATAAATGAACATCTTCTTACATAAACTAAAAAGTTGCTTACATTTTTTCTTCATAATACTATGAAAATACTTCGCATATGTTTTATTTTTTTATTTATTAATATATTTTCAGAAAGCGTAGTGAGCGGAAGTCGTCAGCTTAGATCTGCATAAAGTAATAATAATTTCGAGCAGAGTTACAGTAGTAAAGTATGTCTCAAAGTACTCGTGTTCGTTTTCAATCATTTTTATATTTGAATACAAAAAAACCTATACTGTAAGCATGCATTGTTAAGAAAGTATTGTTTCGAGACCAACTGTTGTACAAGCAGGTGATGTGGTCAGCAATCAGATTCAACCACCAGGTATTGCAATCAAATGATATGACATCTGAAGATTTTTTCCGATAATAATAGGATCTATAATCAAAGATAGGATAGCAATTTAATCAGCAAATGTAAAGATGTTTGTGAGATAATGTTGGAGAACCTATAGTGCGTAGGTAATAAAAAAGAGGACTTAATTCTGTCTTGAGGAACACCAGCAGTGTGTGGATAAAGAGAGAAGAAACCAAAATCTTGTGATATACATTAGAGTAGATCTTTGAGAATAAAATAAAAGTGGGAAAGTAAAATGCTTTTTATTTTACACACTTTATCAGAATACTTATCTCAATACCTAACAAGAATAACATTCTTTCCTTTGGACCGTTATTGTGATATCGCTTGGTTGTTTATGCTGATGGTCATAAAATTCCAAATATCATCAAAACCACGTGGTTATTGGTGATGATTTTTTGTATTTGAAAGAAAATACAAGTACAAGTAAACAATAATTTATAGAGTACCGACTGGTTCGGTAGCCCCGAAGAAGACCTGCAAGGCATGTCGAAACGTCGACACACAATAAATAATTTTTTACTTGGACGGGTTATTTTAAAAAAAAAATTCTCATACTTATTTTTAACAGAATACTGTAATATTATTATTAAATAATTAAAATCTATATTTTCATAATTAAATTTATTTTTTGAGAAAATTAAATAGTGGTTTTAAAATGTCATCATCAGTAAGAATTTAGTTGAAATCGGGTTATTGTGATATCATCAACTAAATTAAGATAATTAAAAATTATTTTCAGAATCAATTTCATCGACTCAAACTGATAACGTGAACCTAATAATATAAGTCGCGATATAATTTATTTCTTAAAAAAAAAAAAAAAAAATGGCTCATTGTAATTAATTACACAAGGCAGCTTCTTTACAAGTTTTTCTAGAGCATTAGATTCCTATAAATTTACCTAATTTACTAAATCTTTATTATCCAATTTTCGTACAGTTTAAATTTTCATTAAATAAATAGAAAAAAATATATGTATAAATAGATATAGTGTTTTATCACAAATAAAACTAGGTATCTAAAACTTGATCAGTATATCTAGAAATATAGACAGATAGCCATAAAAATCAGGATTATATAAATGTCAAATTAGCAGAGAGAGAAAAAATTCAGATGATACTCCGCTGTTGAGATATTAAATTGACGAAGGAAAACATGCTAATATTTTCAAAATCAGCCCCTCCTCAACCTGACAAGTAAGAGCAACCAAAATGGGAAAAAGTTTCCAATAACAAAAAGTTTTAATTTCGGTCACGTCACTCAATTTCCGGCGAAATTAAAGACTAAAGTGTGATCTATGGATTGAGCTGCTATCGTCAGCTGTCCATTTCAGAATAAAATACTGGAAGATATAATACTCTCAAAATTAATTAACATTTCATTCATAGTCCTCGTAGTATTAACATGTTAGCATTGATAACCTTGAGGTTTTACACTCTAAAACTTTAATGAAGAACAATATGTTAGATATAACTTAATTTTATTTTTTGTTGGTTTGCCTCTACTCTTCAGGTTAGAGGCATACGTCCATAAAACCTGATGGCTTTCAGGAACTCCAACAATGAACGTTCTACCTTTTCATCATCCTGTAGCACTTCTTTCACTGTATGTGGAATTTTGAGTCTTTCCCGCACAGATGGAAACTGTTGGCAGCCTATTAATATGGGTTTCACAGTTCTGGGTTCCTTACAGACACAAGTAGGGGGCTCCAAGCTGCGCAGAAACTAGCCATAAGAGAATTCGCAATGGCTGATTCTTAGGCGCCCGAAAAATGTTTCCTCCTTTCTGGATATCCTACTACTTGTTTGCCAATGTGTTGAGCAGTTCGGTTTCAATTCTAATACTTTAGACGAATTTGTTGTCCAAGACTCTTCCGACTTCACTTGAATCACACGTCTTCCCTAGGAATTAGATTGAAGTTTTTTAACATCGTCACTAATTCTAGCTGACTGAGCTGCTGAATCAGCACTTTCATTTCCTCAAATACCGCAACTGGATGGAACCCAAATGAAAATAATCACATTACCTTTTCCTTGTATTTCTCATATTAAGTCGAAAATCTCTAATATTGTCACATGTTCTGATCGATACTTCATTGTTGCCTATAAGACGCTCATTTAATCAGTGACAATAACTGTCTTTTCATAACCTTATATAAAAATTATAAATAAGCTTAAATCATTAATTATGTACAAACCGCTAGAAATAAATAAATAATAATCAGTAAATGCAGATGAACAGTTATGACTAAAGACCGGATTCAAGTGCAATCGCACGGAATTGTATGAAATTGAACATTTTGGGTTTCAAGTGCAATAAAGCGCACTTTTTGATACTTTATTCAAAATATCGATTTTTTTTCCATTTTAAAAAAAGTTGGAATTCATTTCGAAATTATCAACAATACCTGTAATTTTCCAAGAGAGAGAAGAAAAAAACATGCTTTCCAGTTATTTCTTTAAAGTCGTTAAAAAATATTAGAATGTTTTTTTTTTTTGTTTTTTTCATTTATTGATATTTACAACTGTACAATAATATACAACAAGTAAATAAGTTGACAGTGAATGCAATGGTATGTAAATAACTTGTGAATAACAACTCAGTAGCAGCACTTCAATAAAATCTACACTAAAAGGTCTCTAGGCCATCATCCTTTCAGACGCCTCGGAGGATTATCAGGGATGGAGGAGGAAGCAAGTTGGGAGACTAGTGGATTGGAGTGGTTATGGAGCTTACTATGGAAGGATAGGTATCTGGTTTGGGCTAAATCAGAAACATATGGAACATTAAGATCTTTATGGATAAGTTTATTGGTCACAAAGTGAGGAGCATTAAGGATTTTTCGAAGGATTTTGGATTGTAAGGATTGGATACGAGATAAAATGGATGGTTTTGTAGAGCCTCAAAGCTCAACTCCGTACGTCCAAATAGGCCTAATCACAGTCATGTAAATGAGTCTTTTGTAATTGATTGGGAACTTTGAACGTTTGTCTAGTAAATGTTGAAGTAAGCAGTTTCTTGTCGTTTCAGTCTTTTAATTATAATGTTAAACAACGAATTCTTTGTAGTAACATTCTTAGAATTTCTTATTTGATTTTATTCCACCTTTCAACCTACACTTTTATTTTCATTTCATTCTACAGCAGAGTTAAGTTCTGTAAACAAGTACATGTAAAAGAGAAAAATCCTTGATAATGACAGCCAGCCTATTGTCAAAAATTAACACTTGCTTAAAACCATATCCAGAATTTAAATTAGACGGAAATACAATTTTTTTGCCTATCCAACAAATCAATTGGTTCCGACCTAAAATCTCAAGTGGATGCGCTCATTGCAACTCAATAAGTACATTCTATCGTTCCATAATTAGCACACGATAGCATTTGATTAATCCGAATATCTTTTTTTTTTTTTATAGGTGGGCAAAAACAGTTAACTGCAGCACAAGAATCCAAGTGAGCTCCAGTAACGGTCACTCACCCAGAGCAGATCGTTATAAGACAATAAATATTTTTACCGATTTATTTAACACTATGGTCGCTACCAATATTTTATTTAATAAACTGCAGCCCATGTCCTGTTAGTCATATTTGGTAAAATACACTAAACAAATCATCCCTGACGAGGACACTCAAAAATTTTTAAAAAAACGTTATCATAAAAATTTTTGTGGACATTCTTATGAGAAAAAAATAAACGAATAAAAAACAATTATATTTACATCATGGTAGATGAAAATAAACACACGCGGCAACTTTAAATCAATATTAGGTTGAATTAAACGTTTGTCGATTTTTTTTTTTTTTTTTTTTTTTTTTTTTTTTTTTTTTTTTTTTTTTTTTTTTTTTTTTTTTTTTTTTTTTTATTGCAGGTTTTTCAAATTTTTACTGCACGAAATTTGACCTTTAGTTATGACCATTTTAAATAAATTGGTTGCATATTAATCTTCCGCAGTACACTTGGAACAAATAAACATTAGTTAATCATTTGTTGATTATGTTAACCTACACATATCAAAATGCCATACATAAAAATTCAACAGATTAAAATCTATATACATAGTCCTAATTTAGTATTCGGGACTTTTTTTTAAAAAAATATAGTTGAGAAGTAGTTCTTGACATAAGAAGAAGAGTCAGAAAGAAATATACACGTCCATGTCAAAAACTATTTACTTCAGTTTATAGCCACCTAATAAGTGGAACGGTTTTTACAGGCTAATAAACCTGAAACTTATTGATGACGTGAAAAATATGGTTGCTTTAGTTTAACGAACTGGTTAAGAAAACATAATAAATGTCAAATATATCAAACTTTCATGACGGTTATAAAACAATATTGCCAACCCTTTATTCCCTCTTTATAGTGCATTTATGTCCACTAACTTAATACTTATTATAATGTTATTTTCGACTAGTTAAGAAACAAAATATTTATATATTTTAATATTTTTTTTTAATATCCAACTCTCTGTTTTTTTTTCCTACACATCTCAGGATTCAAAGAACCTTCAGATTACAAAAATACATTTTCACTTAATAAGTAATTTAGTTAAGTTTGAAAGTAATAGTAATGATATAACTCTTCATAATGTAACCGTTATTTAACAGTGACAATCTTATATAAATGAATACTAATGCGAGAAAAAAATATATGTTATAATTATTTAACTTCGTACAGATAACGTAACATCATTTCAGAAGAGCTTCGAAGAACTGCTTCTTCATAATATTTGATGAATCCTATAGAGCCTAAGAAGTTAGAATTCCACTCATCTAATCAGACAGGAACTGTTTAGAATAGGCAAACTATTTCAATAACGTTATGATTCCAAGTATTCGTTTGTTTTCATACAAAAAAAGCAGAATTGTTGGATAAGACTAAACGTGGAATTAAAAAAAAAAAAAAAATCATTATATTATATAAGTTCATTAAGATTATTTATTATCAAATAGTTTATTATTAGTTAAGCAATAATACTAATGGGATGTATTAGTAATAGAAGACATTGGATCGATCAGAAGAGAGATGCATTCAATTGAATAGTCCTTATCCACGCAAATAAATACGGGAATGCATCTTCAATGTTATAATAAATTTAAAATATAAGAAACAAGGAACCCCTGTCGCGGCTTCGCCCTCTATCATAAATAAGGAACTTAGATAATTTTAACTAATAATTGAAATTTTTTATAGAACAATACAATTGAGTACTATTTCTTTAATGATATTTTACCCATAGAAGTAATTTTTAACATTATTGAAATTTGAAGATTGCGTAAAAACAACATTGGACATTCAATTTTTAATTTTAATAAATGAGTTGGTAATCCAGACGGACAGAAGCTATTAAGAAACTCTTGCGGGTAATGTACTGCATTATCAGTGTTTACAACTAAAGGTCCATGGATCATATTTTTATTAAAGCAAATGGCAGCGTGACAAACCTCGTTTATATAGCTTAACACTGTACATTTAAATTATTATAATTGTGAACTTTACTATTGTAAATCTTGCTAGAACTATGAAGACGGTGTAGTTGAAATTTGGTTCAAATAGATTCATTAGTTTTACTAAAATTGTTTCTGAATGACAGGCCACATATCATTCGATTTTTAAACTTCACTGGAATCCAAACGTCATACCACATAAATATAGCTTTTTTAATAACAATTTATTAAGTAAATTTAATATTACTTAAGGAATTAAGTAAATTTTCTTATCACTTCCTAGCTCTATATAACACCGTATCTTTGTAACCTCTCTTAAATGACACTCGCCACCTATTCGTCAATTTTCAAACCTCAATGCGCACCACATATTTATTGCATTTTAAACAGAAATTTAACAATATTATATGTACCTATAATAAAAAGGTTATTAAAAATTGAGAAAACATTTATGTGTATTGCCAGAATAAAAAGCGTTATCTAAAGGATCTTTTAGTAATGTGAAAAGTAAATAAATAATAAGAAAAAAAAGAACGCCATTTAACAAGATCAGTCAAAGGATAAATTAGGGAGATACGGCACAGTACTAATTACGTAATTTGTCGCTGAGACAACGCTATAAATTAGAATTTTCTTTCGATACCGTAAAATGTTACAAACTTATCTCAATTTTGTGGTTTTAAGCATTGTTTTTTTATTGAGATTTAATGCCGGAAGTATTGATAATTTGTCTCTTTTACGATGTGCTAAGAAAAAATTAGGAAGCATAAAAGAAGAGTTTTTTTTTTTTTTTTTTTTTTTCAAGGCACTATGTGCTACAACTGTCACGCTATCTTCTCACAAGAAATATATAATTCACCCTGCCACAAAGGTATGTATGTAGTAGAAATATTTTCCATCCAAGTGTTTCCTATTAAAAAAATATATATATATTTTAACTTTTAGCTGAATTGAAAACGGACTAAAATACGTTGTTGTTTTTTTTTACCAATTTTATAAAAGTATCATAAACATTTTTAACTCAATGAAAAAACACCTAATTTCAAGTAAAATATAAATTAAACAATATAAATACACAAGAGGACAGTAAATGATTTAAAAATAATTTGTATGGGATGTAGAGCTTTAGTCAAACTAAAAAAGATAGCTTTACTAACATAAAAGGCTTTCATACATGACAAACTCAGATGTCATAATGATTTTAAAAGAACTTGAATTTTCTCTAATAATGTTGGGTGGTAACGTGGATACTCTTATTTGACTGCTGTACCAAAGAATGTCATGGACGGTTAGCCGTGTCCATAAATTAGAAAACATTACCAATATATCAACATAAAGCTCTGAAAAAAAGTAATTGCATTGCGATGGGGTTCCGAATAGAGGAATGATTCATGATAGTAATTTAAAAGGACATCATTGCATATTGATGCGGGGCTTACTAGCAATTTGGAATAGAGAGTATAACATCGCCAAGTGTTTTAAGATAGTTTTGACATCTCTGTGGCTTTTCAGAATGCGTTAATAGGTGCATTTGTGGATTAAACGACTAACCCACTTAGTCGTGTGAGAGTGAGGCTATCAAAGATTTAGGCAAATAAATCATCTGCATATCTATAGTTGGGTCTAACGTCTTGGGAGTAACTGTAATATTTAATCATTCTAATTTTTTCGTGATCCCATTACAACAACCTCGGCCTCCCATAGAACCTTCGTGACGTTCAATGAGCTGCTATCACGTTTATGTCACTGGCGTAAGCTTCTGAATTCTAAATCACGGTCGCTTTTCTAGTCATAGCTCCAAAAGCTGCAGATATTGAGAATAGTAGTGGATATAACAGAGACCCTTGAGGAACGCTGCATGTATATCGGACTTCTTTAAATTGCGCTTCGCAAAATCGAACAATGATTGCAAGTTAAGCAAGCTGATAGCACCTAAGGTTTTTTGAAGTCGGTATGTTTTCTTACATTCATTTGGATACTATAAAACAATTTTTTTTTATTAAGTCCTTTTTTTTATTAGTTTTGTCATGCTTAGTATTTTATTTTTATTTTTTTCTCCTTGTACTGTAACTAGATTACATTTTAAGGAATTTATAAGTGATAAATTTAGGTTTGAACATTTTTGATTTAACTTATTTATTATTAGATGATGGGGGTTCATCTTTTATTTGAGCCGGCCTAACCTAAAAACTTAAACTAAAATTAAAACTTAAATTTATTCACGCATAGTAATATATTTTTGCCAACGTTGGGGAGCTGGACTTTCTATAAGTTTATTAAACAAGCTATTCCCGGACAGAGGTAATTTTTATTGAAAATTTAAATGTTTTAGATTTATAATTTCTTTTATTGTCAGTAATTGAAGCTCTTTAGTTATTAATTTTGACTTTTTCTTTTCGAATACCGTTCCCTTTACTATTTTTCTAATAATTCCATTTTGAAATGATTCTAACCGTTTTGTCATTGTCTTTGACAGATGAAGGAACATCGGTGCTCCATAGAGTAATGCCGGCCTCAAAACGCATTTATAAATTATTAGCTTGAGCCGTAGTGAAAGACTCCTTGATAGCAATAGGTCATAAAGTTTGTATGATTTTGTCCATACAGTTTTAAGTTTCTTTTCAAAATGGGCAGAGAATGTCATATGTCTGTCAAAGTAAATGCCTAAATATAATAATTTATTAGAAATTTTGTTTTTATGTCCGTTTAATTTAAAATTAACTGGGAGTTTTTTCTTTCCTCTTTCAAATGAAAATATTGTACATTTAGTTTTATTAACATTCACGTCAATATGAAGTTTTCTTAAGCCGTCAACAATCTTTTGACGTGCTACTTCGGCTTGACTGAGGGCCCTTGTCGCATTGAGGCTACTGCTTGTGATAGCTAGGTCATCAGCAAAAGCGGTTACACTGGATTTGTGGTATTTAGCTCCAAGAATGTTTGCTGTATATACAGAAAAAAGGATCGGTGACAAAACCGCTCCTTGTGGGACACCGCAAGTAAGAGGTACTTTTTTAGAAGAGGCTTCTCCAACTTTTACCACTATATATCGTTGGCCAAGAAACGATTTAATAAGCGAAAATAGTTGCTCTGGGCATTCATTGTCTATTAACTGTTGACATACTATGCCGTGCGAGACAACATCAAATGCCTTTGAACAATCTATTGATATTAATGCAGTGGCCGTGTTTCCATTGAAATATTGAGATACTTCATTTTGCAATTTCACCAAAGGGTTGCAGAAGTAAATGCCGCTGTTAGAGTGTCACATACAGCAACTAGCAATACCGTTATTGAGGAACTGCGGAGCCTTCGAGAAGAAGTGGCCGAGCTTCGAATGCACTTTAGACAAAAAGGGCAAAATAGCACTCAATCTAGTCCCCAGGAGAGTAAAATATGTTTCTACCACAAACGATTTGGGCCAAAGGCAAAGAAATGTGTCAAACCGTGTGGTTGGAAATCCTTAAGTCCTTTAAACTGAAGGGGTCGACGGAGCAGGCGGCAGTCGTCGGAACCCAACCTCAACGCCGCCTTTTTATAACAGACCGAGAATCTAGGATATGCTTCCTTATTGATACAGGTGCTTCAATCTCAATAATGCCACGTAACCCCAGGATACACAAGAAACCAACGGAATTCACACTGGTAGCAGCCAATAATACTCCAATACCTACCTATGGGGAGAAGACTCTCAAACTTGATCTTGGACTGCGACGAATTCTTCCATGGACATTTCTCTTGGCGGACGTAAGTAGGGCAATAATCGGAGCCGATTTTCTCTTCTATCATGGCATTAATATCGACATTAGAAAGAAGCAGTTGATCGATCGGCAATCCGGATTATCAGTTATCGGAACAGTGTCTACGGTCACTACACCGACCATACTTACTATACCCCAAAATTGTCGTTACGCTCACCTCTTGAAAGAATTTCCCAAGATTACTCGACCATCACCGATCCGTGGACCCGCTCGAAGTGTCATCGAGCACCACATCGAGACTAAAGGAAACCCAGTTTACCTGCAAGGCAAGAAGACTTCCACCTGAGAGGTATGCAGCGGTGAAGCAGGAGTTCCAAACCATGATTGAGGAAGGTATTTGCAGACCATCAAGCAGTGCCTGGTCAAGTCCTCTCCATGTAGTTCCCAAAAAAGACGGAAAAATCAGAGTCTGCGGAGATTATCGCGCATTGAATGCTAAAACGGTACCTGATAGGTACGCAGTGCCAAACATAATGGATTTCACCACCCAGTTAGATGGCGCCAAGGTATTCTCGACTCTAGATATTGTACGTGCATACCACCATATCGCCGTTGCTGAGGAAGACATTGGAAAGACAGCTATCATTACGCCTTTTGGCCTGTTTGAATTTCTCAGGATGCCATTCGGTTTGAAAAATGCAGCACAAACTTTTCAGCGTTTCGTGGATAACATGTTGCGAGATCTGCCATACGTTTTTCCATACCTGGACGATTTCTTAGTTGCTTCGAAATCACAGGGGGAACATGAGCATCATCTCAAAGAAATTTTTAAGAGGCTCAATGAATATGATCTTTCCCTCAATGTAAGCAAATGTGTTTTTGGAGAACCTCAGGTCGATTTTCTCGGCTACAGGGTGGACGCAAATGGTATACAGCCTCTTCCTGCAAAAGTTCAAATGATTCAGGAGTACCCGAAACCCAGCAACATCAGTGAACTTCGCAGGTTTCTAGGTATGATAAACTTTTACAGGAGATGCCTCCCTCACGCTGCCGAAACACAAAAAAACCATTGAACCAACTCACACACAACTGCAAACGGAAGGATAAAACTCCCATTGCATGGACGGAAGAGACACTACGAGCTTTTGAACAGTGCAAACAGAGTCTCGTTGAAGCTGTTAGGCTCTCCCATCCTGGAATTTCAGGGGAAGTCTCTTTAACCTGTGATGCATCCGACAAAGGTATTGGTGGTGCCCTGCAGCAGCAAAAGAACGGTGAATGGCAACCCCTTGGATTTTTTTCAAAAGCTTTGTCAAATACACAAAGAAATTATGCTACTTACGACAGGGAACTCCTCGCGATTTACGAAGGAATTAAACATTTTCGACCTCTTCTAGAAGGTTTAAATTTCCACATCATAACGGACCATAAGCCCTTAATACATGCTTTTCAACAAAAATTTGAGACAGCCTCTCCTCGTCGAATCAGGCATTTAAATTTTATAAGTCAGTTTACCACAGATATTAGATATAAACCCGGATCCGAAAATGTGGTAGCAGACACACTATCCCGAATCGAAGAAATTCAATCTCCGGATGAATTTTCAGAAATAGCGGACGCACAGAAGAAGGACAGTAGCATAGAAGACCTCAAGAAAAATACCAGGCTGCAACTAAAATCCATCTTCATCCCCGGTACAGATATAGAGCTCCTTTGCGAGACTTCAACTTCGACAGCTCGACCCTACATCCCAAAAGAGTTTCGCCGCGTCACTTTTGACCGTCTTCACTCATTGAGCCACCCAGGTATCAGAGCTAGTAGGAAGTTGCTCGCTAGTCGCTACTTCTGGCCGGAAATTAATCGGGATGTTGGTGAATGGGCAAAGACCTGCATTCCTTGCCAAAAGTCTAAAATTCACCGCCACACAGTGACTCCTCTGGGCAGTTATTTACCGGCACCCAGATTTCAACACGTGCACATCGACATAGTGGGACCACTGTTACCATCTGATGGAATGAGATACCTTTTAACCATGGTAGACAGAGCGACCCACTGGCCAGAAGCAATTCCACTCGCTGAGATCAGTGCTTCGGCTGTCGCTCAGGCATTTTATGCCAATTGGGTTACACGATTCGGCTCTCCTCAGCGGATTACGACAGACCAAGGCAGACAATTTGAGGCGGAACTTTTTCTTAGACTCTCAGCAATAATGGGGATTCGGAGGCAGAGAACTACCGCTTATCATCCACAATCCAATGGCTGTGTAGAGCGATGGCACCGGAGTTTGAAAACAGCAATAACGGCTCATCTTAGCTCTACACGATGGACACAGGTTTTGCCATCCGTGTTGCTCGGACTACGAGCTACTTTCAGAGAAGATGTGGGAGCTAGCGTGGCTGAAGCAGTATACGGGCAACCTTTGCGTCTTCCTGGTGACTTTTTAGAGGACACAACAAGTCGAGAGCCTTGTGTTGCCCTTCAGCAGTTGAAAGAGGATCTCGCACGACTCAAGCCCTCAAAATCACGGGAAGTGTACAACAGGGTTTTCAGTGAATAGGTGTGTCTGAAATCCTGCTTGTTCTGGTGGTATTATTTCTTTATCCCTGCAGAATTTCTTCAAATATTCTAGAATATTCTAGAATAATTTTTCTCGAATATTTTTGCTATATGGGGAAGCAAACTTATTGGTCGGTATTGAGCAGGTGCGTTTCCATTTTTTCCCGGTTTAAGTAATGGGAATAACGTGGCACATTTCCATGCTTTAGAGAAATATCTCAGTCTGATGCAGGTATAAAAAAGGTTTACTAAACGGGCTATTCCCCTTCTGGGAAGTTTTTTCAGTAGTACTGTTTGTATGCCATCGCATCCAGGTGCTCGGTTTCCATTTGTTCGACGAATTATCGCTTTTAGCTTTTTAGGTGATATGTACATGTAATTATCCTCTGTATCTGCTGTTGGCAATGAATTCAAATCTCCAGTTCGCCTAGTGATATCTTCATCGAAATATTTTGCTAACTTTTCGGCCTGTTGCTCTGCTGTTAGTAGGATGTCTCCTTCGTGTAATCTTACCAACTTAATAGTCCTTGTTTTATTTTTCAGAATTTTCCAAAATTTTCGATAGTCACCGTGAGTAGCTCTAAGTTTTTTTCCCATACATCCGTTTTCCATATTTTCAACAGATTACGGATCTGTGTTGTTAGGGAGTTCAGGATTTTCTTTACGCAATTGTCTCTTTTTCGGTACCATTTATTTTTCCAGTAGTTGCGCTGTTTTATAAGCTGTAAAATATGCTCTGGAAGGGACCGTAAGCAAGATGGTACTGGGGTAAACTAAGGAATCGCTATGTCAGCAGCTGCCTTTATGGTTTTATTGAAGAATATCAATTCCTGGTTTATGTCTTCTATTGAAGAAAGCGTCGGAACTAGTCCTGATTGATGATATATTTTATTTCAATATAAATTCCAGTCTGCTTGTTTATAACTATATTTCGAGGGAAATTGTTGTTCCACATTTCCTAATAAATTATACAAAACAGGCCTGTGATCAGATGTTATAAAACCTAATGCAGTACATTTTGTAATCTTATAAGCTTGTCTCGTCAGTAATAAGTCGATAGTGGAAGTGATTTTTGGGTTTGCTCTGTGGCAAACAAACAAAATAAAACCAATACAAAACTTTAAAAACAAAGGAATTTTACGAGATGGAAAGAAGCACGATGTTGCAGTCCGTTTCAATGATTTTCTCATAACAATAATACAAGTAAATACACATTAAGTAAGTAAGAATTTTGTGGCAGACCCAGGAAGTAAATCTTGTCCTTGACAAAAAAAAAAAAAAAAAATAAAAAAAAAGAGAGAGAGAGAGAGAAGGGTAAGTCGACCGTTTCTCCAAGTATACTGTAGAAGTGAATATATTAATTTAAATTTGCAATTAAAACTCTTCAGCGATAAAAAAAAGTATACAACTTTCATAATACTATAAAACAAATATGACACTAAAAACTGTATCAGAATAGCCCCACCAGTGATTTTATATATTAACCGTTAGTAGGTTAAATAACGAAAAGATATTTGATGAAAAAATATATATATATATATATATATATATATATATATATATATATATATATATATTTCTTTATTTTCTTATTTTAATTCACAATTGTCAGATAAATAAAAAGGACAACCAGCGAATGATAGTGATAATGGCTGTGAAACAATGAGAAGGTTCTGGCATGTTAAGCATGATGAGAAGCATTGCCTAGTGGCACCTCTCGTTAATCATTTTATTTCTAGCTTTTCAACCATATAATAATGTTGGACATCACTATTGTGGACATGTCATGGATGAGTTTATTGGGATGACCTTTAATTCCACTGTCAAATCTTTTGTAGTAGGTCTGTATGTGTTCTTTGATGATAGGCGTGTGTAGTCCGTGTGCACAGTTATGGTACATATGCAATAAAATATAATAAAACATGAATTTTAAATAATATCTACAAGAAAAAAAAATTGTTTTTCTTGACTCTTGTCGGCATTGTCATGTTTTTCATGTTTAGCAAAATTTCATTTCGTGTTCTTTTTTTACATTTTATTACAGCTGGGAGTATTCCGCTTGACATTTTCATAAAGATCGTTTATGTTTCATCATAAAAAACTATTTATAGCTTTAGTTAACTGATCTATTATAATGACATATGTTGGAGAATACCCTGTAAATATCTAGCAGCAGTAACAGTTACTATATAAAATCACTGGTGGTATTCTAAAAAATTTTGTGGAAGTTAACTAGTCTTAAGTTAACTAGTCGAGCCACTAGAGAGCAGTTTCATCGGAAACCTTGTCATAGCACACACATAAAAGAGAAGTCATCACTCACAGGACAAAATTGGGACACTATCAAAAGTTAATAGTGTATAGGTTATTTAAAATACATTAATTTAATCATCATTAATTTGAAATGTATTAATTGCTTCGTTCAGTTATTTATCTAAATAATACCAATAAACCTTTTTCTTTTTTTTTAATAGGTATTATATTCACATACTTGAATACATAAAATTACCAATCTTTTTTTAAATTTTGAGACGGGAACTATTTTTATATAATATTTAGATCGTCAGTCGTCATTAGATGCAAACAAAAGACGTATTGTAGACGAATAAGGCATAATGAAAGAGAGTGTCCTATTGTTTTGGAAGCTATGCGAAAACAAAGGAAAATTATGCTAGGATCATTTTCGCCATAGCCCCCATTATCCGAGCACCAGTCTCATACTTTATCATACGAAGTCGTGAATGAGCACAAAACTCGTGGCTAGTTTATGCATGAGCTGCTTTCCACATTTGAACTTTCGTTACAACTGATAACAATAGACAAAAGCTAGGGTCGATTCTGATCTATTTTTTTCTTTATTATCTTGCAACGTATTTACTAGAACAAAACTAAAGCGACAAAAAATGTAAAAAATATAGATGTATATGACATTTAAAACATTAACTTTAAAATAAAAAAAAAATCACATCACGTCTTTTTTGAAACTGAAAATATCAAAGGAAACAGCAGATTTAGCCGGTTAAAATGTCTTTATCTCAATACTTCTTGTCCTTTAGTAGTAGAATGTAATATTTTTTTTCAAAAAAGAACAAGATTTTTATTGATAAACACATAAAACTTCAAATATTAGATAAAATTAGACGCTTTGACTAGAAACGCACAGATTTGAATGCCGATTTTTGTGTACGTAGGAGGGAACTGTAATAGTGCAAAACTAACGGTTTTGGACTATTACATAGCATTGGGAGCCGACAAAAAAAATTGTAAAAACCAATATGAAAAACACTTCTTTTTCTCAGCTCTCAGTCAAGATAGAGAAATATTTTTTTCACTTAAAACTGTAGTTTTGTAAGCTATCACTTTACCACAACCAAAATCCGTAGTCCGAAAATTAATGCAGAGTTTCATGTTTAAACCAAAACCTGATTATTATTAAAGAGATTATTTAGCAGGTTTCGAGATAGCATACAAAACTACTATTTTACGTGAAAAAAATATTTCTCAATCTTGACAGAGCTATAAAAAAATATAACTTGATTTTCATTTCTTTTTTTTTTCCCCCTCAGCTCCCAATGCTCAGTAGCAGATATAACTCTAGTCTTGCGCTATTATAGCTCCCTATTACCCACATAAAAATCGGAATTCAAATCTGTGAGTTACAAGTTAAATCGTCTGCTTGTAAGTTCTGAACTTGAGAGCGGACAAAGTCGCGACGAGTATGCTAGTAATTTAATAAAAGATTTATTATTATTTTTTTGTTATTATTATAAACGTCGAAGAAACAACATCGTTACATAACACATAAACAGTTATCAAATTAATCTTAAGTTAAAGGTAAAGGACGTACGATTAAAAATACCGAAACAACCAATCGATACAGAACTCACGACTGAAAAAAAAGCTTTAATTTACTTAAAAGGTAAGGGTCGCGGGATTCGCCAGGTTGGCGTGCGATCTCGTACTATATCCACTGCCTTGCAAATAATTCTTTCCAACCACTAATTATCTGAAGAGTAATTTATTTATTAATCCGCTGATATTTTTAACTGAGATACTTCTGAAATTAACAGTTTTAATCATACTTACCATAGAGTCAAAATAGCTTTAGGTATTTCTCCAAAAAATTTAAACCTATAATTTAAAAATATAAATATAATATATTTAAAAATCGAATGACAAACTGAAGTTAATATAATTTCAACTTTTCTAAATTTAATAAAATACTTAACATATCTTAATGAAATTTGAAGTCGTAGTTTTTGGATTGTGTATAAATAAAGTTATAATAACACCTCTGATATTTCTTCCAATAGTTTTAATCATTTTATTTTTTGAAAAAGTTTCACTTCTTCAAGGTGGTAAATTTAATATTTGTATTCAGAATGAAAAAACAAATAAAAATCAGATGAGAAAAAATATTTAAAAACAAATATGTTTTATCCCACTCGTCCATCAAATTACTAGACTATAATTCACACTGACAATTTTACATTAACATCTATATTAGTTTTAATAGATAAATATACAAATTTAATACAATTTATCATCATTTCAATTTTTTTTTTTTTTTTATTGAAATTTACAATACAAAAATATAATACATTAAGTAAATGTGATAATAAAAATGACACGACACTTGTTTTTAAATCATTATTAGTAGCAATGTGATGATAAAAACGGTTCTGTAGTGACACGATCACTATGTTTTTTAAATCATTCCCACCGTAGCACCCATTAGTAGCAGCATAAAATAACGGTTCTGTATAATGATGTACTATATTAGAAGGTCTCGAGACCATCTTCTTTTCAGATGCCTCGGAGGGTTATCTGGAATGGAATACGAAGCAACTAGTGTTACGAACGGATCTAAATGGTTGTGGAGTTTGCTATAAAAAGGATTGATATCTGGCTTGAGCTAAGTCGGAAACGTTGTTGTTGTTGTTCTTGGGCGCTACAGTCCTTGCAGGACCTGGGCGTCTGCCACCATCCTTCTTCATTCCTCTCGGTCCGTCGCCCGGTTTCTCCAATTCCGTATCCCCAGCCTCTGCAAATCCTCCTCCAAGTCATCAATCCATCTGCCCCTGGGTCTGCCTCCCTTCCTTTTTCCTCCTGGTGTGGCATTAAACATTTTCTTAGGTAGCCTGTTGGGCTCCATTCTTTCGACGTGTCATAACAATTTTAGCCTGCCTTTCTTGATAGCACAGAGTATATCAGGCTCACCATATAACAGTGCGATCGCGGCGTTGCTTCTTATCCGCCACCTGTGCTCCTCTCTCACCGCACCAAAGATCCTTCCCAATATTCTTCTCTCCCAAACCAGCAGTGCCCTCCCGGTATCTTTAGTGAGAGTCCACGACTCACTGCTATACATCACTATTGGCCTTATTATCTATTATATATTTGTCAAATACCACTCACTCATTTAACACGAAATCTCAGAAACCACCAAACGGATTGGAATGAAATTCGATATGTAGCTTCCTCTAGGGCCCTAGGTGCTCGCTAAGAAAGGAATTTTAAAAAATCTGCCTGGATCGCGGCTAATTCGCGAAAAATGCGATTACAATTTTTATTGGGTGAATAATAGTAATAGATTACTAGTCATATGGTATTTGGAGATGAGCTAAGTTAAAAAATAGGTTAGATGTTTAAACCGCACACTTTTACCACAAATTAAGTTCCTTTTAGTTGTAAACAAACAAAAATACGATCGATGTCGAAACCTTATAATATTGGTACTTTCTGTGAACTGTGATGGTGGCTGCAGAGGTGGACCCTTACAAGTTTGAGCTGTTTCGTGACAAAAAGCTATTTAAAAACTTATGTTAAAGAGGAGGTTAAAAGAGTTATGTTCTCTGGTGATGACATGTAAGGCCAGTTCGATGTAGGGACAAAAAAACTGATAAGAATCAGTGAGTTTCATCAAGTGTATGATTCTCTTCAGTATCGTCTCATGTTTTATCATGGAGAACATGGGTACAGTATTAACATCCCTCAGCGTGACTCAAACACTAATACACCACTTAAGAAAACCGTGTCTGAAGCTGATTTTTACGCCTAAATGTTATGAGGTGAAGAACCTTATTTACTTTAACTTAAATAATAATCTCCTAATAGTAATCTCCTCAACCAATGTATGCTTGATATGTAAACATAAATAGAAACAGAAAGACTAAACTTTATTCGAAAAAATCAAAACAGGTGAGAAGTTGAGACTATATTCACTTAAAGTATGCCATAAGAAAAGGTGATGGTCTGGTATCAGAGCTGGGTAAGATGGTAGTGCTGCCTCGAAGCTTCACTGGAGGACTATCAAAATAAGATAAAATTAACTTTTGCAAATTTACTTATTGAAATTATTCTAAAAATGGAATTCTTTAGGTTTATTTAAGTAATAATTATTATCAACGTTAACCCTAACTTTTACTAATTTAAGTTTTCCTTCATCCTAATGATATTAAACCGTAGCGGAGCAGGGTCCTTTCAGCTAGTAGATTTATAAATCAACAGTTTTGCCTTCCTTGAGAGAGTTTTACAATGGAGAGCTTTTTTTTTTTTTTTTTTTTTTGGAAGTCAGAAACGTAAGGTATATTAAGATCTTTGCGGATAAGTTTGTTTGTGACGAAGTAAGGAACATTTAGAAATTTTCTAAGAATCTTGGATTGTAAGGATTGGATACGAGATGGAAATGGATGGTTTGTACTAAAAAAATAATAATAAATTACTACATAAAATTTGAAGGAAAAATGTTAAGAGTACACCTCGAACAAATCCTAAAAATTTCGCGGTTTTCCTATAGCCCAAATTTGTATTAATGTCCTCGAAGTCGAGAACTTAGTACTTCTATTACGGACTTTGAATATACAAAATTCTAAAATTTCAAGTTCCAAGTTTTGACCTTTATGAAAAGTAGTTCCAACAATAATCTTCTCCGTCACTGACTTTCTTCTGAAAAGCTGTGATAAATGTTAGTTACACTCTAAATTTATTAGTTTTATTTTTTTAATTTAAGACATAGTGTAAATGAAACATCACCAAAACGATAGAAAGTTCACCTAATAGTGGAAAATAAGACAGAATACGCAGAAGATGCAACAGAAGCTTAAAATCGGAACAGATATGCCCCATTCAAATTATCATTTAAATGAGGAGCGGTTCCACTAAGTAATTCATATTCAAGCGACATGCATAATTCTACTTGCAAAGTGAAGCACGCTATGAATTCGCGCCGAAATTAGCAGCATTTGAGTTGAGGCTAGATTGACAGCAACAATCAATTTGGATTTACGCCACAAAAAAGCACGGTTCATGCGGTAATGAAAGCCATAAATATTATCCAAAATGCCTTGAATAATAACCAGCATACCGCTATTATATCGCTTGATATCACTGGAGCGTTTGACAATGCTTGGTGGCCGTCAATTTTTAGTACTCTAATTACATATCAATGTCCACGTAACATTTACAGGATTATTAAAGATTATCTTAGCAATAGGTCTGTATCTTTAGTGACAAACAACGTTGCATTACATAGAAATCAGTCTATTGGGACACCACAAGGCTCGTGCTGCTCTCCTCTTTTATGGAACCTAATTGTTGACTCACTGTTAAAAGAACGATTACCTTCAAACGCGACGATTTTGGCCTTTGCAGATGACATATTAGCAATTATAACATCAAAATATTTTAAACATTTACAGACAGTAGTCGATATAGTATTAGACAAAATAAATTCTTGGGCTTACTTAAACAAACTGACATTCAATACACAAAAATCTAATTATATGGTGATCACTAAAAAACGACTAAGTCCGGACTTAAATGTGAAAATACCAAATAAAAACCTGAATCGAATACGTACTTTGAAATATTTAGGCATAACCATTGACGAAAAATTAAAGTGGAACAGACATATTGACATACTACAAAACAAACTTTTAAAATTAATAAATTCACTTTCAATAGCAGCGCGAGCGACATGGGGTTTGAGAACGGAGGCTCTGGAGGTTTTGTATAAAGGCGCAATTTTGCCTATTCTTACTTATGGCATTGAAATATGGCATCCAGGACTTCAGATCAAATACAACAAGGCAAAGCTGGAAAGGGTCCAGAGGCTAATGGCACTCAAAATTGCCAAAGGATTCCGAACACTCTCTGATGAAGCTGCCTTTGTCTTGGCCAAAATGATCCCCATCAGTATATTAGCTACCAGTTACATAGGAAAATTCCATTTGTTATACATGAACACTGACTACGAAAATTTCAAATCTAACAACTTTGAACATACTACCGACTACAAGGATTGGTTACACCCAGCAGAATTTCCTTGTATTACTGAATGCTTAACTGACCCCACAGACTATGAGATATATACTGACGGAAGCAAGAATGGCGAATATGTAGGCTGTGCTAGTCTCATTTTTAAAAACAAAATTTTAGAAGATGTAATAAAGTATAAATTAGGCCCAGAATGTAGCAATAATCAAGCAGAACAATTCGCCATCCTTAAATCTCTAGAATACTTTCAAAATTTGAGGACAAAAGATAAAAACTATTACAATACTAACGGACAGTCAGTGTACTCTATACATGATAAAAAACAGACATTGTCACAATCCCATCATTGAAAAAATAAGATCATTTCTAAGACATCTACAAACTGACGATAACATTCAAATTTCCTTCAAGTGGGTAAAAGGGCATTCCGACATAGCGGAAAACGAACTGGCTGACAAGGCTGCAAAAGAGGCTTCAAAGGATACTACCCTTCCTATATCATATAATATGATATCCAAACAACACTTAAAACACATGCTAAAAACACAAGCAGTAGACCAGTGGCAGACACGTTGGAACACTACACACAAGGGAAGACATCTACATAACTTCATTCCAGACTTACGGACCTACATTAAATCAAACTCATGGACTAACTTTTACATCACACAAGGAGTCACAGGACATGCGGCAGTAAACAGTTATTTCTATCGATTTAAAATAAGAGATTCTTTCCTATGTCCTTGTGATTTCACTCAAGAACAAAATATACACCACCTCATATATGAATGCAGACTACTCACTGACTACAGAACTATTCTACAGACAAAAACAGTACAGAAACTAGGACATTGGCCGGTGGATGGTCAATGTTTGATGAACAAATCATTTGAAAATTTCCAAATATTTCTTAAAAATTCAATCATTAAAATAGAGGATATAAATATGAAATATCTCTAAACCTCTAAATATTCATAAACTTTTCTCTACATAACTTTGTTGCTGTTTTTATTGAATTTTAAATTATCTATGTTATATAACTTCTTGTTCTTTGTTTTATTTTATTTTATTATTCTTGTTTATTTTTATATTTTTATACCTTTCAACACATGTAAAATTATAATCAAATCGCAAATAATATTTACATGTACATTATATACTTTGTACAAGTATGGTGTGTACAGAAAATAATAAAATCCCTTCCAACAGGGTACTGCTGGAAGGAAAACACTAAAAAAAAAAAGCAACAATCAAAACATTAATCTGTCTAAAAATATCTCGAAAACATAATTATATTTATCAATAGTACTTATTTAATGATAAATATTTTCTAAATTAGTTTACAAAAAAGTAAATGAAAAAGATAAAATCAAATACCAAGATGACCAATGAAAACTTTATTGCGTTGGCGATGTAGTTAAAAATCGTATACCAATCACAATCTATTAGTTATTGTGATAATTAAGCTCATTAAAATGAATTCAAACATATATTCTATATCCGAAACAGTTTTTCACAAAATAAGTAAACAAATTTTTAAAAAATTAGAAAAAATAAAATAAAAATAATAACCAATTTTTTTTTTTTTAATTATATAAGGTGAATGGAACCAATTGAAACTGGATAGTTCCTTCATAAGTTTAAAGAGTGATTATTCAAACAAATACTTACAAAATATTGTATGCCTCAATTTGATCTTTAAGGATTTTTTTTTTTTTTTTTTTTTTTTTTTTTTTTTTTTTTTTTTTTTTTTTTTTTTTTTTTTTTTTTTTTTTTTTTTTTTTTTTTTTTTTTTTTTTTTTTTTTTTTTTTTTTTTTTTTTTTTTTTTTTTTTTTTTTTTTTTTTTTTTTTTTTTTTTTTTTTGTTTATTTATTTTGTTTACTTTTTTGAAAAAAACTTTTTTTTTTTTTTTTTTTTTTTGTGGGGAGTTCAAAAAACAATAACTAATATTTTTGTTTTAATTGTATAGAGTGAAAGAAACTTAAAAGTTCCTTCATAGATTCCATGGATTCAAAGAGTGATTATTCAAGAATATATTTACAAAATATTCAATGCCTCTTTTTGCACGTGTTAAACTCTTAGAACAACTAAAAAGTGTGTCTTAGACGTCCTACGCAAAAATAATAATAATGCCGTTAAAGTCACAAAGAGGGATTCAGAGTTTTACTCACCCAACTACATATATTAGAGATGAATCTATGCGATTATATAAAAGAAGAAGCTATTTGTTGTTTGAGATCACTAATCTCGAAAAGTACTGAACCAACCTGTACGAAATTTGAACCACATCATCTTCTGATATGATTACATTTCTATAAAAAAAAGCGATTAATTTGTGTTGCGCAGAGAAGTTTGTTAATCGACCGATAGTTGGCGAGCACCATTAGAGAGAGGTTATAAAGGTGTGGTGTTATATAGAGGTAAAAATATATGATAAAATTTACTTATTTTCAATTCAATTGTTATTAATAAAGCTTTAAATATATGGAGCGACATGTGGATCCCAATACAGTTTAAAAATCGACATTCTGCAGCAGAGTTTGCAATGGTACATGAGTGGCAGAAACGGGCTTTGCCACACTGTCATATACTTTTATCGTTAGAAATTAAAATTCAACCGGATGGATTAATAAAATTATTTCTGCTGAATTGGATGCTTAATTATGCTTTTGCGTTCTCTTCAAACATCTAATCAATTCAATTTTAACCGGATTAAAAATTACTGCTATGCGTGAAAATATCATTGAAGGAAATTACATACTTCAATACATTATTTTTATCAATAATAGTTAAAATAATCTATCTTCTTTATTTATGAGCGCGGTCCGAGCCGCGATGGGGATGCTAGTACATAATATATACACATAACAAATTAAAAAAAAAAAAAAAATTAATAAAAAATATATAAATATATATATATATATAATATATATATATATATATATATAATAAAAATAAAATCAGACTCTTTGGTTTTACGCTCAAAAATCTCTCAAACAAATAAATAAATAAAAATAAATAGTCTATAATAAATCAACATGAATTTCAATCTGTTTTCGAAACAAATCGATAATGCTATAAGGGCAACTACAAATACAAAAGTTTGCTGAAGTTCAAAATTGTTGCATATACATTAAATTGAACTGTCAGAAGTTTAATAACGGTTATATTTTTGTCACCAACTGAAAACAAGACTTTTCATATTCTCTCTGAAGTTTACTTATCATGGCCACTAGGAGTGCACTAAGTATTGGGTTGTTTCACATGAAATGTCCGTTTTCAAGGTAAAGGGATTTTAGTAAAAATACAATATGAAAACAATATAATTTTATTCGAAGTATTTACCTTCTTTTTCTACACATTTTTCCCAGCGTGACAACAACTTTTTTATCCCGGATTTGAAAAACTCTGGGCTTTGAAGTGAAACAAAATCTGAAAACGCACTTTTGATTTCAGCATCATTTGCAAAATTTTCCTCTGCAGAAGTTGTCTAAATTCCTGAAAAGGTGATAATCTGTTGGAGACAAGTCAGGAGAATATGGTGGGTGCGGAAGAACTTCGTACCCCAGCTCTTTCAATTTATGCATGGTAAGTTTTGAAACGTGGGGTCTAGCGTTGTCGTGTAGGAGTATAGGGCCTTTCCGATTTACCAATCCAGGTTGTTTTTTTTTTCAATAATTTTTCGTGCATTTGGCCAATTTCATTGCAGTAGGTTGTAGAGGTAATGGTCTCACCTCTCTAATTACAGTTGGAAGTCTTCCTCGGGGCTGGTTTTCCAAGTTGGTATCCCCAGTCGAAAACTTAGCAAACCAACGGCGAATGGTTCGTTCATTTACAATCCCTTCCCTAAACGCCCTACAGATGTTTCTAGCAGCCTCAGCTGCCGAACGATCTAGTTTAAACTCATAAAAAAATATTACACGAAAATCGCGTGTTTCCATGTTCATATTTGAAGGTATACTAAACAGTGTGTAATTGATTGGGAAGCTAATGTTTATAAAAGAAAAATAGGGATTAGTAACTGCTTGATTATGATATGTGAACTTTGGAAGTAAACAACAGAGACTCGCAAAATCCTCTATGTATTTCAAACATTATAAAATCGGACATTTCATGTGAAACAACCCAATAGAAAAAAAAAGAGGCCAAGGTTATCAGATAAATCAAATCGCTAGAAAGTCTGAGAGGGATGTTTGTTTTTCGAAAAATCCATCCCTTAATAGACATTTCTAGCTTTATTTACTAGTAGATCCTAAATGTTTTCATAGTTAGTAAAGATTAACCTTGTTGTGTTTTTTTAAATTAATTTAATGTTATCTACAATAATATATACATCAATATAAATTTGCGGAAAAATGATCCTAATAATTTCAAAAAATTCTACTTATAGCAGCAAATCCCTGGGCCAAACTTTTTTTCACATGTCTCGGAGGATAATTGGGAATTGATAGGGTATGAAGCTTACCATGGAAGGTAATGTCTTAGGGACAAATGAACAACATATAGGAAATTAATATTATTATAATTAAATTAGCATTTGACATAAAATGATGCATTGATGATTTTACGAATGACTTGAGAAAATAAGGATTGAATATAAGAAGAATATTAGAGGTCCAAACCTCAACTCTGGATGTCCAACTAGGTCTCATTACTGCCAAATAAATTAGTCATTTATAGGTGATTATAAGCTAATAACGTTTCTCTAAACGTTAAAGTAGTTGACAACGAGGAGAGGTTCCTTGCTGTTTTTGTCTTGTATGTGGATTTTGAGTAAGACGTTTGTCCAGATGGAGTCATATGTTGCGTAACTGTTCAACAGAGAGAAGTGGAATATTATAAAAGGACACACAAAGAAGCCTAAAAAAAGTCTAACCAGTGAGTTTTTAATGCTGAGACGGGAGTAGGAATAAAAACAAGAAAAGGGGCAACAAACAGAACCTTGAAGAAAATGGCTTATGGAAAGACAGCGCGACACTCCAAACTCCTAAACAAGATCCTAAGTTAATTCGCAAGTCGTCCCTCGTTTAAAGGAAAAGGGACTTCTGTAGTGAACTCAAGCTTCACTCTAAAGGAATACTTTGTTCTATTATCTAACTCTTGAATACCTCAATGAATATTCAAATGGCATGAATCTACGACTATAGTTGTTTATCAATTATATTTCAAGCGCGGAATTCCAAAACTAGCCAATTTTTTAATTTTTTTTCACAGCTGGTCATTAAGGTAACGGTCAGACTGGAATAGGAAGGGAAATTATTTTTTGTATGGCCGTGTTCAATTTGATCTAAATACTTTTTTTGAGAAACCTTTCACCATTTCTGGAACTTGGTACTAGTTTAGGAATTCTACGCCTCGTATACTAAAATAACATTTTTATCCTGATTGACAAAAAACATAAAGATTTTTCCCTCAGACGCTTCAAATGACTTTATAATTAGGGGGGGGGGGACCAACAGTAGTAGACTTTTTGTTGATTTTAATCTGGTGAGTGGTGCATCGGATAGCATAGGAAGTGTACTTTATTATTTTTACAAATTACTATCGAGATAAAAACCAATATTCCATATAAAATCGATAAACAAATAGTAATAGAGAAAGAAAGCTGAAATCCTGAGCGTCCAATCCAACGCCTCTGGAAGATACTAGTGTTGGTGTCATATTGAATTAATACACACAATTTATTCAGAAAGCAGATTTATTAATTTATAAAGTGAATAAACTGTAAAGCAAAAGAGAAAATAAATAAACTGTAATAGTAAAACCGACACGTACAACATACGGGTTGAGTACCTCTTAGTGTAAAAAAAAAATGGGTGAAACTAGATCAAAAATGTAGCAAGATGCCACAACCCCACCTTCCTATTCCAATCCGTTGCTGACATACGATAAATCAAAGACTTTTTGAGGAAACCACGTTTTTTTTTCATAAAAGCTGTAATATCTTTATTTTGCTTAAATATTTTTCAAATTTTGACCACATATTCGGATTTAGCAATTAATTTTCTATAATAGCTGAGTAGCTGTAAACTTTAATTTTACAAACTTGGTATCTAAAGAACAGCTTGATCTTCACCTTATTTGGGGAAGTCACAATGTCTTATATTACTTCAACGCTCACCGTTTTTCGACAAAAAAACTATCCACAAAACATCAAATCTCACAAAAACTTCAAAATTTAATCAGCTTTCGAATGATATGTTATACCTAATGATTTTGTTTCAATTTCATGGAGAAATTTACTTTTGAAACCGAAAAAAACATGGTGTTCTCATTTGGCATACAAATCAGTTACTTGTGTAAATAAAACATTTACTCTGCTCTGATAGAAAATTTAACGCTAAATCCGAAAATTTGATCAAAATTTGAAAAATATTTAAGCGAAATGGAGATATTACAGCTTTTATGAAAAAAAAAACCCTGGTTTCCTCAAAAATGTCTTTGGTTTATCGTTTATCTGCAACGGATTGGAATAGAAAAGTGAGGTCTGCAGCATTTTGCTACATTTTTGATCTAGTTTCACCGATTTTATTTTTATTTTTTTACACTATGAGATACTCACCCTGTATAGCGGTACTCTCTCTGTTGAAGCAGTATTCTCTCTGTTGAATACCGCTGTATATATAATTGTACATGTATGTAAAAACTCACCCGATGTATATATTTTTTTTCTAAAAACATTTTTTAAGTCATAGCACTAACTTTGAAATATAATGATTAAATAATTAAAGGTGCTAACTCGATTACCATATGTTCTTCTTAAAGAAGACAATATTTGAAATAAATTTAATCTCAAAAGCAAAATTTGTATTGTAAAAATTAAACAAATAACAATATAATAAATATAAAGAATATGACGGATTCCAACAAGAAAGAAAAAAATTAAAATGAAATAAACATTATAGTTTAAAAAACTAGGAAAAACGCGCTTTTAGAGCAAACCTAACTAAAAAAAAAAAAAAAATGTGGTAAACAGCAGTCAGACCTTTTAATTTTTTGTTACAAGGTTCAAAGCTTATTTCCCTGTACTATTCGTGATTTTTTTTACAATTTGAACACAGTTTATCCAAAATGAAGCGACAATTTTTGGTTTTTTAAAATATCTCAGAGTAGTAATGGGCAATTTTTTTCTTATAAAATCCCATCTTGCACAAAATGTAATGATCAATAAGTTTAGGTAGATAACATTTTTTGATTGGATTGGCAATTTTTGTGTTATGGACTCTTAAACATTACCAAAACTAACTCTTTTTGGAAGTGTGCAAAATTCGTCGATGTTTGACAATCGATTGTAACTGAACACCTAAATCAAATTCAGATTAATAGTCCAGTCAATAGGGAAAATTCTCTCCTAAAAATAAGGGCTGGTAGCAACCCGCACAGAGTTGTTGGCGATGAAAGAAGTATTTCTGTCAAAAGTGCCCCAAAGATTTGGTGAGTTTTTTAGAGTTAGGTGCATGAGAACATGGCCAAAAGCAGTTTTTTCAATTTATAAGCAAATATAACGCGGCTTTTCATAAAATGTTGTATATAAAAGTTGTAGATAATAAAAATATTTACAATTTAAGCCATTAATCGTTCGATTCTGATGATTGGTTGTCGTAAAAAGTGCAAAAAAAAAAAACCCTCTAAAATGTCCCTTTTTTGCATAAGAATTATTATAAACAAAAAGGGCCTTTTCAATACTTTTTATTGATGAAAAAGGAAGCTCTTTAAACCCAAAGAAAAATAGTATTTACCCCGTCCTCCTTTCTTCATTATTTACTGAGATATACCTTTTGTTTATCTCGATATCGATATTTTCAATGCAAATTGAAGGGCCGTTCGTGATTCACATTTTGAACTTCGGATGACCGGGATATTATTCTTAAGGGCTTATATTTTCATTATGAATTGCTAAAAAATCGATTTCTTTGAAAAAAAACATGCAATAAAATCGACTTGAAAAAGCGCCCGTTTTACAGCTATAAACAATTGAAGCTAGAGCGTCCGGTATTGAACTGATTTTGTTATAAATATAATAAATTAAAAGCTTACCTCTCAACGATTGATTTGAGCTATTCAAAGTGTAGCTACTATAAATAATAGCCGAGTTACGATTTTTTTTTTTAAAAATCACTACGTCATTGTTATGGCTAATTAAAAAAAATCAATCTCCAAATAGTACAAAAGGGTGGATGGGCTTTCGGGAAACTTACTCGACAAGTTTTCAGTATCATGTGTCCAAAATTTTTCCTTTAAAATTTGCGAATAATCCTCCTAGCCAGTACGATACAAATTTCACAGTGTTGATTGAAGCGTCAGCACGAGCCCGAGCTCTTAAACAATCTACTGCTTTCGTGACCTTTGATCAGCCTCTTTACTGGAAAGCACGTGAATTGATAGCGTCGATTGATCCATTGAATGATCCACACGGGCTTCAATCTCTAATTGTACGGTTAGGAGGATTTCACACTTTGATGTCATTTCTTTCTAGTATTTCATATTTGATGGATGGCAGTGGCTTAACAGAAGCTTTCACAACTATATTTGCAGCAAACTCTGTCGAAAAAATTCTTTCTGGCCATGCATTTTCACCTGCGATTCGAGGACATATTTGAAGTTTTGTTTCTATATGCAAACGAATATTAGAAAAATGTTTTTTTACCAACGATGAACAAAGTTATCTGGATAATTTGATGAACTCCGATGAATTCAATGAAGAAGATATCAGTAACGATGTTAATTTCTTACAAATTTCTTCTAAATTTCAAAGTCAGTTTACAACATTCAAATCGAATGGACCTACTGCTCAGTTGTTTCTCCAGTATCTACATTGCATTTTCATTGTCTTAAATTTCTATCACGCGGAGAGATCTGGAGATTGCAAAAAGAAATTACGTAGTGATTTTTTTTTTTTTAAATCGTAACTCGGCTGTTATTTATGGTAGCTACACTTTGAATAGCTCAAATCAATCGTTGAGAGGTAAGCTTTTAATTTATTATATTTATAACAAAATCGGTTCAATACCGGACGCTCTAGCTTCAATTGTTTATAGCTGTAAAACGGGCGCTTTTTCAAGTCGATTTTATTGCATGTTTTTTTAAAGAAATCTATTTTTTAGCAATTCATAATGAAAATATAAGCCCTTAAGAATTATATCCCGGTCATCCGAAGTTCAAAATGTGAATCACGAACGGCCCGTTTTGCATTGAAAATATCGATATCGAGATAAACAAAAGGTATATCTCAGTAAATAATAAAGATAGGAGGACGGGGTAAATCCTATTTTTCTTTGGATTAAAGAGCTTCCTTTTTCATCAATAAAAAGTATTGAAAAGGCCCTTTTTGTTTATAATAATTCTTATGCAAAAAAGGGACATTTTAGATGGTTTTTTGCACTTTTTACGAAAACCAATCATCAGAATCGAACGATCAATGGCTTAAATTGTGTAGATATTTTTATTATCTACAACTTTTATATACAACATTTTATGAAAAGCCGCGTTATATTTGCTTATAAATTGAAAAAACTGCTTTTGGCCATGTTCTCGTGCCCCTAACTCTAAAAAACTCACCAAATCTTCGGGGCACTTTTGACAGAAATACTTCTTTAATCGCCCTCAACAACTCTGTGCGGGTTGCTACCAGCCCTTACCATATTTTTAGTAAATTTAACATGGGAGTGATTCCCTATTGACTGGACTATAAGGGACGTATTTAGAAGCATAATTTAATAAACTTTAGTTTTGTAATAATAATAATAATAATAATAATATTTTTCGATTGAAAGCTTTTTTCTAAATGTTTTAATAAAAAATCCGATAAAAGTTGAAAACGTATGGGTTTTCTAGCCCCCCAAACATTTACCCCTAATTAAATTTAGTTTCATTTTTGATATTTTATTCTCAGGACCCATCTGGTCCATATAAAAACATAAAATCTACTACTCCACCTTTAGCAAGGCAGGCCTAGTTAGAAGGTAATTTAACTAGACTAAGTGAGAAAATTAGAACAAAGTTGTGCGATTATGGTATTGTCATTTGTCCTTGAATTGTGTGCAAATTTTCAAGTTAATCAGGTCGCTGGATAATAGTGAAAATTGGGATGAATGATTCCGTTACATAGAGGTAAAATTAATAAAAGCGTATTAAAAAAAATATAAATTTTTTTATCATGTCACTCTTGACGGCCACATTAGTTTTTGCCAAGATTTAACAATTTCTGAAGGCCGAACGATATTCTTAGTCACTTCCAGACAATTTAATTTTTTTCCTTCTGAAAAAATATTATATATATTAGTTTTTAACAGGACTTTCGTTTAATCCTTCTATTTATACTATTTCGAGATCAGCTATGATCTAACAATTGTAGATGGCCGAAGGATATTTCTCCATTGTCATCCTTTCAAAAATTGATTAAACATTTCCGTTTAAATATTAAACATATTCTCTTTTCCCGTTTAAACATTTCGATTTGGTCGTTATTTAAAAAATTCAGGAGGTTGGAGATAGCCTCTCCACCCTACCTTCTCCTACCTTTTGAAAGTTTTTACTAAATTGGTACAATATAGAGCCATGTGGGTACAGAATGAGGTTCAGAAATGGCCCCAGCATTATCCCAAAGTAGTTGACACATGTTGATGTTGGACTACCATGGTTTTTCCCCATGACCCTTGGGTACTGGTCACAAACAAATAAGTACTGGACTGCAGTGTTTAACCCCCAAACATTAAGCAGTGTGGTAATACCTCGTTATTTCTTGGCCATAAAGAATTATTTTTTCGTTTTGGAATTTAGTGTAGAGGGAAATGATTATCTGGGTAAGACGAAGGGAGATAGGACTCAAGATCATTAGCTCATTCAGGCAACATGATCAGGAGATTTGATAGTGCTGATTCAGTTTGGACCTCGTTATTGAAGCTATAGTCCAAGCAACGAAGGATTTTCAGAGGACTTAATTCATGTACAAGCCAATTTTGGCACAGTTGTAGGGGGAGGTGTGCTTAACAACATACTAAAAGTACTGGGAGGTGGGGGTGGAGCTAAGGGTGGGGGGGGGCTCTAAAGGTCGGTTTTTTCAGTTTTTCGTTAATAACTCGAAAATTATTGCCTCTAGCGAAAATGTGTTTATATACTAAATTAATTAACATAAAATTGTTTACAAAAAAGGTTCTTTACATTTTGGTTCTAGGATCAATGCTTAAGAAGATATAGTGGGGGAAATATGGAAAATGTAAAAAAAACACGTTTTTATTGTTAAAATTTATATATATATTGTTGAAATTGCAATGTTTATTGCTAAAAATCAATAGTTTATTATTATAATTTGAAAGCTTATTGCTGAAAATAAAATTATTGTTGTTAAGCCAAATATGCGTATTATAGTACAGGGAAATTAGCATTCGAACCTTGATATCGAACCAAAAATAAAAATATCTGACTATTGCATATTGTTCATCAACCTTAGTTGTAAATGTGGTTAAAAGATTTCTTTGAAACATCTTCAGGTTTGGGCAGGGGAGGGGGGAAAGTGTTGAAAATTGTATGTATTTAGCACTTTGATCCAGTAACTCGGAAACCGTTACTTTCAGCAAATTTTGTGTTATATACATTATTAAAGCTAAGCAAATTTGCAATAAATTTGGTTCTATTCGTTTTTTTGTCAGATCGATAGTTTTAGAACTGTGAAGGAAGAAAAATTGGCTAACTTGCGGTAAGTCGCATTTTTCCTCAAAAACGCGTCTGTCGGTACTCTTTTGTCTATAACTCCGAAACTGTTTGTCTAATCTCGAATTTCTTTTTTTCATCTTAAAGCTGGTTAAATTTATCATCAGATACTATATATTTCATTTTAATTAAGTTCCATGAAATATCTATTCCACCTCGCTGAATACCGCGTACTGTTGTAAAATCCTTATTTTTTCGGAACATTTCTCGTTATAACTCTAAAATATTTGTTCGATTCCAAATTTCTTTTTTCCATCTCATAGCTGGTTAAATTTTCTATTAGGTCCTATATATCAAATTTTGATAAAATGCCATGTAATACCCTTGCCAGCACGCTAACAACTGCGAGTTGTTAAAAATTTCTAGTTTTTTTTTGGCATATTTTCTCTATAACTCCTAAAAAATATGTCCGATTTCAAATTGCTTTATTTCATTTTAAAGCTACTTAAATTATCAATCAGGTCCTATCTATGACTTTTAATTATATTCAATGTAATACCCATGCTAGCACACTAAATGTGTATGTTTTGGCAAAACCTGACATTTTTGAAATGTTGAGTGGGCTGGCGTGGGTGTTTCACGGACTTAAATCAAAATTTGATTTATAGGATCTAATTGCAAATTTAACCAGCTTTAAGATTTAAAAACGAAATTCAGGATCGAATAAATATTTTTAGAGTTATAACGAGATTTGTTCCGAAAAAATAAGGATTTCACAACAGTACACGGAATTTAACGAGGTAGAATAGATATTTTACGGAACTTAATTAAACTTAAATCTATAGAATCTAATAGGAAATTTAACCAGCTTTGAGATGAAAAAAATAAATTTGGGATCGGACCAATATTTTTGGAGTTGTAGTGAGAAATGAACCAAAAATAAAAGAATTGCACAATAGTATGGGTTTCTCAACGTGTTGGCATGGGTGTTTTACGAGACTTGATCAAAATTTCACATTTGTGGGTTCAGAAAGCAAATTTAATCAGCGTTCAGATAAAAAAAAAAAAATTCAAATCGAACAAATAATTTTGGAGTTATAGTCAAAAAAGTGCCGACAAACGTGTTTTCGCGGAAAAGTGCAACTTACCACAAGTTAGCCAATTTTTTCGTCTTCCACAGTTCTATAACTATTGATCTTAGCAAAAAATAAATAGAACCAAATTTGTTGCAAAATTTCTTATCTTTAATAATGTATAGAAAACAAAATGTGCTAAAAGTAACGGTATCCAAGTTATGTAATCAAACAGCTCTGATACTTCCTGGGCTCGATAAGTATCCTAAGCTAACAACTATCTCAGAGATGGCGATTGCTACTTTGGTCTAACGTTTTAATCAAGCTAGCCCCTTTGAAGCGAAGCAGACGTGAGTTAAACGGAGTCAAGCGTAGTCCTTCAATAGGTTAAGGGTCCGTGAAGTGAGTCGATTGTTGCAACTTAATTAGATTTTTATTTTTTTATTTCTGACTGATAGGAAGACTATACTAAAAGACTTCTTATATATACATTTATATAGAATTTTTAAACGCCACATTCATTACTTTTAAAACCTAGTACTCTTAAATAAAACCAATTATCGTTATTACTTTTGATTCTTTAACCATAATATTTCAATGTTAGTACTATGACTTGAAAATGTTTAAAAAAAAAAAAAAATTATAGATCGGGTAAATTTGGTTCCTTCTATCAGAGCTGATTTTTCTTAACCCTTCTTTACTTACCTGGCACTTAAGTTCCCCTTTAAAGAACATTTCACCACAAAATTTCTCATTAATAATCGAAAATCCTACTCATAAATTAATAATAATAAAAATATTTTTTTACTAAAAATAAAAATTAATGTTAAATAATATTTAAAATTATGGTATTCTTACCCCTACTTGCCTGATAGTATAAAATAAAATATCATTTGTCTAGTTGTTTCATGATATGTAAGTATACAACCATAATAATAAAAGTACGTGTATATATATATGAATTATTTACGGGTAAATGAATCAATTACCTATTTTAATATCAATATATTTAAACTTATAGTAAAATATAATTTAATTGGAATATATTAAAAAACAGCTTTTCAGGTCATACAATCTATATATAATCTATTTAAATGGGAATATAATAGCTCAGTTTGTACAGAAACAACACGCAATCGTACAATTACAAACCTTCTCAAAAACAACGGATATATTAAAACGCACGAACGAAGTTATCGGCGAATCACTATTTAATTTGGTGACTCATAAACGGTTTTTAAATGAACAACAATTAAAAAAATAATGATTAGATTAGTTAATACGTTTGGAACTATTAACAAAAATTTGCCCCCTTTAGCCAGGTTACCCCCTTACAACAAATATTTTCCATTTAAGTTCAAAAAAAACAAAAAAAAACCGTACGAATAGCGGTTTCAAGTGTGGCATTTTTCCACCAAACCAATATAGCTTCTAAACGGTTGGTCTCAGCGACAAACATTATATTGCAAAAAATATTTTTATTGAATTTCTGACAAATAGGATGCCATCAAATGTTCGATCCGAGCAACACCAACTAAGCTAGAGCGTGTCCTAAAAGCTCCTACACTTAAAAATAGAGGTTTCAAACGTGACATTTTTTTATTTTAACAGAAATTTTTGAAAACCGAGAGAGATCGAGCAATAATGATCAAATCCAGGGTAATATTTTTATTTCGTCTTAGGAAAAACAGAGTCAAAGGAGCTCACTCATTAGAACCTGCCTCCCAGTCGTGTTATTTAGTATAAGAAAATTTGAGCTCTTAACTGCTCCTACTCGCCTAATATCAGAACTACCAAAAATGTATCGCTTTGGACCAACTAGGTTTCCGATCTTAAAACCGATCACCTAGTAGGTCAAAACATGATCCATACAAAAATAAATAATTTACTTCTGTTAATGATGACGATATTTAGAACAGCACGACTAGGATCCACCCGATTTCAAAGTGCTTATTTTAAACAAAATATAACAGTTAGTTGAAAGTAAATTCTTATACAAGGTTATTAAAGAACTGAGAACATACACAACTAGTCCAGTCAATGAGTGCTGAAATGAGGGGTGTAGAGTGCATGGAATATGCGATAATTTTGGACTTCACAGCTTTGTTAGGAATAGTTGGAACATAAACATATTAAAAGTCCTCGCCTCTGGGGGGTGAGCTAATGGTGGGGAAGAGGAGAAGGTCCCAATTTTGTTTTTTGATTATATCTCGAAAACGGATGACTCTAGAAAAATATGTATCAGATTAAAATTAAAGCTCATTAAATTTCCTATAAAATTAATTATATACATATTCGTAGAAATTCCAACGGTTTTCCAGATATACGTTAATAAAAATCGACAACTTTAGAAATAAAAAAATACCAGAAACGTATATAAGAAATTAAAGTAAACTTAATGCTCTACAATTTTGATCCTGACATTTTTTCTGAGAAAAGATTGTGGAACGTAATAAAAAAGATTTTCAATAACGTATATCTCGTAAGCAGTTAAAATTACGACAAATTTATATATAGTCAACTTTATAGGAAATTTTATTAGCTTCTATGTTTATTTGAAACATATTTTTCTAGAGTCAACTGTTTTCGAGATATTATGGAAAAAACAAAAAAAAAAGGAGTTGATCCCCTCCCGCACCGTTAGCTCCCCCGAGGGCGGGGACTTTTAGTATGTTTACCTTCTAACTATTCCAAATGAAGCTATGAAGTCAAAAATTATCGCATATGCACTCTACAATATGTTTATTGACTGGACTAAACTGTAATTGAGCTTTTGTGTTTTTAGCGGTGGCTGATCATTTTCTAATACATTAAGGAATACAAAACTTTATTACTTATAATTCACATTTTATTTATTCATTATAGATTATAGATTCATTAAAGATTTAGTCACTTATTAAATTCACCAAATTATCTAGATATATATTGTTATACAGTTGTACATTATGAGAGAAAAAAAAAGAAGTAAGAAAACTCAAAAATCTAAGAAATCATGCAATAGAAAATTCCACCTACTATAAAATAAATTTCAATATGGGACTAGCTGAAACGCATTAAGCATTTAACGAAATTTTTGAATATAGAATAAAAAGAGGAATACATGCAACATTGGAATAGGAATTTTCTTAAAGGATATTCGTAATCCCAAATTTAACATTGTTTTCTATTAAACACTATTAAAACAACATCAAGAAATGTTTATATCTGAAGATGTTGCATCTCAAATGATACTGCGAGGCTATGAAACCCAAAAACTGGAGAAAAAAAAAGCTTCAACTAAAAATAGCTAATATAATGTTATGTTGAATTTTAATAACTAATATAATGTAATCTTGAATTGAAATATAATGTAATAGTTCCTCTAACCTGAGTTGTTGTACACAGCACTTAAAATTGTAATCAAATAAATTAAATGTTTGGTGAAAGAATTCGTAACATTTACAGTTTTTAAGCAACAACAATTTGTAAATTATTAATACAAACAATACGAAAATAAGCATTACGTAGTTATTAATATATAATTTACACACAAACACTCCCAAATTTTATTATCATTAATTAGTTTTTTAATTGATTCATACTATGTATTATTATTTTCAAAATTAATTTAGTTTTAATTTTCTGGCTATCACGAGATATGTAAAAAGAGTCATAAGGGACAAAGGGAGAATATTAGAGATACAGAGAGGGTGAAATAAATGCTAGTAGGCTTGGAACACTCATAAAACAACCTTTATCATTTTTTCTTCTTCTATTTATTCTGGGACTCCGAAATTATAGCTTAATTCACTTACTCAAGTTTAAAACAATTTTACCGCAAACATCTTCATTTAAAGCTAAGATCGAAATTTATCGTAATAATATCTTAGTTTTATTTAAATCATTTTATTAAAAATATGACCCAACCTTTTCTGTACCAAATGCAGCCTTTTAATAACACTATAACTACAGTATAATAAATATAGTAGAACCTCACGAATCCGATTTCCGTTAGTCATCTCTCCTCTTTGGCCTCTCCGAGTAATCCGACCCTCCCGCAGAGTCCGGGGGTGGGAGAATAACATTTTCACGGAATCCCTAATAGTCTCCAGTAAAATTTAAATTTTACACAAATCGGGTAGTTTTGATTTTCTGATATGTTGTCAGTGTTGCGCTTTTATACGAAAATCCAAGTTCTGGATCTTGAAGCGCCACCGCTCGCTAATTGGAAGCGTCAAATATTTCGAACTTTTCTACGTTTCCCTAAAATTTCTACTGTCCGGTTTGGTTCTAAAGAATATAGCGTTCCCGTCGCGGCTTCGCCCGCCCTCATAACTAAAGATAATTTCAACTAAAAATTAAAGTTTTATTGTTAATTGATAAGATTCTTGTATTTTAGCATGTGGTTGAGCATTATTTCTTCAATGATTTTTTAGCAGTAATTATTAATCTAGTTATAATTGCACTGATTAGGTGGTTGAAGATTACATATAAGCACCATTAAGCATAAAATTTTTAACTTTAATGTATGAATTGGTAATCAAGATGGATAAAGACTATTAAGAAACTCTTGCGGAAAATAAAACTGCATTATCAGTGCTTACGACAAAAGGCCCGTGAATCATATTTTTACACACAATATAAAAAAGCAAAGGATCGACATTTTGATTTAGTAATAATTTGTATTCGGCAGAAATAACTTTATTGATTTGATCTGGTTGGATGTTGATTTCGAACTATAAAAGTATATGACAGTGTGGCAAACCTCGGTCCTGCCTCTCAAAATTGTACATTTAAATTTTAGTTATTCTAAATTTTACCATTGCAAAACCTTCCTAGAATTATAAAAATTATTTATTTAGATGTCGGTACAGATAGGTTTAGTTTACCATTGTTAACTCTATTGTGGAATGGCGCTATACACAGTCGGTCGATTTTCAAGCTTCACTGGGATCCACATATCGCACACCATATTTAAATATTTTTTAATAATTTTCTTTATAGTTTAATAAGTAAATTTTATCGTCGATTTCAAGCTGTTTTGTAACCTCTCGTGTAGAATGGCACTCCCCACCTATCGGTCAACTTTCATACAGCACTGTTGTCCACATATTAACCTTTTTTAATAAAATATAAATTAAAAATCAGTAGATTTTAATATTGCTAAACCTTCTTAGAACTATGAAAGTGATGTAGTTAATATTTAGTACAGATTGGTTCAGTAATATTCGCGGTTAGTGATCACAAACGAAAAATGGCTTGTCCTTTATATATAATAGTATAAGTTGTTATTATAGTAAATTTTCTAATTGTAAATCTTTCAAGAACTATGAAGATGATGTAGTTAAAATTTGGTTCATATAGGTTCATTAGTTTTACTAAAATGCTATTGTCGCTTGCCACATATTCGATTTTTAAATTTCACTGGAATCCACACGTCACACCACATATTTATAGCTTTACATTTACACTGTACATTTTAACCTTTCATGTAGATTGCAATTGCCGCCATTTTTGAACTTCACTGTTATCCACTTATTATTCATTTTTCAATAAAGAATTAGTTGAAAATTATTAGATTTTACTATTGCTAAACCATCACATAAAGATGATGTAGTCAAAATTTGGTAGAGATTGGTTCAGTAGTTTTTGGCGGTTAGTGAACACAAACGAAACATTGCTTGTCCTTTTATATAATAGTATAACCTTATACCGCCATATGTTAGAATCGTATAGAGCTAACAGATAATTGTGACTTGCAGATAATATACAAATAATATTGCGACTATAAATTAAGATATAAGGTATCCTATCTTTTTGTTGGATCAAACTGCACACGGTGTGCAAATTTGATTAAAATCGGTTTAGTAGTTTAGGTGTTAGCCGGCCCCTAGGCGGCGACACGTAATTTATATACATATATTAAGATTATAACCAAAATTAAAATTGACTAATTTAGTACAATTTGAGCAGAAAATAAGCTCTGTAACTTAAACGGGGACTAACATACAGGGTTTCAAACATTCAGAAATTATTTATTTTTTAAAATGTTTTTGGCACTACACTTACACAACAATGAAGTTTCAAAATGAATGAATGAATGAATGAAAAAATAATCTTTATTCTGGGACGTATTGTCCCCTAAGAATAACAAAATTGTATCATAAAGTAGTACAATTGTCTGGCATATATAATTTCATACAAAGGTATTTATAAATGAGGAACAAGAGACATGCAAATACAGTTAAGTAAATAATTGTAAAAATAGCTTTAGTAAATAAGATAACATAAGAAGGATAAATGAAATAATGAAAAAAAAAAAAATAAATAAATAAATAACCCTGAGAAAATGAGAAAAGATATATACAGAGAATGAACTATGTCTATATGTCCATTAGATGAAGAAAAAATTTACAGAGATTACGATATATACTTAAATACACTGCACTCATTCACCTATATACCTATACACATAACCATACACATATGAATTGTCGATAGATAAAATTTCTATGTTTAGGAAAAACATTTAAAGTTAAAAAATAAAAAAGAATTTTTATAAAAAAATAGATAGAATGATTATTTACCAATATGGAACTAATAAAAGATTGTTATTATATGAAAGACAATTTATGAGTCAATTCACCGATATCAAATTTATTCGATTTAACCCTATTTGATAGTAATTACTGTTCATATTGACTGGCATCTGACTGGGATAAGAGGAGATATTGGAAAAGGAGTGTTTTAAATGAGCTTAAGGAAGGGGCATGTCTTATTTCAGGTGGGAGAGTGTTCCAGAGGGTAGTGGATCGGGCTAGGAAGGAATGCTGGTATAATGTTGTTCTATGGAAAGGCAAGTATAGGTCAGAGGAACGAGATCTTGTTGTGAATCGGGAATAGAAGGAAGACTTAAATTTTAACAGATCATAAATGTAGGATGGGCGATGGTAATAAATGGCTTGATAAAGGAATGAACCTAGGAAGTATGATTTGCGGGTGGATGGGTAGAGCCACTTCAAGTCCAAGTACAGATGTGAGACATGGGAACGCCTCGGGGTTCCAAGAACAAATCGAACGAAACAATTCATAATTCGTTTTAACCTCTCTCGGAGACCCACAGAGAGGCCCCCAAACACCACGCAGCCATAGTCAAAGAGAGGAAAGATGAGCGAGGAAACTAGGAGTTTGCGAGTGGCTTGGGGGAGGAAATGACGGGCACGATTGAATAGCTTCAGGGTTCCAATTGAATTTCTGGTTATTTGGGCAATTTGAGGCTTCCAGGAAAGGTTTTGGTCGAAGATGATTCCTAAATTTTTGACGGAGGAGCAAAAGGTAATAGGCTGATTACTTAGGTTTAGAGAGGGATAATAGGAGTTTGATCTGAGAAGGTGACTTGAGCCGATAACTATTGCCTGGGTTTTATTTGCGCTTAACTTTAAGTTATTCAAATTGGCCCAGGTACAGATACTGTCAAGGTCATCCTGAATCTTGGAGAAAGCATCAAGGATTTCGGCAGGGGAAAAGGATAAATATATTTGACAGTCATCTGCATAAAGGTGGTGGGAGCAGTGTAGAATTGACTGATGCAGATCGTTAATGTAGGAATTAAAGAGGAGAGATGATATGCTGGAGCCCTGGGCTACACCAGAGGAAAGAGGTAGGAAGTCTGACAAGGGTTGGTTAGGGATTGATACTGCTTGGGTACGGTTGGAGAGGAAAGAATGGAACCACTGGATAGAGCTGTTAGAAAAGTTTAAAGATTTAAGTTTGGAAAATAGGATAGAATGATCAATGGAATCAAAAGCCTTGGAAAAATCGAGGAGTATAAGGACGGTTAGTTTTTTTTTTTCGTCTATTGCGGCATGGATATCACTGGTGATTTTGATTAGTGCGGATTGGGTAGAATAACCAGGACGAAAACCAGATTGAAGGGGATCGAGTAGAAGGAAATCTTCCAGGAAGCTGGATAATTGGGATTGCACCAAACGTTCTAATGGTTTTGAGAGGTTTGAAAGGATAGAGATCGGACGAAAGTCTGCAGGACAGGTAGGGTTGGAAATTTTATTGATAGGATGAACAATGGCTTTTTTCCAGGAGGTAGGAAATACGGAGTTTTGAAGGGAGAAATTATAGATGAATAGAAGGATCGGCGTAAGTTCTGGGAGGCATAATTTTATAAGTTTATTTGGGATGCCATCTAGACCAAGGGAGTTGGTGTGGGATTTCATGACAGAGGAAATTATATCAGAAGGGGTAATGTAGGAAAAATAAAAATTATTTGCATTGAATGGTGTATTGGGTAAGATACTGGCTGAGTGGAAGGGGGGAGTGGTTAGAGATGGCGATACAAAATAGGTGTTTAGGTCGTTCGGTGAAACTGGGAAATTGGTCGAGGTTGAAGATCCGGAGGGATTATGGAGGGAAAGTTTGCGAAGGAGCTGCCATTTTGTTTTAGGATCGGGAGCAGACCGAAAGGCTTCATGGAAGTAGGAAGATTTTGCACGCCGGATTTTTGTTTGTACCAGGTTGCGGAGCACTTTGAACGTTAGATAATCTTCCGCAAGTCTCGTCCTTCTGAATCTTCTTCTTGCTGCCTCACGCTTTCGCTGGAGATCTTTGATTTCTTGAGACAACCAAGGTGCAGGCCGGCGACGAAAGGTGGAGGTTTTAAGTGGAGCAAATGTATCGAGGATTTTGAGGAGATTAGTTGTGAGGATTTCAACCATGGAGTCTATGGAAGAGGTGGTGTAGATCTCACTCCAGTCTAAGGCTTCAAGGAATGGTAAGATATTATCACGGTTGAGGGCATCAAGGTTGCGGAAGGTAATGGTTCTAGAAAGGACCGGAGGGGTTCGGAAGTCATAGGATATTTGGATTAGGTCATGGCAGGATAGAAAAGACACAGGACATTGGGAGGAGGACAGGAGATTTTGTTGTGAATCGATAATATAAAGGTCTAACCATGAGTCAGACCAGCGGGAATGATGAGTAGGAGAAAAAGGAACGATAAAAAGGTGAAGGGAATAAATCAAGTTATCCAGGTAACGTTTGTTGTTGGAGTCGGAAAGAAGATTTGTGTTGAAATCACCCGTAATAATGATTTTGGGATAGAGAGGAACTAGGTTAAATAAGGAGGATTCAAAGGACAGATCGAAAGGTACAAGAGGAGGACGGTATACAACTCCATAAAGTAGATGCTGGGTACCAGCAGAAATTTCAATGAATAAGTACTCTATGTGAGGTTGTACGGATGAGGGAGAGAAATCAAGAATTCTTGTCTTTAGGCTGTCATGCACATAGATTCCTACTCCACCGCCTAGTCCGGTCGGCCCGGTCATGGCGGGTAAGGGAATAGTTTTGAAGAAATACGGAAGAGGACGGAATGTAGGGTTTAAGCCAGGTTTCGGAAATGGATATGATGTGGAAAAAATTTTGACTAAAGTATTGTTGGAATTCGTCAAAGTGAGCTGGTAAGGATTGGGAGTTAACGTGACAGGCTGTTAGGATACTAGACATACTGTAGAGAGGTAAAGGAAGATGCTATAGGATTTAGGAAACAGACGTTGTAATTAGAGTAAATAAATAAATATATATTTAGTACCAACTTAAGAAATTTTGCTAAATGAATAGAAACAATGTTTCTTTTTTCTTTATATGGAAGGTTGATGCTATGTCTGAAATGAAATAGTGGATGCCAAGAATAGAAAAAAAATAAACTTGTTAGTTGAGATAAAAAAAAACGAGAAACGATAATGTGAGGTGGTTACATAGATATATAAATACATGAATATATATAATAATGAAACAAAACATCCTAAATAGTGATATATGAACGACAGTGAATAACCGAAGAAAGTAAGATGCAGTGTGACCTAAATAAGTAGAACACACATTAGTTGCGATTAGCCAGCGAAAAAACGATAATGTGAAGTGGTTATGCACGTATATGAATGCACAATTGCATATAATAGTAAGGTATAACGAAGTAAAACGCAATGAATAACCGACAGTACATAAACAGAGATAATTAGATGCAATAAAACTTAAATAACTAAAAGAACATTCTAGTTGTATTAAGCAAGCTAAAAAAGATAATGTGGAGTGGTTACATATATATATAAATATATAAGCGCATGTATTAATGAGAAATGAGAGCATGAATCGAAGTGCATAAACACCAGTAAATAAACCGAGATAACAAGATGCAGTGAAATACAAACATATAAAGAAACTTTCTAGTTGTAATAAGCATGCAAAAAACGATAATGAGCAATGGTTATAAAGAAATATAAATACAAAATATAAATAATAAAGAGATATAAAATCATCAACCGTAATAAATAAGCTATAATAAATAGACTCTGATAATGTGATGCAGTAAAACGTAAATAAATAAAAAAAAAAAAACACAGAAATAATAACCTTGTATCCAAAAATAAAAATTATCTTCTAAGGTAGAAATGGTAGATGAACAATAAGACCAATTACAGTGTTCAATAGCATAAAGTTTGAAAGACAGAGAGGGCGCAAGAAGGTAATGCAATCTAAAAAGTCAGCCGAAAATCTCCAGGTCCTGGCTCTGATCAATGAAAATCACTGGCTGGCCATCATCTTTACGGCAGCGGACTCGTCCACCCGCGAACCACACATATTTTAATTTGCCGGCAGATCTCTTCTGACGGGCGAGCCAATACAAATGCCTGTTGGTCGGGGTCATTTCTTCACTGAGATATATCCGGTGGGAGTCGTTCTCCTGCCAGCCGATATCCCGCGTTGAGAAATCCCGCTTCACTCTTCTTTTTTGTATTAACTCATCCCTGAGCGTCTGCCTGACAAAGCGAGCGATCACAGGAGAGGTCGAGGGTCATCTTTTTCTGGGCCGCCGGCGTTCCACCAGGTCGAGGTCCTCGATATTTAATTTTATCCCTAGCCCCGCACCTATACTCGACACCAAAGCCGAAGGGGTCTCTCCTGGGCGTACCGGGATGCCTCGAATTTCCAGAGAACTTCTAAGTAGGCCCTGTTCTGCTTTATTCACTCTTATCTCCAGCTGGCCCACTTTTGTGATTAATTTTTTATTTTCATTGAATAATTCTTCGATGAATTTATTTTGTCCTTCGATATGACTTTCGATTAATGAGTTAGTTTCGCCAAAAACCAAATAATACAGTGTTAATGAGGCTAATGCTTTTTTTATATAAATAGCTGGCTAACACTAGGCAAACACATTAGTCTATTGATGTATGTAACTTTCGTTTCTATTTCCTTATTTATTTTTTTATTTTTTAGTATAGAACTTTTAACATAATTATAATACACTTCATAATTATATCTATATTATTATTATTATTATTATCCTTAACACAGGGCCCATCGTGCACCCACTGCACTTCAGTCACTGCGACCACTCAGTGATCTTTTGTGACATCCTAGCACCTTCAGTCCTCCCAGAGAAACTTAATTTCCCTTATGAAATCCAATATGTTCTTAGCATCCGCTTCACATATTGTTTTTGGTTGTACCACAGAGTCCCCAAAGAATCTTAGTCTGTATCTATAAAAAACATGTGCTTCATTGAAATCTCCGGTAAGTCGTACCTACCCATTGGACCCTTAGAAGTCCGATTAGTGAGGTTCTACTGTAGAACAATAATGAACTAAATTAAGTAGTTTAATAAGTTAAAGAAATAATACACTAGGAAAACAATACATAGTAATAACAATTACCTTTATTTTTTTCATAAAATATAATAAAATAAACAAAAACTTTTAATTTTTTTCGATACCTATTAAGTATGAACGAAATCAACTTTTAGTTGAGGTTTTAAGTTCAATTATTCTTGTAACCACACTAAAAAATGCACCTGTCCCATCCGTTACAGGTTGCCCTTCAGCAGCTCTTCTTCATCTCTTTGTCCCATTCCGTCGGTGGACGTCCTCTCTTCCTTGAGTGCTCTGTTGGATACCAATCCATAAGCTGCCTGGTCCATGTTGTAGCATTCCTCCTGATGACATGTCCGGTCCAGGTAAACTTCCTTAGATGCACTTTTTCGATAATATCTGAGAGGTCAGTCCTTGATCAAAACCACTTATTAGGTTTTCGATCTCTTCTTGATATTCCGAGGAGATATCGCTCCATACCTCTGACTGTTACTCTCAACTTATGTCTAGTCTTCTTGCCTATTATCCATATTTCGCAACCATAGCTCATGACATGAAGTACGGTCCTCATCCAGAGTTTCCTCTTGATATACAGGCTCACAGAGGATCTATATATGTCCTTACACTTGAAGAGTGCGCGCTATCCTTGAGTACTTGCCCTTTAATGGAAATAAGATGCCCGAGGTATATAAATGAAACAATACATAATAAGGAAAAAAAATAAGAACTCATAAAATCAATATTATTAATCCTTCTGATTAATTTCGCGTAAAGATTAGCGCGAACTAATGACGGATCGGAAGAGAGCTCGTTTTGCTATTCAACTTTTGCAAAACATTCGCTCGGATCGGTCAGTAGTGTTCGCTAGCATTAATGGAACTACTGGAATTTGGAAAACAGATGATGGAGACAATCAAGCATCGATTAAATTTTATCCCAAGGGATGTCGATGTCAATGTTGCTATTGCTAGCAATTTTTCTGTGATGTTACATTTTTGGGTAATACTCATCTAACCCTAGTATTTATTTTTTTTTTTTAGACCTACTATAAAAAAAAAACCTAGTCATTATCTTATAGTGATTTCGATATCGTTAACGTTTTCGAGTAATTTCGAGCATTTAATAATTAAATTTTGAACTTGGTTGCATACTGTTAGAGGCAAACCAATATCCAAGTATCATATTACAGCATAGGTTTTTTTTTTCTTTTATACTACAGGTTATCAGCCTATTCTATCCAGGAAGGGAAGGTCAAGATTCATTTGACGTATATATCGAGTCCGAGGTACCTAATTTTCCTTAATAGCAGTTTGACTCCAATGCATAGCTGGTTACAGCATTGCGGTAGTTTATTGTAGCGTAAAAAATAAAATAAAATAAAACTAAAAAAGGCCTTTAAAAGATATCCCACAATATCCTAAAAGACTATAACAAAAGAAAAAGACCCTTGTTAAAATGAAAGGGTGTCTGGCAGAGTTGAGGGACGCTTGGCTGACAGTTGAAAGCCGGAGGGATTTTTATTCAAATGTAAGAATGTGTCAGTATCTTTATCCGAATGATTCGGTAAATGTAACTTATAAATATAAATATATATATTTTTTTCAGTATTGAATCTTAATATTATTTCAATATTATAATAAAAAATTATTACTCGATAATTTAATGAGATGAAAATATTGTTTATATTTTTGTCGGAATTCAACTTCTCAATACCCTGCTATGGAGTTCTTGATGTGCAGTCAAAAACTACATTATTATTATTATTGTAATTTTATTTAAAAATTACTTTAAAATACCAAAACATATTATTGAACTGAGTTTCATAAAACTTTAGTAAGTCAAAAACATATGCTTTTTACTAGGTATATGTCAATTCTCGATTCTCGAGCGGTTCTTGATGAAAGAATAGGCATCGAGAATTGATGAACCAAAGTCCATTCTTAGGAACCGATATCCCTGAAGTTACGTGATAATTATGTAATTATTATACAACCATTACTCTTCCTAAATATGGAAATAAAAAAACTTCCTTAAAATATATTTCATTCATATTCAATAACAGAGCGATTTCTCGTACAATAAACAAACACTGTTGAAACACACACAGAATTTTATATAGCTTGAAAGGTTCAAAGCATTGCTACTGCAAGATGTCAGATTGTAAAAGATATTCGCTATTTAAAATTCAAAAAACGGATTAAAATTTCATACTGCCAAAGATTAAGCATTAAAGAAATAAATTCTCTCAGACTATAGCACAATATTATTATGCTTTTTTGTTAGGAAATTTGCGTTATTCAGAAATAAATCGTTAGGAACAGATAGAAATCGGCCTGATTGCTATCGGTTGATCGGTATTTCAATATCAGTATTGATTTTGATTGGTACAGCTACATGAAAAATTATGTCTGATTTTTAATACGTTAGAGTGCTGTAGATTTAATCGAAAATAACAAGATCACTCTAAAAACCAAAGTAATAATAATAATAAACGTCAACACAGGTATATACATACATATTGTATATATTATTCCCTAAGATTAATTTTTTAAATTAAGAATTTTTTTTTATTTTTAACTGCTTTCATCAAAGCTCGATTTTAACTATTAGCGTTGTGAAGAATCGGTTGTTTTGCTGTTTACTAAGGCCTTAAAGTACCTATTTTGACATAAATGGTGTTTTGAATAATTACAGGATTGTCAAAAGGAACAAAAATTTGACAACGGCAGAGAGCACAATTTTGAGTTTTCGACTTCTTTAAGACAGCCAGGAAAATAACTAAATAGTATGTGCCAGATTAGTTGGATAAAGTCATATTTCAATACAAACTCATAATAATGATGTAAACAAGTAAGAAAATTGTACATATAAGTTTTTAATCTCATAGAAATCTCAAAAAGAACAAATTATAATTTAAAAAAAAAAAGGGTTAAACTGACGGATTGGAGTGAGTTTTTCGATAGCACGGTTAGATACGAAAATATAGTTCACAAACATCACAGCATCACCAACATAATCTATCAGTGATGGTAAATCCGATCCAAGTGTTTGCACTAGCCTGAAGACAGCCATGAACGTAAAAGTGAATTTTTATTGGAACTGTATTAATTTTAATTGACCTGAAAACAAAATAGAAAATAACACATTTTTATTATATTTAGTTTAGAAAATAAACAGCGATAATTATAATATTAATTAACTAAAAGTGAAATGTTAATTATTTAACAGTACAATGTAATTTAAATACTTTTTAAAAACGTCTTTTTTTTTTTTTTAATTATCTATCAAACATTAAATATAATTTCTTTATTACAAAGCCAAAAGTATTCATCAGAAAATATATTAAAACATTGCTTAAAACTTAGAAACAAATGGAGGATTATAATGGCCCTGGTACAAGTTTTGGAGGGGAAATAGCCTCTGCTAAAGGCTGAAAGCAGGGATATCACAAACAAATGGTGTATTGTTCCAGCTTATACGCTCTAATTTGTACTGTTTGCATTAAGTATTAACAAAAGAGAATTTTAACTATTAGCGTTATGAAGAATCGATTGTTTTGCTTTTTTTACTAAGGCCTTAAATTATCTATTTTGACACAAATGGTGTTTTGAATAATTACATGATTGTCAAAAGGAACAAAAATTTGACAACGGAAGAGAGCACAATTTTGAGTTTTCGACTTCTTTAAGACAGCCAGGAAAATAACTAAATACTATGTGCCAGATTAGTTGGATAAATTCATATTTCAATACAAACTCATAATGATCTAAACACGGAAGAAAATTGTCCATATAAGTTTTTAATCTCATAGAAATCTCAAAAACAACAAATAAAAATTTTAAAAAAAAAGGGTTAAACTGAGGCCAGACCTTCTCAATGATTGATACATGAAGGCTTGGATCATAGTACTGACGGATTGGAGCGAGTTTTTTCGATAGCACGGTTAGATACGAAATACGCTTCACTTCGAGCCATGCGTTGTTCATATATCACCAACATAGTCTATCAGTGATGGTAAATCCGATCCAAGTGTTTGCACTAGCCTGAAGACAGCCATGAACGTAAAAGTGAATTTTTATTGGAACTGTATTTATTTTAATTGAACTGAAAACTAAATAAACACATTTTTATTATATTTAGTTTAGAAAATAAACAGCGATAATTATAATATTAATTAACTAAAAGTGAAATGTTAATTATTTAACAGTACAATGTAATTTAAATACTTTTTAAAAACGTCTTTTTTTAATTATCTATGACATTAAATATAATTTCTTTATTACAAAGCCAAAAGTATTCATCAGAAAATATATTAAAACATTGCTTAAAACTTAGAAACAAATGGAGGATTATAATGGCCCTGGTACAAGTTTTGGAGGGGAAATAGCCTCTGCTAAAGGCTGAAAGCAGGGATATCACAAACAAATGGTGTATTGTTCCAGCTTATACGCTCTAATTTGTACTGTTTGCATTAAGTATTAACAAAAGAGAATTTTTGGATTCAGACAACTGGCCATGGTTAAGCTAAAGATGCTTGGTTAAAATAAATGTTTACATTTCAGTCAAAACAAATAGGCAATGTCTGTATTCTTATGTAATTATATTCAACGAAATAATTTTCCAGCAGCTGATCCAGAATCCTAAATTTCCCGGAGGTTTGGACTTATATTGATAAATCATTGATGGTTAGGTAATAATATAAAATTGAAACATTTAATAAAATGTTATTTTTTTTTTTATGAAAAAAATAAACTTAAACAATATAAAATGTCTTGATAGATTTGAGGAAGAAATTGAAGTGAAACACTTATTTTCCTCATTTAAATAACATAATACTTTAAATTAAAAAAACAAAAAAAAAACACCATAGTATAGTCTAGTTGTCAATAGATCAACCTTGGATCTGAAAACTGACCATAATAAAAATATTATTATTAAAAGTTACAGGGTGGGTATCTCTTAGTAAAAAAAAAATTATTTTCATCAAAAATAATTATGAGGTGAAATATTTCTCGGGAAGACTAATTCGAAAGGTTTAGAAGAAGAAGAAGAAGAAGAAGAAAAATGAACTTTATTCTGGGACAACTTGTCCCCTAAGAATAACAAACAAGTACAATACATAGAACAATCGTCTGTCTATGATAATTAATTATAATAAATGATAATAATAAATAATAATAAAAATTGATTAATAATTAAATTATGAGTTACAAAAATGAATTAGGGAAACTTGTAATAGGATACATCTTATGTGTACTATTATAATGTATATAACTTAAATATTCGTGTTTTACATTTGCTCGGAAGATTGAAGATCCAGGAGGTAAAGAAATAGATGTTGTTTAAAGGAAGTAAGAGTGGAGCTTTTTCGAATTGTGATGGGCAATGCGTTCCATAAAGAGGAAGCACGGATAATAAAGGATTTCTCGAAGGATGCAGTTCGATGAGCCGGAGTGTATAGGTTGATGGGTTGGGTTCTAGTATTTAAAAGGTGAACGGAGGAGCGCAGAGTAAGGAGGTCATGGATATAGGCGGGTTTTTTTTGGTTTTTAAGGTTTGGAATATGAGAGCACCCAGGAAGTATTGACGTCGAAAACAGGGGTAAAGCCAACCAATTTCAGAATACTTATAAGATATGCGAGAACGTCTGGAGATCCCGAAAATAAATCTAATAAAACAGTTCATTACTCTTTTACATCTCATCTCGAGCTCTTCAGACATTCCTCCATATACTGTGCATCCGTAGTCAAAGTTAGGGAAAATGAGTGATGATACTAAAAGTTTTCGAGTACTTAATGGTAATAAATCACGGTAATGTGAGAGTTGCTTAAGAATAAAAATGGATTTCCTCGTGATTTGAGAGATATGGTTATTCCAAGTAAGATGTTGGTCGAAAGTTATTCCCAGATTTTTAATGGAATTTTGGAAATGAATTGGACGGTTTTTGAGGAAAAGCAGTGGATAGTAGGGAAGAGCTTTTAGGTGAGGTTTTGACCCAATGAGGATAGCCTTTGTTTTTTCTGGATTCAGACTTAATTTATTCTCCACTGCCCAAAGGTTAATGCTATCTATGTCTTTCTGTAGCTTACAAATCGCCTCTAGCATATTTGAAGGATGAAATGATAAATATATTTGCAAGTCGTCAGCATAAAGATGATATTGGGAGTAGTGGATGCGATTCGGTAAATCATTAACATAAATAGAAAATAGGGTAGGTGAAAGAGAAGATCCCTGGGGGACTCCTCGCGAGAGTGGTAGTGAAGATGAGTGAGGTTTTCCAGGTATAATTACTGTTTGGAAACGGTTGGATAAAAAGGAAAGAAGCCAGCTTAACGCACTATTAGATATTGAGAGGTTATGGAGTTTGGAGAGAAGGATTGTATGGTCAACAGAATCAAAAGCTTTTGAAAAATCAAATAGAATCAGGATCGTAATATTCTGTTGGTCTAAGGAGGAATAAAGGTCTTGGGTAATTTTTACCAACGCAGATTGCGTGGAATATCCGGAACGGAAGCCTGACTGGAAAGGATTAACGAGGGCTTTACATTCAAGAAAGGAGGCGAGTTGGGAATGTGCTAATCTTTCTAATGGTTTGGATAAATTTGATAGGATTGATATAGGTCTGAAGTGGGAAACTGAAGAAGGAGAAGGTACTTTGTTCAATGGACGGACAAGGACTTTTTTCCAAGCTGTAGGAAAAATGGAGCTTTGTAAGGAGAAATTATATATGTGGAGCAGGGCAGGCAAGATAACAGGAAGGCAGAGTTTTATTATTTTTAAAGGTATTTGATCCAAGCCGCAGTCGTTGGTATGAGATTTAAAGACTGAATCGATTAGGTCATTAGGTGAGATATTGAAAAAATAAAAGTTATTAGAATTGAATGGGGTTTGAGGAATAGAATAGGATAAGGTGTTTACAGGGATTTCATTAGGGTGGGGGTCAGCAAAATAGGAATTAAGTTCATCTGGAGTGACTGGATAGTTGTCATCAGGTTTGGAACTGGATACTGAAAATTTTCTCAAAATTTTCCATTGAGATTTAGGATCAGGAGCTTGGGATAGAATACTATGAAAATACTGCGCTTTAGCACGGCGTAAAGAGGACTGGGTAAGGTTTCGAAGAAGTTTAAAAGATGAATAATCTTCTGAATATCTAGTTCGCCTGAAGCGTCTCCTGGCATCTCTTCGCTTCATCAGATTTCTAATGTCGGGGTTAATCCATGGAGCTGGCAGTCGTCGGATAATTGAGGTTTTGAGAGGGGCAAGATGATTAAGGACAGTATAAAGGTTCGATGTGAGGCATTCCACCATTTCGTCAATTGAGGATAGGGAATGGGTTCAATGGAATGGGATAGGGAGTCAAGTAGAGGTTCTATTCTATCTGGAGTTATGAGTTCAAGATTTCGCCAAGATATTTTCTTGGGAATAAGAGTAGGAACAGATATCTCATAAGAGATTTGGATTAGATCGTGGCATGAAAGGAAAGGTACTGGATTTTGAGAGAAGGATAATAGGTTTTTAGGAGAGTCAACAAACATGAGGTCAATTAATGTATCTGTGAACTGGGTATGATGAGTTGGTTGGAAAGGTACTGTAAAAAGATGAAGGGAATACACCAAGTCCATTAGATAAATCTTATCAGGCGAATCTGAGAGAAGGTTAGTATTGAAGTCACCAGCTATGATGATATTATTATATAAAGGAACATAAGTGAAAAGGGATGATTCGAATGAAGGGTCGAATTTGACCTGAGGAGGGCGGTAAACTATGATGTAAAGTAGAGAAAATGATTCAGAGGAGATTTCAGTAAACATGTATTCTGGGTGTGGAATATCAGGAGAGCTGGATTTTAGAAGAATTTTTGCCCTCAGATTGTCTCGGACATATAAGGCAATACCTCCACCAGTTCGATCCATCCGATCATGGCGAATGAGGGTGTAATCAGGAATAGATACGGAAGAGGAGGGAATATATGGCTTAAGCCAGCTTTCAGAAACGGCAATGATGTGGTAGGTGTTATGGAGAAAGTAGTCATAAAATTCATCGAAATGTGCTGGGAGGGATTGGGAGTTAACGTGACATGTCAGTAGTATATTAGACATTGGGATAAAGGAAGGAAAATTTTACTTCGAAAGATAATGGAAATTTTGAATTGGAATTTATAGGAACAATAATCATTGAATAGTCAATTAAGACGTAAAAAGAGTGGAATAACATAAATGTGCTTAACTTTAGGAAATTTAAAACATCGAGAAAAAATAACAATATTACTTCGTACAAAGATCTTAATAAGTAATAATTAGCAGACACATTCTGGTTTGTCAAAACATTACTAAAACATGGACAAAACTTTACATAAGCTGGCAGAAAAATTAATTTTTTTCTGAAAAAATGATAAATAATAGTTATATGAAAAAAAAAAAATACATGTAAAAGTAGATACATATAATAAGGTAAAGTATGGTACAGGTAGTACAGTTAAATGTATAAGAATAGTCGAGAACGAGCAAATGATAAGAAGATAAACAAGTAATGAAAAAAAAAAAATAATAATAATAATAATAATAATGAGTAAAAAAAATAATAATAATATATACAAATGGAAATAATTGAAAAAACGAATGTTAACCAATTAAAAGTAATATAGTGATGACAATGAATGAAAAACCGAAAACCAACCTGGTAATGATAATTGATAGAACAAGAGCAAATATAAAAATACGTTAATTTCAATAACAGGAGATGTAGATAGAGGACGCGAAAACAGGAAATAATTACAAAAAAGTCAGACAAAAATATCCAAGTCCTGAGGCTGGTCAATGTATATCACTGGTTGGCCATCTTCCTTACGGCAGCGCACCCGCCCCCCCGCAAACCACACATATTTTAATTTGCCGGCAGATCTCTTCTGACGGGCGAGCCAATACAGATGCCTATTGGTCGGGGTCATCTCCTCGCCTAGGTATATCCGGTGGGAGTCATTCTCCTGCCAGCCGATATCCCGCGTTGAGAAGTCCCTCTTGACTTTCCTCCTCTGTATTAAATCGTCCCTCAGAGATTGCCTGATAAATCGCGCGATTATAGGCGGTGGTCGCGTGTCATCTTTCCTAGGCCTCCGGCGCTCCACTAGGTCAAAATCTTCTAGATTTAGCTTGATGCCGAGACCAGCACCAATGCTTGTTACTAATGCTGTAGCGGTCTCACCTGGGCGTACCGGGATGCCGCGAATTTCCATTGATTTATTCAAAAGCCCCTGCTCTGCTTTGTTTAATCTAATTTTGAGCAGCCCTACTTTTGATTTTAAATTTTTGTTTTCATTGACCAAGTCTTCAATGAATTTCGACTGTCCCTCCAAATGATTCTCGATCTTTAACATTCTTTCGTTCATTTCAAAACTTAAGTCTCCGTATTTGTCTAGAGACGTTTTTACTGACTTCATTTCTTCAGCGAGACTATTTACTGCTGCGAGTATTTCGGATCCCGATGGCTCAGAAGGTTTCTCAGTGCTTGAATTATAATTTTTAGTTTTGTCACAATTGTGGCAAAACCATGTTTTTTTTCGTGTTTTTAAGTGCTTCCAAGTCCTTATCTTGTATATTATAGCACCTGCCGTGGTAAATTCCCTTACATTTAGAGCACATTATACTGTTTTTATCGTCTCTAGAAATTGTATTTTCACATTTAGCGCACTGAACCATTTTGAAATATTTTGATCTATCAGCTGATGAAGTAAATAGTTGTATGAAATGTTTATTTACTTACGGTAGAAGCAAGCAGTCACTTAATACCGTGCGGATTAGCCTCTTGTTATTCTATATCTGGTGCGATTTCTCCGTTCTTTCGACTATTATAGAGTAATCTTAGCGAATTACGATGGGTCACTTCACTGACTATGTTATTAAAATATGCAAATTAAACACTATAAAAAAAAACCAAAAAAAAAAAACCACTCAAATTAACAAGATATAAAGAAAATAGAAGTAAAAGAGTATAGAGGAGTTATTAACGGTTTGCTGTCTCTTGCCAGACTGTATTTTCTCCTTAGTCTCTCCTTGAGGACACACAACTGTTCTCGGCACCCATACCGACCCTAATTTAGGGTTGTCTATATAGTTTTTAAATTATGCAGTAAATAAATAAATCCAGCATTGTGATTCACACTCAGGGAGACAAAGTGGATGAGTATCTTTAGGCAATCGGTTACTAGTTGAATGTTTAAAATTCAAAACTAGTCTTTGTATAGAAAAATCTAACTGAAGTAAATAAGAGGTAAATAGATAAATAATTCATCAATCCTAGTTGTATTGATCCTTCAATACCATTATGCGTGCCACGACTACTGTCCTACTGATTATTCTATAAGAAAAAAGCAACTCTCACTTAAAGTAGGAGAGTGGGGGATGATTTTTGAAGTTCTCAGCTTGAGCATAAATATTGCAAATTTGTGTGGATCTTTTTTTTATCTTATTATTATATTTATTTATTTTTGTCTAAAGCGCTGTTCACATTTATTTTATTTTTTTCAACTGTAATATAATTTTATTTTATTTGATGAATATTTCTCCCTTCTATTTCTTCTGTATTGGCCAATATATGATGTTTGAACTTGTATTAAATCAAAGCATAATGATTATTAAAATAATTATCTATATCTTATGTAGATTTAAAAAAAAAAATCTAAAAATGATAAAAAAGTTTTCGTTTATAAACCAATTAAAATAAACTCAACAGATAATGAAGCATAGAGTTTAAGAACAAATTAAAGTAAATATAATTGTAAGAAAATACCGAATTCTGTACTATAAAGAACAAATATTTTCGGGTGGATCCGGTATCAATGTCAACAAGCAATGTGTACTTTGGGCGTTTCACCAGTCATTAACGGAACACGATATCAACGACGGAACTTATCTCATGCTGTCAGCAAACAAGTTCACTCAATAAAGAGGTCATTCAATTAAGACCAGTTATAAAATTTATAAGGAGGCTAAATATAACGTTTCGATAAGAAAAAAATACAATTTTATTTAGTAATAATTCTAATTTTAAAAAAATAAACCCGTTGAAATACGATAGTATTAATTTTGTGAAATCACAATTGCTAATATTTTCTAAAATTCTATAATTAACGATTTTGATATTTTAAGTATTTACCTGTTTTTGCCGAAGTTTATAAGTATGTGTACGTCTCCTCCAAAAAATCGTTTATTTACCATATATCTGCAACGGATTGGAATAGAAAGGTGAGGTCTGCGGCATTTGGCTACACTTTTGATCTAGTTTCACCCAATTTTTTTTTTACGCTAAGAGATACTCACCCTGTATAACGTTTCGATAAGAAAAAAATACGATTTTATTTAGTAATAATTCTAATTTTAAAAAAATAAACCCGTTGAAATAGTATTAATTTTGTGAAATCACAATTGCTAATATTTTCTAAAATTCTATAATTAACGATTTTGATATTTTAAGTATTTACCTGTTTTTGCCGAAGTTTATAAGTATGTGTACGTCTATCTAATTTAATTTCTTTCAAATAAAATTTAACCATTACAAAATTAATACTTGGTGACATTTCACCAATTACACTGCGGCCAAAATATAAATAATTAAAAATAAATACATTAAAGAGAAAGTAGGATAAAATCAAACAATTTTAGGAGAAAAAAAATGTTATTTACATATCAATTTTTTTTAATCAATTATTTCATATATACCAGGTATGCAAGTTTAAAATGTCGTTTTAATTCCAATAGAATGCGCTCTTAGCCTATTGAAGGATTTGCTTATCTCTAAACGCTATTTTGTTTGTTAGTCATTTGTTTACAAAAGTCAGTTGTTTTTAAGTCGTTTACGTGGACGTATCATACCTTTCTTTGGTGTTAAAAATGTCTAATTTTAAGCCAAATAAAGAGCATTTGCGGCATGTCATGATTTTCTTATTTAATCAAAAGAAAAAGGCATCTGAATGTCATCGAATTCTTGTTGAGACTTATGGCGATGTTGCTCCAACCGTCAGGACATGTGAACGTTGGTTTCAAAGTTTCAAACGTGGTGATTTTGATGTTACTGATCAAAAACGAGAAAATCGACCAAAAAAGACAATTTTTGTCTAATCTTTATAATCTTTAATAATCTTTATTAGACGAAGACAATACCCAAACCCAACAAATGATGGCAGAACAGTTGAATGTCACTAGACAAGCCATTTCCGATCGCCTGAAAGCTATGGGAAAGATTCAAAAGGTTGGAAAATGGGTTCCACATGAATTGGACGAACGACAGATGGAAAAACGAAAAACTGTGTGCGAAATGCTGCTTTTACGCCACGAAAGAAAGGGTTTTTTGCATCGAGTTGTAACTGGCGATGAAAAATGGATTTATTTTCAGAATCCCAAACGAAAAAAATCATGGGTAACGCCAGGACAACCATCCACATCGAGTGCAAGACCGGATCGTTTTTGGGAAGAAGACAATGCTGTGTGTGTGGTGGGATAAGAAGGGAGTAGTCTACTACGATACTAGAAACGAATGAAATACTTTTTTTTAAATTAATATCAAAATAAAACTGCAAGACAAAAAAATAAAACTAAGACAAAAATATAAAAACAAAAACTATATACAACGAAAGTAAAAACTTATATAAAAATCTTTGAAAACCGAAATTTTAGATATACATTTTCATTTAACGTATATAAATAAAAAACAAGAACATGATAATCATTCAATGATATATTTCTTGTTTTTTTTTTAATCTACATACTTAATACTTCTTTAGTAATAACTAATGCACTACTTATTGATTGATCCTTAATATTTTTTAAAAGTAAATTTATATTTTTCTTGTACTAGGAAAAGAATTTTGTATATCATTTCATATATATATACATTAATGTAAGGTACCAAAAATTCTTTATGGATGATTTTAACTTCGATCCACTCAGCGTTATTCCTAATAATTCTAAGGCGTTTGTTTTGAAATAGAATAATATTGTTCCTTGCTATGTGATAAGAGGTTTTTATTTATTTTATTTATTATTTGAAATTCACGCCCAAAGATTAATAAATTTACATCTTCATTATTATAATTAATTATTTTTTGTCAGAAAAACAAAGCGTTGTGACAAACGTAACAATCTGCCAGGGCAGGTAATACAATTTGTTAATGTTACAATTGAGGATTAATAAGAGTTACTTCTTAAAAATAACAAAATTAATATTTACATATTTTATTATTCTGTATTTTTTATTAAGTATTTTTTTTTAATTGCGTAAAACAAATTACGTTTTATAAAATTTTATATCTGTCAACAACATTTATAGCTCACAAAACACAGACATAGCCTGAGTTATAAGCAGGCCATGTCGCTGTGAACCACGAGTCTTATGGTACAGTGTCAGGCGATCCGAAGCTTAAGCATCTATCTTCAAGTGATTAAGATTTTTTTGGAAACTGATAATGATCTTGGTTCGTGGTTTATAGCTATTTAAGTTCATACAGAAAAACCACGTCTAGAAAAACACATCGGAGAAGAGTAGTCCATAGTAAATGCCTTAAGAAAAAAAGAAAATTCGTATTGTTTGAGTTGTTTCAAAGCTTTCTGAATCCTCCTAAATTCAGCAATTAACAAGAGATAACAGCAAACAATGATAATCTAGATGAAACATTAAACTACCCGAAGGTCTGTATTTTTTTATATAAAAAGTACGAATATATTTAAATAATAATAATAATAACTGAATATTCAAAAGACCTAAAAGACACTAAAGGCGGAGTTCTGTAGATAAATGGAACACTCCGTTCCATTTTAAGAATGCAATCTGATCTCCCATCTGCATAATCTCACCAAACAGACAATCTAACATCATCGTCTCTGTAAATGATCTCATGATTGTCTTGAATAGCAATCAAATCAACACGATCTCCACTTATAGTGTGATATCAGTGGAATAATAAATTTACAATAGAATAAAAAAAAATTATTTTTATTATTTTTTTTAATATTAATTGTTTCCTGAACACAGCTATATTTAATTTTAAAAGATGAATAAAAAAAATTATAATAAATTAAAATAACAATCAGATCCTTGATAAAATAATCAAAAATGATTTTTTTTAAGCGTTACAAGATTCTTAAAAAATGCAAGCATGTATGAAAAAAAAAAATTGAACTGGAACTGGTAGCTTACCAGTTTCATTTATGTTTTATGAATGTTGAATATTTTCTTTATTTCATAGTAAATCACTTAATATTTATATCCTATATTACTTATATCTTTATATATTGATGAAAAAAAGTATAGAAATAATATAGATTTAGTCACCATGAAGTAATATGTTTAACGTTACGGGTTATAAACAGCGATTTCTTGTTGTTGTTTTTTTTTTTTTTTCTTAAAAAGCGCTGAGTTTTAATTTCAATAAAATTTTAATGGGACCACCTCTGAAGTATGACCTACCGATCAAAGAAATAACCATTAAAATCGATTCATAATAATCACAGAACAAACATACGAAAAATAAGTTGGTTTTCAGTGGAGCATTTTTGATAATGTTCCTAAATCATATCCAAAAATATCATATTTACCAAAACAGATACCTAAAGGACTTATTAACAGCCACAACCTAACCAATTTATCATAACTCAGATAATACAAATCTTGCTTTGAAGGCTAATACTAAACTCATTTTCAAAGTGACTTGTCCACTACTTCAAGATAACCACCGATAGCAATTGGGACAAATAACTATATCTTAGTCTGCAGATAAAAAAAAAAAAAAAAAAAAAAAAAAAAAAAAAAAAAAAAAAAAAAAAATGCAGATCGAAAAAAAAATTGCTTATAGAAAGAGGTTTCTTGGAGGATATTACGATAAGGAAAGGGTCACTAATTGCAGCTACTTCAAACAACGTAAAAGAAAATCTAGAATACTAAATTTAGTAGGAAATTGAGACGGATCAATTATAAAAAAAATATGCAATCTTTGATATCAACAAAAATATTTTATTATTTGCCAATGTTTTGGCGAAATCATTGATGGCCATCATCAGAGCAGATGGAAAAACTAAAAAAGGTAAATTAATATAAAGACACTTTTACATAATAAAACTAGGACTATTCTTCATGACAGTGACAGTTACCTTTTTTAGTTTTTTCAATTTTCCATATGCGCTGATGATTGCCATCAGTGATAGGACCAAGACGTTGGCCAAAAAGAAAAAAAAAATCATACTAAACAACGTTTAATTTATTACGACTGATCCCTCTCAATATATTCATCCAGTCATTCAACATAGTTCTTCAGAAATATTTAATTGGTTCTCATCACTTTTTAAGAAATCTATAATAGTAAAGAAATTAAAACACTTTTAAAAGACCAATTACTTAAACAAAAATACTTATTAGCATTAAATAAGTAATAGGGTTTGTTTTCCATTACTAATATATTTTGATTTTAAAAAAGACAGCCGGAGAGAAGAAAGCTAAAAATAATGAGCACTTTACTTCCATTATAATGTTCCTCAACAAGGGACGAGAATAGGGCTCAGTAAGGGACCTTCACAACCCTTTTTTTTTTTTCCCTGCCGACCCCTCGCAACCGACCTAACCGGTTCCCCATTAACCCCCTTTAACGGATAGTTGACTGACAACCTGAAAGTGACACGTTTAAGTTGAACCGAGATGTAAAGTTATTGTGAAGGAAATACAATGGATAAAAAATCAACTTGATACAGAACAAAAGTAATAGACTATCGGTAGCTAATCATTTCTTATTTATTTTATTTTTTTGTCTATTACTCTATATTTGCATATAAAATGACAATCAGCAAATTTTATAGGAATAAGAAATGAAAAGCATCTGGCATGAGAGGCGCGGTGAAGAAGCATTGCCCAGTAGCATTTCTCAAATTAATCATATTTAATTTCATTCTTGTAAATCTCTCATCCAGCTTCGTTTAACCCTCTACGGAGAAGGGTAGTAGATAAGGAGGGAAAAATTTAAATAAATACTGTAGGATGAAATATAATTAGGGAACATATTAGGAAAACTATTCGCGGACAGATTCAGGAAAGCGAATCATAGGATTGAAGGCTAGCAGTCAAAAAGGTGTTTTTCAGCCATCACATTACTGGCTTACTTTTATTTAATTTTTGAATTTCTCAGACTGATTTGAAAAAATAACTCAGGATTGTCTTAATCCTACCACCCACATTAGCATAATAATAATAATAATATAGAAGGCACTGTTTCGTTTTTTCACAAGTTTGGAGTTTACTAGAGAACTTTGTTGTATTTTGGCATCGTTGTTGTGGAAACGTTTATGTATGAATTTATTGGGATGACCTTGAATTATATTGAGAAATCGTATATAGTAGGTATGCATGTGTTCTTTGATGGTAAGCATATGTAAACCGTGTGCAGAGATATCGAACAAGTATCTCAAAATTGACACAACTCAAAAATCTATATTTTTGCATTATCATCTTCGCTAAGTTCAATAGTCTACTATGAAATGTCAAAAATGTATCGAATTAACTTCAAATCCCACCTGATGCATCGTACTTGCAATTAGAATTAAAAGATAAATCAGGTACACTTTCGTTTATTCTTACAATACCATTTTCATTTCCTTTCTCTTTCCACTGTACACACTTATAATTACCCTACTATATATGTCCCAATATTTATCATGTGTATCAATATATTTATCACTACTCTATAGTTGTACTTTGCATATTTGATTTATTATTAACTATCTAGTTAACTCCCTACTGTTACTAGTAATTTTATTCATTCTGTACCAACTCATTAGCTTAACCACTATATCTCACTAACTATATATCTACCATTTCTTATATTTACCAATTATATTGTTATATTTACTCATTCATTATCTCTCCTGATATATTCTTTCCAATTCTAATTCAATAGTTTACATTACTGGCTTTATTGCCTTCAGATATTATTTCAGTTATCTGTCCTCAATATATCAGTAACTCTGTATCTACTCATTAAGTATTAACTCAGTAACTTGTTCTCATTATCTCAACAACTTAGCATCTAAACTATTTATGTTCACCAATTATTTTGTCGAGATTACTCATTAGCATTTAAGTAACTATCACCCATTTTAATTCTCATTTTAGCCTCAATTCAATAGTCTTTACTGGCCTTATGGCATTTTTATATATTGCCTTTAAGTTACTATCCTTACTCTGATACAGTTATTTATGTTTATTTGTTTGTTTATGTTTATTTTCTTTCTCACTCATTCCTATATGTTCTGGTGTGTGTTTATTCATATAATTTTACAATGTAGTCATACCTCTTTGCTTGTTTTCTTTTTTTTTTTTCTAGCCCTGATGAAGACTTGCGTTGCAAGTCGAAACGTTGGCTTTAAGAATTAGAATAAAATAAACATTATATTTTGATCTGCCGAATATCTTTGACTGCCTACCCTAATTATCTACATCTCCTACAAAAATAAACATATATCAAAAGTAAACAAAGATTAAACACTGTTTTTTTTTGTCACTATCAATTATATATTTATGTGCATAAATAAATAGAAATAATACAAAAATAAATAATACCACTTTGTGAAAATAAAATAAAATAATAAAACGATAATTAAACCATTTTCAACTTATACCTAGAAAAATTATTTGAAAAGCTTCTGTGATTGAAAACCGTAAGGAGACCAGGCCTCCGTATTTTGTTAGTAAAGTGAACGCCTTTCAAATAAATATCGGCCAGTTCTTTTTTGTAGAGTTTTTTTTTTTTTTTTTTAATCTGAAAGCATTTATTCAAGTTATTATTACTGGCGAGAGTAAAATAACGTGGTAGCCGATCATTTATGTTTTGTTTTTGTTGTTTTTTTCTTATCAGTTGAAATAACTTCGTAGTTTGATGGAAATACATATTACCATTACAATCTTATTTAGAAGGTACCAAACTATATTCGCTTGTAAATAAGGATTGAATGTATACTTAATATCATTATCACTTATTTCCCTTAATTGTAGTAGATTATTATACTTATCAATATAACTGTTATGTAAAAAAATTGTATACTGTTCTGAGATGATTGCAGGTCTTCTCTTTTAGCTATGGGAGAATATATTTTTAAAAAATGTATAATATGTGGTATGAAAGATTTTACCCCGTCCTGACCCTTAAATAAGTCTACTAATTCCAATCGAAACGCTCTAGACCAGCAATAATTAAATATAAATTTTTTAGGACGGCTGGAAAGCTTCTTAAGAAAATAAAAGAATATGGAAAATTGGGTTTATAGCTATAACAGTACAAAAAAAAAAATCAAGAATTTTCTATATATTTGAATAGCAATACTATTTATTACTCCAAAAAAAAGTGAACTACGATATTTATTCCAAAGAAAATATTCTAACTTTATACCAATTACATTATATTAATTTTACAAAAAATACATATACAATTATTTTGATGATCCCTACTCCATTATGATAAGGTTTAATGACATCCATAGGAATTCATGAATACTTATTACACGTGCAGGTGTTGTTAGTTCATACCAAGCTATGCTGTAGCTGTAGCTCTTCTCAAAGCAGAAGTGTTGAAGTGTAATTAAGAGAACAAAAAATAAGTGAGACACAACGAACTCTTGAAATGAAGTTTTGAAGCACCGTAACAAGGTTGCTGCTCTTATCTCCAGCAGTTAGCTCGAGGCGAAATATCCAACTTTATAGTCATTTTTTTTTTTTTTTTTTTAATTTTATTTATCTGGAGCGTTTCAGTGAAATTTAACATTCCTACCAGTTCACAAGCACGGTTCTTGAAATTAGAAAGAAATATACGATATACAGGTAGTACTAATGCACTATTTTTTTCTTTTATAAAAGCAAAATTTAATGCATAATTAAAACGTCAGAGTCACAAGTATTATAACAAAGTACGAAAATAAAGTGAGGTATAATTATTTCAAATTTCAGATACAGGTATTTCAACATTTACAAGACAAATGTTCAAAGCTCCCAATTGATCACAAAATAATTATTTTCATGACAGTGATTAGACCTATTTGGAAGTGCGGAGTTGAGCTTTTGGGCTCCATTAAACCATCCAATTCATCTTGTATCCAATCTATACAAGCCAGAATTCTTTGAAAAATCCTCAATGCTCTTACTTTGTCACCAATAAACTTATTGATAAATACCTCAACGTTCCATATGTTGCCCAAACCAGAGAGCTATAATAATTTCTCAACTTGCTTTCCACACCATTCCCAATAATTTTCGCGTAGAATTTTTGTTGAAGTGCTACTGATGAATACTCTGTTTCATTTTTTGACAATGTGTTATAAACACATTTACTTAAAGCATATATTTTTTACAGTTGTAAATTTCAAAAAATTGATATAAAAAAATAAATAAATAACAGATTAAACTAAGGAAAAAAACATTTTTTTGATTATTTTTTTCATTGGGACTGAACGTCCGTATATACTTCAACTAGGACAGGAAGAACGGATTATCCACGTTACCAACTTATTCCAGCAAGTCGTGGGTTCACCTTGAAAATAATTTTAACCCGTCCAGGTGAGATTCGAACCCACGACATTCTGTACCTAGCCTACTGAGACCATCGCCCCATATCGCTCGGCCATCGACTCCTCTAAAAAAAATATTTAAACTATCAATCATGACACCATATTATATGCATAATAAGGGAATAAGCATTCCCCTTACCATTACTCGCCGTTAATGGTAAGGGGAATGTAATGTTATACCTTACAGATCAGAAAGAGGAAAAAGAAATCAATAAAGCGGATAAGATTTAAAACGAAATTCTCAGACACAGCCCAGATAATTCACAAAAGAAAATGGACGTAGGCAAGGAGACTTCGTAAGAAGCAGAATCGATAAATGGTCCAAGAATATTATAAATTGGTAACCCCGAGATTACAAAAGAAGAGGACGACCACCTACCCTATGGGATCAAGAAATAAGGACTGCATGTGGAGGAAAAACATGGCAAAGAGTGTCTGAAACTCACTATTTTGCCAGAATAAAACCGGAATTATTAATATAGTTTAAAACAAAAATAAAATCCAAATACCTCAGACATTAGCTTATTTTGTAAAATGTAAATAGAAAAAAAAATGTATGTATAAATATAAATCAATGTATGATTATTGTGTAAAAAAAGGTTTATTATTATAAAATGAAAAAAAAATTAAAATGGGACTTGTAGAAATATTTATCTGGTCATTTAGACAAAAAATTAGATTAGTTTAAAACGATTTCATTATTTCTAATGATTTATAAGTAGTTTATTTTAGAATATTTTCTACGCGATGTATTAGTTTCATTCCTGATTCTTTCCTGAATTTACGTTTATTTTCATTTAAAGTTGCTGGAATTTCATTTATTACTTAAAGAATCGCTAATGTTGCTATAACCTTCAACTAAACACTGTTGATCAGAAGATGCGCTGATTTTTCTCTAGGCATTGTTGTTATAGTCTATCAGGGCTCGGTTAAAAATGGAAGAGTAAAAAATTAAACAAATACGATAATATAAGATTTCTGACTAGTAATTAAAGAAGACCAAAAACGCCACGAAAAATAATAGTTAGATTTTGGTTAGGTATTAATAATAGTAATGCATATATATATATATATATATATATATATATATATATATATATATATATATACACATATAAAGCATAACTATTAAGGAATAAGAAATAAGAGAATAAAGATTAAAAAAAAAAAAAAAGTACATTACGGCTCAGTCTTACATAACTCCTCTTAACCTAAATTTCTATTTTCGATAGACGAACAATCACTATATCAATTGTCTACCCAGTTTTCATAGAGACGATTGATCTGTTATCAAACTAGCACTCATGAAAATAGTTCCAAGGAAGTTATTTATAGTTTTATATTTAAAGATTTTAAAAGATATTCCTGAAAAATAGAGAAATAAGTAAAAAAAAGTCATGAAAATCAATATAAAAAAAAAAAAAAAAAAAAAAAAAAAAAAAAAAAAAAAAAAATTGCTAACATTATAGTATTAATTTGGTATGAAGATGAAAATTTAGCAAATAAAAAAAAATCGATTTTAACTTTAAAGTATTAAAAAAAAGAATTCAGGTATTCTCAAAATTCCATCGAAACCTTTCTAACCATCCTAACGTTATGCTTCATTCATTATGCATTATGCAGTCCTCACATCGGGCAGGAGTGGGACAGCTAGTAATATCTATCCAAAAAGAAAATATTTTTCAGGAAAAAAAAATACTATATTTCGTCGACAGTATAAAATAATAAAACTAACAATTATGAAAAATCGCTTTTTTTATTTCGTTCGTTCTCCGATATATTCTACAAGTCCTTGTGGTGAAATTTCTAATCTGATCAGCAGCTGGAAGACCGAAATCTGTATTGCCATTTTTACGAATTTCTAGTATTTTACCACAAGGTAGGCCTTAGGTAAACGAAAGAAATAAAAATATGCGTTTTTTCACATCCGTCAGAGTTTAACATAGTGGCGACGATTTGAGGTAATCAAATTTCAAAAATGACGAAAATTCAAAATCTGATTGCAGGTAACGGTATTGATATCAAATCTACTTTTGATTTATCAAAATGTTGCTGATTATAACTAAGTTTTCTGAATACTTATAAATAAAATATCTATGGTGGTAAAAAGATATTATTGTAGTTAATTATTTATTGATACATATTGTTTATATTATTTTCTCAATCTAGCTTGCATAACACAACCGTTAGTGAAGGAGCTGTACATACTGTAGGTGAGGTGATTTAGTACTACTGGTGCAAATGTTTGTTAACAAATTTATTAGTTCTCAACTTTTAAATGCAAACAGAATTCTTAAGAGTTCATTTCGTCATAAATAATATTTTTAAGTTAAGCTAATTTCTGGAGCCTAAGTGAAGTTAAAAAGAGATAAGAACAGAGTAATAAATAACGGAAAAAAATGGTGAAGTAAGGGCCCAGTAAAGAAGCAGGTATCTAATGAGATCAAGAGATATCTTGGGATTTGTGGGGCCAAAGCCACTGGAATAGGGCTAAAGCCCATTCTCTCTCAACATTTCCGCCCCTGGTCAGGAATTAGGACTTGTCAAGGAGGTTTATTCGGATTAATTATAGGCTTGGATGATATATTGTTTATTTATAATTTATAAGAAGTTTAGCTTAATGAACTGAATCACTAAAAAAATAAACAATACAGTGACGAAGCTCTATCCTTAGTCACTAATTTTTCCTTGAATCATGGAACAGACTGTCGGTTACTGTGAATCGATAAAATATTATCTAGAAGCTTATACAACTAGGAGTCTCATGCAATGTTATTCCACTATGCAGATATATATAGTAGGGTATACCAGACAGCTATTGACACCTTTAAGCAATATTCCTACTATAGTTATGGATATAACTATAGTTCAGTAAAGTTGAAATTTACAGTTATTTTTCTTTAATTACTATACTTTAAGCTAAACGAGGAAGTTCAAACCTATTATTATTACTGGAATGTATTTTACAAGATGGTGAAAATAACTAATAGTTATCTAGGATATCTTCTTTAATTACGGACAGAATTGAATATATTATAACGCAGTTAAATCGTAGGATTAAAAAGGAATTTTGTCGATTCGCGTACTTGAGAAATATAATACGATACCGATACCCCCTGGCTATCAACATGCAACCGGGAGAACTGGCGTCGGAGGGCACGGCCACTAATATAATAAAAACAATATTTACAACTGCTTACTAAAACTAAACATAAAACATCTGACAACCCTAATAACAGATATTTACCTCTATTCTCGAATTTATCACTATATCCTCTGTTTATTTCATAAATCATTAGAGGCACTCTTTGTGACATTTTATTTTAAGTGTCCTGAACGTATAGGATCTATTTTTTCCTGTTCCGATAATCTTATTTACTGTAAACTTATATTCTTATATGTTTGTTTGAATACGTATTTGGCTGTCTATATTATTGTTTTGAAGATATAATAAAAAAATTTTTATTAAACTAAATTCAGTCTTATGTTTAGAGCCTTTAAATTCGCTTTGTGGGTCTCAAGTCATCCTTCGCTATAAAGTTTTAAAAAATCTCAATTTGAATATCAACTTGTTATTAACTCTATTTTCTAGAGCCACATACCAGACTTAAAAGACAAGAAACTGCTCATCGCTTCCGACTATTTCTTCATTTACTAGACAAGCGTTGAAAGCTTCTAATAAATTATCGAAGATTTATTTTCATTACAATAATTATGACTATTTGGACATACGGAGTTGAGCTTTGGTTCTACACTAAACCTTTCAATTCTTCTCGTATCCAATCCTTACAATCCAAAATTTTTCGTTTAATCCTCAATGCTCTTTATTAATTCAGAATCAAACTTATCTATAAAGGTTTTAATGTTCCATATGTTGCTTGTTTGGCCCAAACCAGACACCTATCATTTCATAGTAAATTCGTTACCCCCTCGAATCCACTAGTCTCCCATGTTGCCTCACTCAATTCTTTTAGTGAGTTGTTTATTACATGTTATTGACAGGTATTTGCTTTTATTTTCTTTAAATTTACTTGTTGTATATAAAGTATACAGTTGTAAATATCCATACGTCTTCATAGGCATGACTACGCACTAGGCGATCCTTGGTCCGCTCAATAACTAGCTTAATCTTGTCTCTCTGCAGCAAGTCTTTGAGACACTTTAAAATTTTGGAGGTCTTCCGCCACGTTTCTCTTCTCTATCTGCTCCGCGGCCTTACACGACCTTTCACTCCTTCTGGATAAGCTTGATAAAGTCCATTGACAGCTCTGCCATCATCCATTCTCAGGTGTCCTAAACACTTGTAAATATCAAAAATAGTCTTTAAAAAAACCTTCTAGAGCTTTTAAATACTTCAAGAATTATTTAGCCTAGTCTATTTCTTAATTTAAAAAAAAGATTTTAATTTAGTTTTATACAAGTCGTGATTACTAAGGGGTGAATATAGAATATTTTCCTAGAGAAGAAACTATAAATATATGAAACTTCACTATGATATTATAAAAAGCTGAATCAGCATATGTAGCTAAATTGATATATTCCATATTCATTAAAAATATTAAAACCTCGATATATCTGTAAGATAACGAATTGAAATATTCTTACATAAAAAAACCAACTGACATTTTTCTATATATTTAGAACGATGTATATGTTGTTAACGTATCATATTGTTATTTATTTAAGGGAACCAAAGCAAATTGTTTGTTGTGATGCTTCAGCAGAGTTCAGATGTTAGGCACTCCCTAAGCTCACCTTGAGGTTGCTAACTATGACATAAGCCTAACGAATGGTTTGTTTAGTTCTCACCTTTGTTTCTCCTTATGTATATTATATAAATTTCGCTTTCTATTAAACGGTTATTTTCAATATAAATGTTCATAAATACCACTAAAATAATAACATGAGCTATGTATATAAAAATATGAGTGCTTTATAACAGCGCTAGTAAAATAAACTCTACATGATTTTCCTAATCTATATTTTAGAATTAAGGGATCATATTACTTAAATTAAATCAACACTAATGATCATTCGAAATAAACTTATTTAAGTTGAAAGATAATAGTGGTTTCAAACATAATATTTTTCATTCAAACCAATATAGTTTCTAAACGGAAGGTCCTAGCGACAAATATTATAAAACAAAAATATTTTACATTAAATTTCTGATAAAAAAGCCATCGGAAATTTTTGATCCGAGCGACACCGACAGAGCTCGAGCGTTTCAATATGTCACATTTTTGAGAGCGAAATAAAGTTACACCAAAAAAACTACAGACTCCCAGCTGAAATTCATATTTATGTAAAAAAAAAAATGTAATTAGGAATAATTTCTAGTCTACACTTACAACTAATTCATAAGTCTATTTCTAAGGCTTAATTGCCTCAATAAATACATTTAAAAGAATAAACAAAAATTATAGAAAAAAAATACAAACAAAACGAGAGTTCATCTCAGATTTATAAAACGGACACAAATAGTCAACGTAAATTATGCAATAAATACTGCTAGGAAGAGAAAATGAACTGTTTTATGTGCATATTTCCTTATCTTTGAATTCATTATTGACATGAACTTTATCATAATTGATTATTTATCAACTATAGCTAAATTTATTAGGACTACTAAACGCACTCGCAAATTCCTACATCCTAGATTGTTTCTTACGGCGTACGGTACTATTGACTGATATTTGAGTGGTTTTCGATGCAAAGGGGTACAAGTAGCAAATTTTGAAAAATGAAGTAAGTGCATATTGTGAAACTTAAAATTACAAATAATTCTGTGCCAAAGAGATACAACTGAATATCCCGTTAGGTGATGCCATCTATAGAGAAGAAATTCGCAGACCGCCGGATGGTAGCAAAACAAGTGCCTACATTGGTTAGGGTTCAGAGACGATTTTAAATCATTTCAATTGAGTTGAAGATGTTCCATGACAATACGATCGCATATAGCATCAAAATTAATAATAATTAATGCTAATGTTAATAGTAGTTTTACGTTCATTATAATTTATTACTTTATTTATAAGTTTTTTTTTGTTTTGATACATGCCAATAATAAATATAAATATTCATTACCTTCTAAAAAAAAATTATTACAACCAACAAAAATTAACATTTCTTTTATGTTACAATATAAAATTAATTTAACATATACCATATAATAGCTGTTTCATGGCAATATTAAGGAATATTGCACTAACGTTAATAACTAGTATCCCCCCCGTCGCTGCTTCGCATAATTTAATTTATAATATATATAATTTTATATATAATAATATATGAAATAAAATTATTAAAATTATACATATTATATATTAGTATTAATACATATATATATATATATATATATATATATATATATATATATATATATATATATATATATATATATATAATATATAAGTAATATAAATATATATAATATATTTATACTAATATACTATAATATAATATACCATATATATATATATATATATATATATATATATGTATTAATACTAATATATAATATGTATAATTTTAACTAATTGATGATTTTAACTTATTTAAACTTATAAATTTAACTAATTGAAGGTTTTTTGTTTATCGAAAAAAATCTAATATTGAAGTATGCAATTCGGCATTATTTTTTCAAAGATATTTAAATGCATAGTAGTAATTTCAACCTGGTTAAAATTGTATTCATTAGGTGTTCGAAGATTGCGTAAAATCGTAACTCGAAATCCAATTTTTAATTTTAATGATTTCATCTGGTTAGTTTTTAATATCTATAAATTATCTATCCATAAAAGTTATATTAAATTAAACTTTTATTATTTTAAATTTAACTATTGCTAAATCTTCTTATAACCAACAATGTGGGTTAAAATTTAGTATAATTAGTAATTTTAGTGGTTAGTGATCTCAAACAAAAAATGTAGTCACACGGCACTAGTTAATAAATGTAAATATTCATTATATAAAAAAGAATTATCATAATCACTTCTTTTATGTTACAATATTCTTGATCAGGTGATAATATCCATAATACGTTTATTGATAACACCTAATATTGCCCAGACAAAGCTAATTTTTCACTAGATCAATTAATATACCATTGCCTATTGCCATTTAAACGTCCTGACGGCCGAAAACTGGAATAAAACCAACCAGGTTTGGTTCTGAAATGGGAGACGGTCGCTGACTGACTGAGGATTAAGAGACGGTCGTAGCCTGACTGGAGATTATCGGGCCCAATGTAGGCACTCCCTATATAAAGCTCGTGTTTGTTTCCATTTCCTCTGCTGGACTGCGAATTAAGAGTTCTTCGAATATCTGGGACGGTCGGGACATGGATCCAATGTAGGTGTAGCCTAAGTCTTGTATGTGAATTCCAAGAAAGTCGTTTGTATAAATTGAGTCCTAGATAGCGGATCAGCTCAACAGGAATCAGAGGGATTACATCTAAAATTGAACGATATATTTTATCCTCAACAAGGTATATATACTAACATCCCCATTCACTCAAGCATTTCTTCACCTCGTTGAATGTTACTTTATCGCATATGTATTTTATGAATAAATAATTGCCAAATTTTTAAGTGTTTTTCTTCCAGCAGTAACCCCGTTGGAAGGGATTTAATTTATACCTTTACACACCTTTCCTGAAAGTATAAAATAAACATGTAATTTTTAAATTTCGCATTGATTATTATTTTACATATACATATGTATTTTAGCCTCTTAAAAATACAATAATGTCAATTCTTTACATACAATGATTCATATTGTTCATTAACTCTATTTTAATTAAATTTATTTATTATATTATGTTTTTATCATTGTATAAATAATTTATCTATTTTTTTAGATCATTTTTTTAAATATGACCCTATTAATTCTTCATTTTTGATTTATTTAATTTTTTTCTCTTTTTTATTCATGTATTCGACAAAGTTTTATTTTAGTTCTGATGATTGGTATCAATGATATGGCCAAAGGTTGTCAAAAAAAAAAATATATATATATATAAAAACGATAAAGCCCCTCTACCAGTCCAAGACTATGTCCTGTTTGTCCGATAAGGAAAATTATTCGGAACCACCAGGAGTAAAGTTTCAAGTTTTATAGTCCAGATATTGCACCATTAGATTATGGTTTATTTAGATCAATAATTAAAAAAATGAGCTATTCAAGGTCGGATTTTTTGTAATTATAAGTAAAAAATTCGATTAGAAGAGTTCCTTGCCTAAAAATTTATGTGTGAGTGGTACCGACAACAAATACAAATACAACCAGAAAAATCTGTGAAAGAAGTCAAAAAAGTAGGTTTAACTTTGATGAATTCAGAAATGTTTAAAATAATGCTATGCTTATGCCCAAGGAGTTTTGTAAGAGCTACGTAAATAGTTAAATCTATACATTTTCATCCTCATTATATAATAATTTGTCCTCGACGTTGAGATGTGAAAGGTGAATAAATTCCTCTTTAAATTGACAGCGGGGCTTTATCGGCCATTAATCATGACGGCAATGTGGGCCTATTAGGGCCCTCAAGTATAATGTAATGGTCTGTCCGGCTGATCCATCATTTAGTCCCCATAACAAATGGTTAACTACGGGTCCTTACTTCGGTGAGTTACTTGGGTTCAACTTCGCTTCTTGCTAATGAGGAGTAATAGCTTTGCTGAAAGTTTCACCTGAAGGTGGGGATCGTTTTATCGATAAAGCAGATTGCTAAAGCACTTTAAAAAAGAAAAGGCTTGATATTCAACAAGCATTATTACACTACGTCGTTGAATTCCAATTTGAAATTGAGTATGAATATTGAGTTTTATAGGAGCATCAGATCGTGGGCAAAACAAATATTTAAAACATTATTGCATAGTCATGCTACAAACGCGTAACTAGTTAATATGACTTTATTTCAATGTGAGTTTATTTAAAAAGGGATCCACAGCATCCCGTTCGCTTCCACTTGGTCGGTTATTACTTTTTTTGTAGCGGTCCAACGATATGAATTTTGTGGGCCCTACCCTCGTCAGAATGGAGAGGCAACCTTTTGGCATCCCTTTGGAGGTCGGAAAAAAAGACCCGCAGGCCCGTTTGCAGGAACAGTTCCCTCCCACAGTACCAGTACCAGTTTACTCATATAAAATTTAAGAGCTTCTAAGCCGGATCATTTTTGCCATGTATACGTATAAATTCAGTCACGGGGGGAGGTTGAGGGTGAGACCTAATGCTTAAGGTTGATTTGGTAAAAAAACAGAGCAGAAGCAGGACAAGAAATTTTGACTTGCTGTTTTACCAACCGAGAAGTTACTCATCACAATAAGATAAATACATATTTTAAGTGCTTAAAACAGTCTTCTTATAATAAAAGTAAAACCTAGGCTGGTCAAATCTGATCAAGAATACGTTTTTAAAGTGTAATGCCTTAAGCAGGGATGGTTTTCAACCAATTATACAGATGGAATCGAAGTAGAACCTTTCTTTTGCGAGCCAACCAAGATGCTATGACGAGATGTCGCGCAATATTAGTAGTTTCCAGCACAAAGTGTTGCTATTACTGATGCGGTACCGATAGGTGTCGACACAGAATCGCTATCGTTCAATTGTGCTCTATTTTTGTCCCTATAACTTATCTTCACGCTTGTCACATGTTCGTGTCCCGTTCATATCGCTTCGTATATCGTAACACTTGTTGCATTGTATATCATATCTTCTTAGTGTACGACGCGCCTTCGTATTCTCTGCTAAATCATCCATGCATATAAGACGGGCTCTTCCTTCTGGTCTAAGCATATTTTCATTTATAATTCTTTTGGGGACCTCATCCTCTGACATAACAGTCACACGATACCTCAGTCTTCACTGCCTAATGTGGTTATATACTTCTTGATTTATCTTTCTGTGTTATGCTTGTGACTCTCTTAAGTCCATAAATACGGCGCAGAATTCTTCTTTTGAAGAATCGAGATATTATCCATGACTCCATATAGTCTTAGCTTGGTAGTCCTTGACAGTAATTTACTTCTGAAATATCTTCCCATTCCAAAGTAATACCGGTTGGCAAAACATTTTCTCCTCTCGATTTCCTTCGACGAACGTTGACTGTAGTTATTCTTGAGCCCAAGTAGATAAACTCTTTCACTTGTTCAAAAGTATATTCGGGTACAGTTCCTCCAAAACACATGAACATTTATTTTTAAAAAAATTCTATTTTGCCGCTACCAAAATACCTGGTACTGTAACAATAACTATCACTTAAATTTTATAACATAATAAACATCACAACTTATATAGTTTCGAATATTAAAATAAAACAGTTAGATAGGAATAAATAAGTAAAAATAGTTTTAACACGTTTTTGGAGTAAAGATTATAAAAATACATCAAATTCGTGTATTTCAGTGATTAATCTGTAACTCATTAATGGAAATGAAACTTTGAATTCGAAAACCAACCAAAACCAGTTCTAATATAACATTCAATCTAATATAACATAAGCTGGGTGTTTCTAGTATTCGTAAATTAAGGAACTGTTTAGAAGCGATTTTACTGTATCGGTAGCTGCATTATTGACAAACATAAAACTAATACATCTACCTACTAATATTTGAAACATCTAATAACTTCAGATCAAAAATGGATATGAAAATATAAAATTTATTCAAGGACACAATGTACCCTAGAAAAAAAAAATGAGTGCAATAAAATAATACTACAGTCTGCCCGCATAAACTTCAAATAAAGGCATTATTTTACATATTGCTATGTCCGTCTCTGTTTGAGTCCGGGTCAGCATTAATCTAATTATTGGGATGCCAGCCAGGAATTATTCCCTGACAAATAATAAACAAGTATTATTTTAATAATTAATTGATTTAATTAATTCTTCTCCAGAAGGTGATTGTGGGGCCAGATAATTTAGATATGTTAATTATTAAAAGGGTAAACAAATATATTAATTAATGAGTGGCATGCAAATGGTGAATAAATGACGGTTGAACTGAATATATATTCCACAATGGTTTGACATATAAAAATTACAACAAGAAATAAGAATCATAGCTTAGGTTTAAAACGTATACAGTAACAAACAACTTAACCTAGACTTATCTTCTTAATGATGCTATGATGGGTGATGCTATGTTGTGGGTTCATAGCGGTAAGCCAGGAGCTCCCAAGCTCCGAATGATCCAGGAACTAGCTCAGAAGGGACCAGACCAGACATCTCCTAGACTCTCTCAAATACTCTCCTCGACTGCTCGACTGATCGACTCCAACTGACTTTGAATATATTTTGCCGGTAAGGGATAGGCAGGTAGAGAAATATGTCTCACAACAACAAAGAACCCCCCTTTCTGGACCACCCGTGAGGGGTCACCCCTTTGGCAAGACGTGACTATTATTTTGTTAAATAAAAACCTATAGGTTTGATACATAGCAATATAATACAATTATGTGAGGTATTTATGGCCACACAATATAATAATTGAAAACAGTTACATACGTTTCCTTGCGTGTAGTAAAACGTGATGCATAACCCTTACCTGTAAACAAAATTAAAAAAAATATTATTATAACTTCTAAGTTTTTTTTTATTATAAAATTATGGTTCTTATTCACAACAATAAGGACTAGAAGAACAAGTTATATTATAATTAATGACAAACATGAATGTTGACTGACAGGATCTGAAGTAGATTTATTCCGTAAGGCCACCATAAGGTACAATAAAACTATCTGCTTTTGCTAGATTTAAAGGGAACGACCATCGCCTGTATCCTATAATCCCAGAATTAAAAGATTGGCGTACCAATCCATCTTTAGACATTCAACAAGATAATGTTAGGTAAGTCTAATGTTATTTATTTAACTCGAGATAAATTACTGCTCGAAAGCAATGAAGGGTAGTGTTGTATTCAATTATTCATAAGAGTGCAATACTTTCGTATTCCTCCGTGATCCATTATTCAAGTCAACCAAATTAAATAGGCCGAAGTGAGATTGGTTTTCTGATCCCCTTCCAGATCTCAACACAAACAAGACTACCGTATCTAAACCTCCAATCAGGGGAGTAAAGCCGAACTATCAACATACCTACTGTTGTATTCAATTGAGGTAATTGGAACAATAGGTAAATTCTAATATTTATATGTATTTTTATAAAAATAAATAGCAGTTACTAAAAATAACGACAAATCGATAGAGTCATATCAACTATATTCTTAAATAAAAATAATATTTTAACTAGGTAAAAGTTACATTAAAAATTGATAATTTTTACAAATAATAACTTATAATACCACAAACCAGACTAAAATGACAAAATATTGCCGGTAGTATTCGAATTCTTCGACATTTAATACGCAAACGTTCAAACCTTTGTTGTTTATTCGCTTTAATTTAATTTATTAATTAATGGAATTAATTAAATTCCCTTTAAATTAATTTATAAAAATACTTTTGTATTTTGGGAAACCAATACTTTTGTCAGCATGCGGATGAAAACTTGAATGAAACAGGAAAATTTCAAATTTTGAGAAAAAACATTTTTTGGAGAGCTGTATCTCGGCATAAGATGGGCCTACCTAACTGCAATTGGTCTTAAATTGTCAAATATTTAGTGCTCTTTAATAAATTAAATATTCCTTATCAGCCAGAATAACAAAGTTTACGAAATATAATGGAATTACCGAAAATAATGCTAAACGTTCCCGGTTTTTCGAGCACTACGAAAATCGAACCAGGCTTTGAGGATTGCTAACTTGGATTTCAACTACCCTTATGAGTCCTAACAACAAATTAAAAAAAATATTAGATACATACATAGATACACATAAAAGATATTAGATTTTGCGAACATTGCTTTTTTTATTTATTTATTTATTTATTTTATTTTTTTAATTTATAATAAATCGATTAGGCCAATGTGGTCATGGAATAAAGCAGACTTAGGCTAAAATTTAATAATAACTAATTTATGAAATCAATCACCTAATTAAATCATGATTAAATCTTTAAGTTAATAATTTGGAAATGTTAAATCATATGTCAACTAATGATTGAATTGACTGGAAAATAAATTGAAATGTTTAATCATAATTAAATCAGATGAATGATTCGAGGAAATGAGTAGTCAAATAGCTATGATTAGATTTTCATATTTCATTGAAGTTCCCCGTCAAAAGTATTTCGACACCCACAATTCTCGAGATTTCCTGGTTTTTACCATAATCCATACTTGGTTTATATTCATAATTATATTATTTATAAAACATGATACACTAAGGATTAGAAACATCAATGTTTTTCCCTGTTAATAACAAACGATGAAATTTTAGATTATTTTTTTCTAATTTTCTTCAGTCCATGTTTATCATTTGTTTCGTTATTTGCAAGTATGTCAAGACTAGTGGAGGTAGTCATTTAAACCAGAAGGGGCAATATCTCTTATTAAATAAAAACTTAAAAGTTAAAATTGTAAAAAATGAAAATCTTAAAAAGCAAGTTTTCTTAATTCTTTTTTATAGAAAGAAATATGGTAATTTATTTTAATAAAAATTGTTTAAATCTAGTTTAGGAATGTTTATGATAGACTTCAGAACCTGTCTTTATTATGAAAAAAAAAATACTTTTTTCTAAAATTCAAATATTTCAAAGTGTTGTGATACTTCTTACGGGGAGTTAAGTTCCGTTAAGGGAATGGAACTGGTGGTGGAGGGGTCACCTGTGGTGTAGTGGTTAGCATAGCAACCTACTAAACCCAAGATCGCGGGTTCGCAGCCCGGCAGATGACCTTAGGATTTTTTAAAGGGAGTAAAAAATCCTTAGCTATGCCGTCCTTCGGAAGGGACGTAAAATGGGGGGTCCCGAGCCTGTACGATGTCAGGTACTCGTTAAAGATCCCTATCCTAATTAAACCTGGATAGGCAAAATTTAGGACTCCCACAGTAGCATCGTCCGATTAGCCATAGCAGCATAAAGTGACGTTAAACGAAATAAACAAACTGGTGGTGGAAAATGAAAAAAAAAAAAAAAAAGGATAAATCCCTTAGGAAAAAAAAAAAAAAATCTAGAAGCAGAATTATATTTTTTAGCAGTTTAATTTTAATTATATTCATAAATTATTTTAAGTAAATGTAATAAAACATGGAGTCCAATTTAATCCGGTTTAATCCGCAGGAAGGATATTTGAATGAAACATAACATCCCACATTGTAAGAGAATTGAATATATTTAATCCGCTCTAATTAAACCTAAGCAATTTAGTGCTCCAAACAGCGACTGCTATCGTACATGCTGAGTAAAGCTTATCAGTTGGCAAAGAAATCCTACACTCTTTAATAATGCATACCCGAATCAAGTGCTGGTACTTAACGTAGTTTTAAACAAAGGGTTGCAATCTAAATCTAAATTAAATTAGACAAGTACTAAAACCTCCTACATTCAGCTGTGATAATTAAATTCTTCCGTGGGTCATTATATGTCACACAGAGTGGGTAAGGCACCAGATCTTTTTTTCTACGTAGAAAATTGACACACTCAAGAGTCCATACAGTTGCCTTAAAATAAAATACAATTTTTATTATTTACAAAAGACATTTTTTCTCCCGTTTCTTGGATTCAACAGCCATAATCAAAGGAATGTGAAGCAGGGTATAAACTGTGTATGTGGGTCTTTTTTTTTTTTAGATTTCAGCCTACAAAACACATTAAGAGAGCTGTTTCACTTTTATTTGTTTATGATACGATATAATCATGATTGATGAATTGCTTGTCACTTAATAGAAATTTATTATTACTTATTCAAAGCTCTTAAAATATACTTACAACTGTACAAAACGTATACATCAAGTAAATGTGTTGATAACGATTACAATAAAATGTCAGAACTTGAAAAAATCTACTCATCAGTAGTACTGTAATAAAAAATTCTACACATGAAGGTCTCTAGGTCATCTTCTTTTCAGACGCCTCAAAGGATTATCTAGAATGGAGTTTGAGAAATAAGTGGATTTGAGTGGTTATGGAGCTTACTATGACATGATAAGTATCCGGTTTGGCCTAAATCAGCAACATATGGAACCTTAAGTTCTTTATGGATAAGTTTGTTGGTGACAAAATAAGGAGCATAGCGAATTTTTCGAAGGATTTTGGATTGTAAAGATTTGATACGATGGAGATAAATTGGATGGCTTAGTTAAGCCCCAAATATTTATTATTAAAGTAATAATTTTTTTTTTTAATGTTAATCTTTGAATAAAACAATTAAAGGGGGTGTGCAAACTTCTTTGACTGATATACATTTCCAAATATCTGAAGATAAAAGGAAATGAAAATAAGTTTAATTATTTTATTTATTTTTTTTAATGAATATTCTATTCAAGTGATTTTTATTTGTTGACGACATAGAAAATTCGATCAAGCAATAATCCCTTTAAGTTTTAAAGCGGCCGTATTTCAAAATATATAAGTCGCAAGAGAGATACCAATCGACAACTTTTAAAGAATTCAATTTTTTTCCCCCTCTATCCCTCTCCTTCACGTCATAGCTTCTCAACGGAATAAGCTACGATTTCCAATAGGATAACGTTTTAAAGAAGATAAAATAGGCCCCATTCCTACCTCTTCACAATTCAGCCAGTGGTTTCAGTTTGCGAAAAGATTTAATTCAAAGTTTCCGGGTTGATTTTCGACTTCATATTAAAATATTTGGAAAAGTAGAAGTGCTAAATCTACACTATGAACGAAACAAAGCTGGGTTCTTCGTGTTTAAAACGGCATGAATGAATGAATGAATATTCTATTCAAGTGATTTTTATTAATTTTTTTTTTATTAAAAAGGATTTGCTCATACCTCAGTGATTGAACTTTTAAAGTTAATTATAACTTTTCCTATTCCTCTCTCTTTACCCATCTGCAGGTGTTCCTCAAGGAAGTATCCTATGTCCTATCCTCTATACGTTGTGCACAGTTGACATCCCGAAAAGTCCTAGCACCATCCTCACTACGCATGCTGATGATACTTGTGTGTTATCAGTGAACAATGATCCCTTCATTGCTTCCCAGACACTCCAATCCCGTATCACAAACCTTCAAGAATAGTGTCAAAAATGGAGAATCAAAATAAATCCCATCAAATAACCTTTACCCTTCCTCGTAAACTTCCTACGACTTCCTGTCATATGCCACTAATCCCCGTTGAACAGATCTGCTACCTAGGACTCCATCTGGACAAAAATCTTACTTGGGATCCACATACAAGACTAAAACGACAAGAAACTACCCGTCGTTTTCGACTACTTTAACATTTATTTGACAAACGTTCAAACCTTCCACTTAATTACAAAAGACTCATTTATATAACAGTAATTTGTTTTTTACCGGTTTGGACATACGAAGTTAAACTTTGGGGCTCCACTAAACCATCCAATTTATCTCGTATCCAATCCTTACAATCCAAAATCCTTAGAAAAATCCTAAACTTCCCTTACTTTGTCACAAACAAACTTATTCAGAAAGATCTTAATATACCTTACGTTTCTGACATGGCTCATTCCAGATATCTATCCAGACTCCACAACCATTCAAAACCATTAGTATCACAACTTACTTTACACTCTAGATGCTTCAAAAACAAGTGAAGTGTTATTTTTATCATTATCATCATATTTACTTGATATATTATAGGTTTATATTGTATATACAGTTGTAAATTAAAAATAAAGATTAAAAAGCACATTTATTTAAGCAATAATCCCATTAAGTTTTAAGGTGGTCGTATTTTAAAATAATCGCAGCTCGTTCCCCCAAAGAGTTATAGGGAAAAGAACAGACGAAAACGTAAAAAATTGTTATCAGAGAGTGTCTTGAGGGCAGCGCACTTAAGATATACGGTCGCCATTCTTGTTATAATTGTATTGTCATCCACTCCTAAGATATGTTCCAAGATTCAGGATTCTAGCTCATCGGGAAGATAGTAAACATATCTAAATCTAGATAGTAAATCTAAATCTAGATAGTAAATCTAAATCTAGATAGTAAATTTAAATCTAGATAGTAAATCTAAATCTAGATAGTAAATTTAAATCTAGATAGTAAATCTAAATCTAGATAGTAAATTTAAATCTAGATAGTAAATCTAAATCTAGATAGTAAATCTAGATCTAGATAGTAAATCTAAAATAAATAAAATCGAATAAAAGTGTCAAATAATTCATCAGTTTTAATTTTTTTTCGCTTAAAAAAATAAAATAAAAATGTTTCTCTAAGATAAATTATAATCATCATTTTATGGAGCTATGGCCCTTGTATCACCCTGGCTTCGTCTACAATCCTTAATATTGTATTGATCCTTCAATATCATTATGCATACCTTAACTAATAAGATACAGTTGTATCGGAACTGAAAGCTTATAGAAGTATTGTTTCAATTGGCTCTTTCTATTTTATTTATCCCTAGCGTTTCCATTTCCATGGATTTTATTGTTATAATTGTTTTCCTTTTGTTTGTTTGCATTATAGAACTTATAAATTTAATATATTTGTGTTTACGATTATCGATTAAAAGTGATAAATCAACCAAGCTAAGGCGCGTTTAATATGCAAAGCCTTGCCGAGCATGTTAAGCATGTGAATGTCTGAAATGGTTGGCAATTCTCCAAAGAAGTTCTCAGTCGTCCCTTCGTCTTAGATTCTCCGTTATTTTATTAATTGTCGATATTTGTTCAAACCATCAGTCAAGCCAGTCCAAAAATATAAGTAACATCAACTCAAATACTCAGTCATAAATATTTTGTGTCCTCTATCTAACAGTTGGGTGATCTCTGTCAGAATCACCCCACCGAATATACGGGAATGATAGCACTGTCCTGTATATTAATCGTTACTTGCTATACGTTTTTCAAATACCAAGTTGAAATAATTTTTCAGCGATCGGTCATCATAGAAATAATTAATGTTCCAAGTTGGTCCAATAACCCTCAAAAGCCAAACTAGAATGATTAATCACCGTCCTTGAACTGAAATACGTAGGAGAAAAAGGGAAAGGAATATGGTGAGCCCATTCAGGATATATGTATGGAATAGATACCTGTAAGATCATTCTGTGCAATATGAACTGTATATACAATCAAAAAAGAAATATTCATACTGCTTTTAATGCTAACTTAAAAAAAATAAAAATAACAACAACATAAATATGATAATAATATTTAAAAAAAAAAAAAAAAAAAAAAAAAAAACTACTTCAAGACTAAACCAACATGTATAAACTAAAAATTAAAAATATTATTTTAATTATTTCGAAACAAAGAGAACTAAAGGACAATCAGCGTAATTATTGATAATTATAAACCTATTTTTCACAATTTATGATCAGTTATTAATGGAGTCGGTGCCAGCCAAGAAGGGCAGTTTAATCCAGCCTTTGCAACAACAAACTTTCGAATGGTACGAGACAGCGGTTTGGCAGTGGGGGGATCGCTATAATCACCAATTTGTTTACCGAATTCTGTTTGCTTTGGTTGGCACCGACTGCAAAAATAACTTATGATAAATTGTGAATAGGTATATATGTATCGATAATTACGTTGATTCTCCTTTAATGTCTTTGTTTCGAATTAATTAAAATTTTTTTTTTTTTTACTTTTTAGTTTAAGTTTCTAGATGTAGGTTTAATCTTCAATGCGGTTATTGTTATTTATTAACTTCATTCTATAATTTTTAGAGGTAGTTGAGAATAGTTTTGTTTATATTTGAAATTATTTATGTAAATATTTTAAAAGTCACTATGGAGTAATACGTTTATAGTGAAAGGTGATATAACAGTGATAAGTGTTTTCCAACTGTTACTTTTTTTTTTTCTAATCAATTGTTTGGGTGAATTTTAAAAAGCGCTGAGATGATTTCAATAAAACTTTTATGGGACCATCTCTAGAGTATGACCTACCGATTAATAAAATAATCAAAATCGATTCACAATTGACGGAATAATCGCCTAACAAACATACAAACAATAAATAAATATATAGACATTTCGAACCTCGAATTGAGAATCTCCTCCTTTTTGTTGTTAATAAGTTTCTAAATCATACAAAACATAATTTGTTTGTGATTTTTTTTTTTATTTTAAGAGAATATCGAAGACAGATTTGATTAATAAGGAAAATAACGATATTGCCTTTCTTCTAGACCAACTATTAACTAAAGAGCATAATCAGCATTTACATAGCTGATAACGCATGAAAAACAAATTGCGGAGGCCGGCAGTATTTTTCCAATGTGCTGATGGTGGGTTGTTAAATGGCCCACAAATTCTGATTACTGCTATCTCAGACACTGAAATGAGCAGCTCCTTATGTGTCATTAAGTTAAAGTCTACGATGTCGACTCAAACTGAATACATTAATGCTATTTTATTTAAATTCAATAACAATGTACAAACTATTGATTGAACAAAAAACTTTATTTAATAATTTAGAGCAATCCCCGATTATTTTAAATTAATAATATTAATTAATGAAATAGGATTTCATATTTTATAATTGAAGCTAGAAGCCTAAAAACTTTATCATAAAACAATGAAGCTAGATATTCTACTGAAGCAAATCCATATCTAAGAAATTAATTTTCAAAAATCCTGCCAGACTGTGATAAATTTTTAGTTGGAAAAAAACATAAAGGATGAACAAAAAATAGTATTAAGAAAAATACTATGATTTAAGAAGCACACGGTCTATGAGATACCATACATATTTCACCTCACTGTGAAAAAAAATAAAAATAAAAATAAATAGGAATTGCTAATGATATGAATAGCTCTAATGTTAGAAATAAAAGAGACGACTTTAATATCCAAGCAATCAAAGCTGGTTAGTTAAAAAATGTATATTTTTCATAAATAGTAACAAATACTTGAGAAAGCCAATACTAGTAAGACACCTCGCCCTGGTTAGGTATCTGTGTATAAATAACAGACAGCAGAAGGCGCCAAATCTAAATTTAAGTTTAATATCGGCAGTGTGGAATCTTCCTCCTACAACCAGCCTGTCATACAGCAATTTAGAAACAGAAAACGCATAGTGTTTGTAAAGATACAGTTTCAATAATTATTTAGATTATAAATACAAAATATATGTTAAAACAGAAGTTTTGGGAAACTGCATGCAGGGAAGTATTGAATAAAAGATATAAAATATATCTCAATTAATTAATTTAAATAATATCATATCGCTCATTCAGTGAGACAAAGAAGCAACTGTAAAAAATGATGAATTACCGGAGAAGCGGAAAACTGAAAAGAAATACTTTCAACTAACATTATAAGCATAAGTAATAATAAATAACAAACAACAACTTGGGGAGAGGCCAGACTATAATTCAACAATGTATGAAACTTTTAAGAGCACTTCTATCGTATTTATAAAAAGATACAATCATAATTAAATAAAAAAGAAACATAAATTAAAAAAGAAAAGAACAAATTTGATATATGCTAAAAAAATATTATTCTGCCTTTTTTAATTTTAATTTTGTTACTTTTTATGAGATAATGTATAATGATCATCTATATTACTATTTCAAATCAGATATTAATATTACGATTTTTGTATACATTATTTTTTTTGCATAATGATTTAATTTAGTGATTTTAATTTTAATTTTATGTTATTCTATGTTTTAAAAAAATTAATTATAACAACAACAAAAATAGCTTCATAGATACTTCAGATAATTGAGATTAAAAAATTGGAAAGACAATTTTTTGATGTGACATTTAAATGCAAAACCTATTTTTATTACAATCATATCCTAGCCGTCTTTTAAGTGGTGTATTCTTTAAAAAAAACGTGATAAGATGACATAACGTACCTGCCAAAAATAAATCTAAATTTTTTAATTTTTTATATAAATTTAAATATATAAACGTTTAAACTACACAATAAATAAAAATAAAGTTATTTTATTTAAATTCAATTAATAGACTTCAAAAGAGTCATATAACTTTCTTCGTTTTTTTAGTCGAAAAAGTCTGGTGATCAAGAATGACAAAAGTTGATTAACCTTTTTTTCCTACGCGAATTCTACCTCTCTTGCTAATCCTTCAGTTAAAAAATTGATTAAAAATAACTGGCAATTGAATGTATGAGTGTGTTTATTAGTTTATTCCGCGATATATTGTTAGAAGGAATATTGTCGTGTTTAAACCATTACAAATCCATAATTCTTGATTAAAATCTATATCCATCCTACAACTACAAAATTTATTATAATTTGTAAAAATTGAATAAAAAATTTAATCACGGTAACAATAATAACACCATGACGATAAATAGTAAAAATTTGGCATTCTCAAATGTAGCATCGGTGGTTCAGTGGTAGAATGCTCGCCTGCCACGCGGGCGGCCCGGGTTCGATTCCCGGCCGATGCATAATTTTTTTTTTTTTAAGTATTATATATTAGTTGAAATATTTTGTTAAGTCATATTCATCAATTGTAAATATGAATATTTTACAGGCAATTCATAATTAAAGAGCTTAAAATTAAATAAAAATAATTGTAGGCATAATTATAACATAATCTGAACTCTTTATTGAAATCTGAACATACCAAGATCATAACTAAATATGTAATTTAGACATATACATATATAGTTAATCGGTAAAAAAAAAAAAAAAATCTGTATAGTATATCCTTTAATCTGTTCCGAAAATTTTTTAATTGGTTAATCTAGCCCACTTTGATATGCCAGATGCGGGTAAGCCAGATATTAAAACATGTAGGGTAGATGTACTGTAAAAGTAGTAATAATTTTTTTTTTTTTTTTTTAAAGTGAATATGTCTTTTGGCTGGGATAACATACATTTTTGGTGTAACTTTTTATGACATTCAAAAATGTAACATTTAGACATTTACTCTGTTGGTGTGGCTCGGTTCGCAAAATTTAACGACAGTTCCCTTGTCGGAATATGGAAAATATGTTTTGTTATTTAACATTTGTCACTAGGACTGAACGTTTAGGAGCTACTCATATATTAGTTTCAAAAAATTCATGTTTGTAACCTTTTTTTTTTTTTAAAACCGGCTGTAGTGGCACCTCAGCCAAGAGGCTCATTGTGCCTAAAATGACCTTTACTTTCTATCAACTTTGTTTATTTCAAATAATCATTAATTGTTTATTTAAATTAATTATTAATTAAAATAAGTTGATCCTTTTAACTCTAAAATATAAATTGGTAAAAGCAGAACAGATGGAGATATGTGGTAGAAGAGAAACTGATGTTAATCAGATTAAAAAAAAATTAATTATGATATTTGATTAATGTTTTACAACTATGAATTGTGATAAGGATGAAAATGCCTGAAGAGATGAGGAAAACAGAAGATGATGAAAAATGTTTTGAGCTTCAACAAATATGTTGCTCCGCTCACTTCAGTTAATGAAAAAAACTTTTTATAATCAAAAGCTCTTATAAATGGCAGAGGTTTTAAACATTACTAGATTAAATAAATAATTTGATTGAACGATATTTTGAGGACAGTCAAAATTTTAGTAATTTATTTTTTAAAATTTCATTTCGTCCTGTCCTATTAATAATAAATTGTAATCGTGCAATCAATATTACAAATTATCGACTACATAGGTAACACGAATTCCAATAAAACTGGAAAGGTTATTAATTTTTTTTCTTAATAAAAAATATTTTTTATTTATCGTAAAAAAAGAAAAGAACAGCATCAGAATTGTTTCCAAAATATATTTAGTAATTTAGGTAGTCAGACTATTATAACAAATTATGGATTTTTTTTTTCATCTTTATCTTTAAAACCGAATATATATTACGCTGATTAAAAAAAAAGGAATTATTTTTTGTCTATTTTTGCTCGCATTATTTTTATTTTATTTCTTTCACATCGAAATTTTGTTCATATATTTTATATTTTAGATATATTTAAAAATTAAAATATTACAAATTATATATTTTGTTTTTTTTAAATATTTCCCCCACCATCAGCTCCTGAATAATATTAAGAAATACCAGAGGTAAATGTAACAACACACTATAAATAGTTAATATTAAACTGATAATATGAATATGCTTCAAATTAAGTTTATTCTCATACGTTTGTGAGTTTAGTATTTTTAAAGTAAGTTTATAAATAACTTGACAGAGTGTCATTGAAGAGATGTTTCCATAGTCCTCAGACGTCAGAGATATTCCTGACGCCTCACAAATATTTCTGCTATTAATCACTTCAACCCAAGCCCTCCTGACGCCTAACAAGAGGGTGCAAGCTGTATCTCAACAATAGAGTTATTTAATAATTTAATTTTAAATTGTAAAATTGATGCCAAAGAAATCTGATTGGTGCTAAATTACTTTATATAAAGTTGAATGAAGATGTTTAAAAATCGTTGATGAAACATTGAACAGTAAACAGAAAAGTTACTAGGAAAAAAAACAGATTGGTAATCGAAACGTTAGGGAGGACTCCCCCCCCCCTTTTAGAAGTAATAATAACGTAAGTATGCATCTACTTAAAAAATAAATGAAAAGTTTTAGCTTGGTTCATTTGGAATATTGCTGCTTTAAATTTATACTACCACATCTAGAAAAATAGTACATTGATTAGACAGCAATAATTATTGCAACACGATAACTTTACTTTTAGCGGGTTAAACGTTTTATACTATTTATTTAAAAATCCATTACCATTTTACCCCATTTGAGATTGAGAAGCAGGGAGAAAAAGATCAAACAACGAATTAGCTCAGCTTTATAAGAATGTAAAAGTCGTTCGGCATACAAAAGTCGGTAGGCTTCGGTGGGAGGGACAAAAAAAGTTAGGAGGAGATCCCAAAAAAAGTTATTGGAAGACAGGATCCACCACAAACACAGAATCGGTAGACCCAGGGTCGTTTGGAATGATGGTGTGTTGAATGATGCTGAGTCCTTCTGGGTGTGACAAATAGGAAAACGGCGGCGAAAAATAGAGACAGATGGCGGACCATGTTGGAAGAGGCCAGAACCCAGTAATGGGTTGTAGCGCCAAGTAGGAAGGAAGGTTGGAAGGATTACCATTATGATCGTCAAGATGAAGTTATTCCCTAATCAAAGCAAAGCAGCGAAACTCGTTCAAATAGACAACAGATGTAACTTTGGTTTAATTTGGAGATAGGAGATAAAAAGTGAAATTTTAACACACATTTTAAATATGTAAAAAATATTTAACAAATATTCTTATCTTAATAATTACGTAGATTATAAACTTATCAAGCTAGATTTAATACAAAATACTGACTATAGATTCATTAAGGTTTAATACTGTTAACAATCGTTTTGACTCCGACAGGCACTCTGAGACAATAAAAAAAAAAAATAATAATAAAAAAATTCTCGAGCTAAAAATAAGAGGATCTAATAAATGGCGTAAAGCCACTTTCGGGACCAACATCTTAATCAATCAAAATATTAAGCGCATTTTTTTTAATATAAATTTTTTTATAATTTTTGGACCAGTCACCTACAAATTATTAAATGATGCTAAGCCAGAAATAGAATAACACTGCCTCCTACTTGTTTATCTGCAAATAAATTTAAGCCAGTTTCCTTAATTTGAAGAGCTAAATATTAACAAAATAGACTGAATATTTTATGAAATGTGCACATTTTAAAAGATTTTATCTGTTTTAGTTTATATTTATATTATTACTATGGATAAAACACGCAATGAGATCGAGATCAACTACAAAACATATCAGCAAATATTGTATAGATTAAACCACCTATTAAGAGTCTATAATAGTTTTTGAAAACTGTCCGGTTGATAGTGTGAATGGATTCCAAAGAGAGCCTAAATGACAAGAAAATTATATATCATATATAGTACATATATTTTCAATTACACTTAGAGAAAATTAAATTTAAATTGAGCTTAATAGGATTCACAGCGTATTACTTTTATGCACCTACATAAGGGATGCACTCATGTGTACGTTTAAAAACCCTTACACGCGCGCTAACGGAAACACAAATACATAAATTTATATAACCGACATGATTTGTACATTTATTTAAATCAACCTTCCTCAGTGAATCATACGATAAACAGAATAATAAATGGTATGTGAATGTATAGGAAGAAATACGGCGAAGCAAAAAGACTGGAACTAAAAGATGAAAGAAGTCCCGCATTCAATAGAATGGCAGGATTTGAAAAGAAAAGAATCAAAGCTCCGACGACAATATCACGATATAAAATTGAAATATAATTCCCTTTTATAGATAATATTTCAAATCATAAAACTAAGTGATTGATTGATTGATATAAACTGTAATATTGATTATAAATATAAATAAATATATACATATAATTATTGGGAGATGTCTAAGAAAGTGCATATTGTAAATAAAGTGTATATTTTATGACTGTATTTTTAACTTTCAATTTAATCCTATTCGAGACTAAAATGACAGTAAACTATGATTAGATATATTTGGACCAAACCATCCAATTCTTCTCGTATCAAATCCTTACAATCCAAAATCCTTAAAAAAATATCCACAATGCTCTTTACTTTGTCACCATTAAACTTATCCAAAAAGATCTTAATGTTCCATAAGTTGCTAATTTAGCCTAAACCAGATACATATCGTTTCGTAGTAAACTCCATAACTACTCAAATCCACTGGTTTCTCAACTTGCTTCCCACTTTATTCCCGATAATCTTCCGAGGCTTTTGAAAAGAAGATGGCCTAGAGATCTACTGATGAGCAGTTCTTTTCGAGTCTTGAAATTTTACACTATTATTGTTTTCATATTATTTTTTTTTCAATTTATTTATTGTATTATAATATAACAAAAAATATAGAAGAATAACAGAAATAATGAACATGATATATTATATTATGAGGTTGTCTATTAATGTTGTGTTTTTTTTTCTCTTTTTATTATTTCTTAATGTTGTGTGTATGGATCCATAAAGCCGTCCATATCACTTATTATCCTATTAGCAATACTTTCTTTATAAAAAGATTTGAAAAAAAAAAAAAAGTTAAAAGATAGACACCAAAAGTGATTTTATTACACAAAATAAATTAAAAGTAGTTTGATACAAACAGATTTATATTAGCATTTATTTAAAATGGATATGTCTTTTGTCTGGGAGTCAATAATTCCTTATTAATTGCTTTTGTTTGTTGGTGTTGCTCGCAGAAAAATTACTGACAGTTCCCTCATCAGAAGCAGTAGATATGAAAATAGATCACAGATAGATATATCCATGATCTATATCCAATTTTTTTTTTTATTTTTATTTTTGATTCATTCATTCAGGAGTCACTACTGAGTGGTACCATCCCTCATGTCTATCAGGACAGATTCTTAACCAGAGTACGTAAAATGTACTAGGACTATTTTAAAATATTAATTTAATTAAATACGGCCGTTTTAATTAAATTAACAAACAAATTTAAATTTACTAAATTTTTAATTAATATGGTTTCAGGGGCACAAAACTTTCGTCCAGTACATATGCGATTTGATGAGGCAGAGTTGGGCAAAATCTAATCGTAGCTAAATTTAATCATAGCTATTTCACAACTAATTTCCTGGAATCAATTGCTTAAATTAAAAATTATTAAAACTTCTAGTCAAATAACCAGTAGATCACTAAAGTTAGTTGTCAAATAGCTATGATTAAATTTTGATTATTTTTTTGCTAAGGTTAAATTGTGCCCAGCTTTGCGATGAGTTTAGGTCTAATGTGATACCGAATAAAATCATTGATAATTTTAATACTAAGAAAGATATGCCATATCTAATGAAAAGCTGTGATAAATCGTATTAATTTAAAATTTTGTAACTTAAATATTTATAATTAAAGGGAACATCGTAAAATTTGTTAATGAATTTAATTGGGTGTACTGTTTTCGCGATCTGGTTTTTTCTTAAAACAAACAAAAATTCTGTTTCTCGTGGAAATGTAGGGGTATATATCTCGTATTAGCTACATGAAGGGGAGCCAGAATTCGAGCACATTTAGTCCGAGACAAGCTTAAAGGAGCAATAATTGATAGCACAATCACATACGCCGTAAATATTTGGGATTTGAGGTATTTAGACGAATACCTGTGTTACTATACCTGTGTTATTATAACTTAGTCAAGCTTTCTTCATGTAGAAATGCTAATCTTAAGTATAATTGGTGTTTACAACTAAAACATTTACTGGATAAAATCGGATAAGGGGGAATCGTTTTCGAATCAAATATAGTTAAACTTAAAGAAAAAGGTCAAACTGTATTAGAAAAATACATAATTTATTTATTTAATTAGGATCTATTCTCTAGCCAGCAGTCGAATTTTAGCACATTCTACAATAGCATTAATTCAACCGGTTCCATCTCTGTTTACATTAATATACGGATAAATAAACTACAGGATCTCAATCCTATCAAGTTAATCCTCAGGAAATCTGTATGGTATGTAACATGAAAACTAATGAAGACCTCTGACATATTCTTTACACTTGCCCAATCTATAATGGCCTGCGCAACACTTATTACCCTAGCATTGATTCAAATGACAGTTATTAAATACTTATTCCACAAAATGAAATAGAAGAAAAAAAAACTTGCATATTTTATTATAAACATAATTAAAATCAGAATTTTTTTCACTGAGATATAATAGTTTTAACTGTACAATATCAGTATCATGTATTTACCTATTTGCCTGAGATATGATATATTTATATTTGAAAGTAGTAGTCTAATATGATCTTTGATAAAGTTTAAAGGTTCATAAATGGCATAAAAAAGGTGTTTATTATTTTATTAGTTATTTTTTATTATTTAGATTGAAAAATATTTATTTACTTTTTTATTATTTGTATTTAATTCTTAGTTTATTCAAAGTTCTTTGGTATATTATTTGAATTATTATCTGTTGAGTATTATAGTGTACAAAATATTTGTAGTTGTATTAATATTTTTATTTTATTTTATTGTACATAATAAATAGCCGAACGTCTTTTTATTGGGAGGGCATGGCCCTGCTTACAAATAAGAAAAAAAAAATAAATAAATAAATAAAACACTCAAATATTTGTTTAAATACTGCTTCCTTTTATTTAAAATTAAATAAAAAAATTAATATTTTTAATACTACTAATAAGCTTCATGTGTACTGGTTTAAGAATATGCTGACATAAACACCTAAAAAAAAAAAAAAAAGGAAAATTCCACAGCCTCAGATCTGCAGTCGTGAGATACTTCTGAATGACAACTATTAGATTTTATATCCTTTAACTCGACTACTTCTATTGTCAGTCTCCTCTTAGTATATTCTTACTAGTAGTTTTCTGTATAGGTAAAAACATAAAGCTTAAATGGGGACTCACGGAGATGGCGAGAACCACTGGTTTAGTAAATTTCTATCTAAACACACTTGTAAACCGTGATATAACACAACTCATTATTTTTTTAAGTTCAACAATAAACTTTTATTATCGATTATTTATTTGCATGCATTTTACGTAAGAAAAATGTTTAAAAAAATCCCCAATTTTAAATATACTGAGATCTTTTTTTAGTATATTTGCTAACCAACGATCATAAATAAAACTAGATATAAAAATAATTATATACTAAAATAGTACAATATATTCATAATTTTATACCAGCAGCAAACACAAATTTACTTCTTAAAGCAAAATAAGAAACTAATGGAGTATATCTGTTTCAGTTAATTATTCTTGGTAATTGAAGATTTTCCATCTCGTTTCTACACAAGATTTTTATGATACACTTGAATTTACAGCCTGGGTTTACTTTTATAAACACTTCTGGTAGGCGCTTTTGATAAAATGCTAGATTAGGTTTTTTTATTTGTTTCTCTGTCGTAAATGTTTTTAAAAATATCTCTCGCAAGCCTCTTTTAATTAAACACATAATTTCATTCCTTTCCTCGAAAACCAACCCTGAAAGGATATCAGGATTCAGGCTTTAATTTCAGGATAGAGCTTTTGTGAAATCTCTTTTGGTAATCGGCCACTAAAAACAATTTTCTTGTCAAAAGAATGCCAAAATGTTATCGATTTAATTAATTTATGAATGAAAACTGAGGAAAATTGTAGTTGTTATATATAAAAGTGATTCAGCTGTTATATGAAAACATAAAATTCATATTTTTTTAACGTGGAGGTTTTTCTTTTGGTTGGGGGTCTGTATTTTTCTGGTGTAAGGTTTCTTTCACCCTCAAAAATACACTTTGACTCGATTTACCTCTGTTGGTGTTACTCGGATTGAAAATTCGCCAATTGATTCCCGATCTATTTGATAGAATATATTTTTTGTTATATAACATTTGTCACTAGGACCTATTGTTTAGGAGCTATATTGGTTTGAATGAAAAAAGTCTCGTGTGAAACCCCTACCTTCTTCTCAGATGCCTCGGAGGATTATCGGGAATGGAGTGGGAAGCAAGTTGTGAAACTAATGGATTTGAGTGTTTATGGAGCTTACTATGAAAGAATAGTTATCTGATTTGGGCTAACTCAGCAACATATGGAAAATTAATATCTTTATGGATAAGTTTAATGGTGACAAAATAAGGACCATTGAGGATTTTTCGAAGGATTTTGGATTGTGAGGATTGGATATGAGATGAATTGGATGGTTTAGTGGAGGCCTAAAGTTCAACTCCGTGCATCCAAATAGGTCTAATCGCAGTCATGTAAATAATTCTTTTGGAAATAATTGGGTGCTCTGAACGCTTGTCAAGTAAATGTTGAAGAAGTCTGTAACGACGAGCAGTTTCTTATCGTTTCAGTATTGTATCTTTATTCCAAGTAGCCGTTTGTCCAAGTGGAGTCCTAGGTAGCGGATCTGTTTTAACTGCATATATATTTAAAATTACATAATCCGATTAAGTAAAAAATATTTATTAATGATGTATCATATTAATGTTTTCATCATTAATACCTCATGAATTGTTTCGCTTACTGAAGGTTCATAAGGTTATTTAGCTACTATTCAAATGAAAGATAAAGTTTTCCATTTCGACTTCCTCTATATGACCGATATCATGACAATAGATACAGCAAGTGAAGTGAACCTTTTAAAAGCACATTTCCAGGGGAAAAACAAACTGAAAGAGAAACAATATTGACTTAAACGATGTGGACCTGCTGCTAATGGATTTTGGACACTGATTGATCTAGCAGGACACAGACCGCCACTTCCAGACATGACAATAATATCTTACCCCATTGACCTAATTTTACACACTAATATTTACCACAATGTCTAATAATCACTATATATTTAACTATTTTTCAAATTTTTAGTTTTAACTATGAAGACGATGTAGTTGGAATTTGGTTCAGGAAGGTTTATTAGTAAAACTCTACTGCAAAATGGCGCTAGACACATATCGCTCGATTTTCAAACTGCACTGGAATCCAGTGATTTTAAACCACAAATTTATAGTATTTTACAAAATAATTTAATTGAAGTAAATTTCTTCATCAATTTCTAGCCCTATATAACACCGTATCTTTGTTACCTCTCTTGAATTGCGCTCGCCACCTATTGATCAATTTTCAAACTCCATTGCGCAACATTTTTAATTTTTTTAAGAATTTTAAGAAAATATATAAATTTTATAACTGCTAAACCTTCCTTGAACAACGAAGATAATGTAGTTAAAATTTGGTAAAGATTGGTTTAGTAATTGTCGCAGTTAGTGATCACAAACGAAAAATGGATTGTCCTTTTATTTACTAGTATAGATAACAACTTGCTAGGGGTGCGTCGATTCAAAATATTAAGTAATGAATCGTTATCGGGAATCGATATCTCAAAGTCAAAATAGACGCTACTGGCGATAGTTTATTAAACTTAATTATGTAATTATTATATCTACATGGATTTTTCTCCCAAACGATAAAAAAAAAAATTAAAACATAATTTGCTGTAAAATATATTTGCTATCTTGTAATAGCGTTCACTCATCTATAGTTTTAGAAAATGGTATTAGTAAAACATTCTTGGTAAGGGAGGTCCCTCATCAACTTCTTTACAGCCTTTTCTGGTATGTGCGTAGTGGCCATATCGTTTATCAGTATTTTCGAAAGTTCTTCTAAAAAAAAAAGAAAGATATGTGAACAAAAAAATAACATAAAAAAACTAACAAATGCAGTTCTTCCATAAGTTTGGATAAATAAATTAACCCTCCGAGACGGTTAAATTTGTGTTGGCACAAATATAACTTATCGTTTCCGCAAAATCCGTTTTGATCTGTCAGTAGTGCGCGGTAGCAAATAATTCTTTTTTGGTCTTATACCAGGTTTAAACTTAGGTTTAAACCCAAAGAACAGAAGAGATGTGGATATAGCAAATCTGAGGATATGCCGTAATCACCTCACACACGCAGTTAGTGACACAAACGAAAAATAGATTGTCCTTTTATTTACTAGTATAGATAACAACTTGCTAGGGGTGCGTCGAAACAAAATATTGAGTAATGAATCGTTATCGGGAATCGATATCTCAAAGTCAAATAGACGCTACTATGGCGATAGTTTTATTAAACTCAATTATGTAATTATTATATCTACATGGATTTTTCTCCCAAACGATAAAAAAAAAAATTAAAACATAATTTGCTGTAAAATATATTTTCTATCTTGTAATAGCGTTCACCCATCTATAGTTTTAGAAAATGGTATTAGTAAAACATTCGCGCTTCCTTCAGTAACAAATGAAATTCAGAACCTACAGAATTTATGTTTTTATAAATAAAAGTCAATGAAATGAATAATTTTGTAAACATTGAACTACAGTTAACTAATAATGTAAGTTATGGATAAAATATGCTATTTTCTTGTGTTATTGTTTTTTATTTTAGTATATATGGTCATTTTCAGCTCAAATATTGATTTTTTTAGTATAATTTATTATATAAGCATAGTGAAGAGTAAACATAAACTATAATTAACTCAAAAATGTGTATAATACTTATTTAAAGCGATTAAGTTATAAATAACTAAAACATCATATTTAAATTCCTAAACAAAAGCCACAAGTCGAAGCTAAGTTTTATGAAAAATTTAGTATGAGTTCGACTTTCGAGGCCTGTATGTAAAGAGCTTTTAAAGTAAGAACTAAAAAGAGCTCCTAAAACTCTAGACAAGTGGGCCACTTTTTTTTTTCTCCCGCACCTGCAGCCGAGTGGTCTAACATCTGCTTCTAATTATGTTCTGAAACAATGACATGGTACGATCTGTTAAGTTATCTTCATCCAATATTCAAGCAGGGGAGAATGAAAGTGGTGAAAGCCAAATTATTTTAATTTCGATAAAATGAAGGTTTTCCAAACGTACTAATTAAAAATTACACAAGTAAGATAGAATGAACTGTGTTTCAATTTTAGCAAAAAAATGCTTTAGAGTTTATAAAAATGGTTGGTGCAAGTTTTAATTATAATTTATTAATTGGTTTCAACAGGCTAACATGTTTACATTTTTTTTCTTCTCAAATTTATGATTTTAGTAACTATGTTCAAAGCGGCAAATGCAATAAAACTTAACACCATTCTCATAATTACCAAAGAAAGATAAAGAGTCACCAATAATAAACATTGTTTTAACCATCTTTGGTTCGAAACAAGGTAGTGCAAACTTATTTTAAATCCCTAACATTGCTTCAAACCCAAGATACATTACATAATTCGACTAATTAGTTTTTAGGTAGAATATTTAACTGTTTTAAATAACTTTAAATTCTTCGCCAAAGTTGATACTAATAAATAATACCTGGTTTACCAGATGTACTTAAGCGCCGCCTAGTTTTTATACATTAAACAAAATTTATTTATTTAACTTTTATCTAAATGCTAGATACTTTTGTAGGCTTTACTTTAATGTAGGAAAAATAAATAAACGCATAAAATGAAAAAAAACAAAAGAAAAAAAATATATATACACATACACAATAAGTGTTTCCATGATGATAAAAGTATGGTTGACCGGATGATAAATGGAGAAGAAGATAGTCAGGGATGCAGTCAAAGTAACACCACGTCAAAGAAGAATTCTTCTTCAGGGTTATAATGAACAAAATACCAGAAGTGACAAAAAAACAGATGTGACAAAAATAACAGACCGATAAACATTATTATTATTGTTCATTATAGCCCTGAAGAAGACCTGCAACGCAGGTCGAAACGTTGGCACGTATTAAAGAATTCTTTACTTTATACGGTGGTATACGGCAGAATTTGCCTTCCGATTTCCTCGCTCCGCTCACTTGATGTAAAAAAAAATATGACGGAATAAAATTTTTCAATATGAAAATATGAACAATTTAACACCAAATCTGAATCTTTACGACGCTCAGTAGTTGATTTATAGAGATTATAAGAACAGCGCCACATCGACTATTGCCGCTACCCTACCACCTCAACCTATCGGGTTCTCGGGTGGACACATGCAGTTTCATGGACAGAAAGACTTCCTGAGCAATAATCAGAAGAGAAACATCGGTGCGTGATTTTTGTATACTCAACCACACTCAGCGCCTAGACTATATCTATTGACTTACACCACTCTCATTCTCAACAGATTCCGTATTTGTTAAATTCCTCTTTTCCCGTTTTTCTACTTTTTATTATGGTCCTTTTCTAACCATTTCACCGGAGATAGTTTCCCGACCCATCTCGAGAAACTAGAAACTAAAATCACTGGGCAACCCGACATGCGAGTGTCCAGGAGACTGGTTAGTAACGAGTTTCCAACCGATAGCGGTATTACTATTTGATAACATAGGAAGGAGTTCAAACTAAACTAATTTGGTGATTCGTGTCACTTTTCAGTTGCTCCTTATGTAAACGGCCTTAATAATTTGTATTAGATCTTGTAATGCTACTAATCATTCCACAACATAAATCAACAACAAACCAACACCATCAATCGTTATATTTTTCGAGATACGAAGTTTTATAATTTTTCCATTTCTTCTATAATTTATCAATATACAAGGAATAAATACCATAGTTATTGTACTCTGTAAATATATAAATTCAAATGGAAGTTGTATCAAGTTTAAAGTAAGTCGGTCCTGACACGATGTGAACTTGGAAATGTCTTTCAGCCTAACTCAGCCGGAGGAAAAAGCATTCTCAATCATTACTGAGTTGACACCGCTGGTTCTGGACGCTGCCATTAAGGACTTTGCGTCGCTTTTTCTCGGCTGTCATTGCATAACGAGTTAGCACTGGGATAAACTTTAGAGGAAACGTGAACTTTCAAGTAAAATAATATTCTTGAGGTGTCAAGAATTATTCAGAAACAAACATCTCTAATAAAATATTCTGCTTTTTTTTGTTTTGTTTTGTATTTTTGCATCTCTAATTTATTTTTAACTTGATTTTGTGATATCAAAAGTCCTTTGAGTCATCGATTCTCGATACCAATTTTTTTCCTAACAACCAATGGATCAAAAATCAACATTTTGAATCGACACATCTCTAATTTTTTTCTGCATTCACTTCTCTCAATTACAATATTGACTTAGTTAATTTAACGCATGGTGAAAATAAATAGCATGAGAAGCATGAGGGGACAAAACTCCAACCTTTATACGTTTTTATTCTTGGTAAGGGAGGTCCCTCAATCAACTTCTTTACAGCCTTTTCTGGTATGTGCGTAGTGGCCATATCGTTTATCAGTATTTTCGAAAGTTCTTCTAAAAAAAAAAGAAAGATATGTGAACAAAAAAATAACAATAAAAAAAAACTAACAAATGCAGTTCTTCCATAAGTTTTTGGATAAATAAATTAACTCTCCGAGACGGTTAAATTTGTGTTGGCACAAATATAACTTATCGTTTCCCGCAAAATCCGTTTTGATCTGTCAGTAGTGCGCGGTAGCTAAAAAATTCTTTTTTGGTCTTATACCACGTTTAAACTTAGGTTTAAACCCAAAGAACAGAAGAGATGTGGATATAGCAAATCTGAGGATATGCCGTAATCACCTCACACATTGATATCTATCTTAAAATGCGAAAAAACATCACCAAAATATCTTGCAGTTTCGCCATCAGAAATATTGAGGAATGTCCGCTATACGAACCTTTTTTTTTTTTTCAGCAGTAACGGCTGGAAAGAAAACTCTCGCCAATGATTGCAGATAACAAAACAAAGTAGATAAAGTTGGTATATTTCTAAAACAACATAATTTCAACAAAAAACTTAAGTAAATGCATTGTATGAACAAGACACTGAAGACTATTGATGTTGGAGTCTCAAAAACTATTTAGGTGACTATCGAATTCCTATATTATTATTGAATCAAAAAATATGAAGTGAAGTACATTTTTGAAAATTTATTTACGGTTTCATTATCTACTTTTAACTTTGTTAGTCTGTAAAAATTACTCTAGATATGTGTGTAACTGCTTTGCATAGGGTGGAAAACAAATCTTTCGAAGACGATAAATAACGTTTTGTTCTGAGCAAAATTTCTGACTGCATAAGCAGGCGAATCCACATATAATGTAGCTAATAATTTAAAGAATTCTAATGATAATAATACTTGATATGATTGTGGAACTTTTTCGGAATCAAATTTCAAGAAACAAGATTTTGAAACCACCTACTACGGGGCATCAATGGAAGTGTAACAATTAGTAAATACTTTCCAAGTTATTGATAAGTAATTATAACATTTCTCTCTCACATTTACTTGATATTTCTCTTAAATGAACTGTAATTTTTTAAAAAATTAAATATTAAAAAATTAGAATATCAGTTTTTTTTTTTGAAATAGTCAAAGTAATAGGGACTCATAACAATCGTAGTACCTCTAATAACTGAGAAACAAGCTTGTTTTCTTTACCTTAGTGTAAGAATAACAAAAACGCTCTTCAAAGGACCGGAGTGTGCGTGTTACTAATGAATATGGATGATGGATATCTCACGCAATGGCTTCATTCCAAACATTAGTTACCGATAGTTAAAAAAAGTTTTCATACATGGAAAGTTATATTAACAGTATAGAATTTTTTCTAACTTATATGTAAGCCTGAATCACTAACATCAACCAATTAAATTGTTTAAGGAGAGAAAATTTCTGCAAAGAGGGATAAAATGATACAGAAGTTTATCAGAATGATACATTTAGACCAGGAAAAATTTTAATACTAACACGATGGGATTGATAGATTGTTTTTATATGTTTATATTAGTCTCTGATATACATATAATTTTTTAACAACAAAACAAAAAATATTTAGTTTTCTAATTTAACTATATTACTTAAAGCATTCTAAATATGGTTACTTATTATATTTTGTTTTGTAAATTTATACTTTAAATTGAATATTATACGCCTGCATAGTTGTGGATAATAATTATTTACTGTTTTATTGTTTTTAAAATTATTAATCATCGGAGTCGATTAGTAATTATTTATATTATCATATATTATTCGATCCTTTTCTATATTTGCCATCATATAAATAATAATGTTTCATACTATAAAATTTAAATATCTAATTAAGACTGTATCCTAGGGGACACAATTGACAGAGCGGGTTCAGGCAAGGGTTCGAATACCACCTGGGCGAGTTCAACATTATTTCTTAGCGAACCCCCGAAATGAATCTAGACCCTCTTACCTTAGCTAGAATAGGTTGGAACCTATAGGATAACCCTTACTTCCTACCTGGTTGATATACATAAGGATATTAAGCACCAAGGAACAATAAACAAAAAAGAATGCATCAATCACAAACATTTTTCTATAGTTCCAAGAATCTCTATTTCATTGCATTGTGATCAAAATAAATTTTGTATTTACTCTCCGTCAAAAGTATTGCAACACCCATAACTCTCGTGATTTTCATGGTTTTTACCTTAATCCATACTTGGTTTATATTCATACTAATATTATTTATTAAAAGTGAGACTTTAAGGATTAGACACATCAATGTTTCTCCCTGTTAATAACAAACGATGGAATTTTAGATTATTTTTTTCAAATTTCCTTCAGTCCATGTTTATCATTCGTTTCGTCATTTACAAGTATGCCAAGACTAGTAAAAGCTTTCATTCAAGCCAGATAGGGCCAATATGCCTTATTAAATATAAATTAAAAAGTTAAAATTGTAAAAAATGAAAATTTTAAAAAGTAACTTTTTTGTTTATTGGAAGAAATATTGTAATTTATTTAAATAAAAATTGTTTATGTCTAGTTTAGGAATGTTTATTATAGACTTCAGAACCTTTCTTTCTTATTAAAAAAAACAGAGGTTTTCGTAAAATTCAAATATTTCAAAGTCTTGGGATACTTTTGACGGGGAGTTTTTATTGTTCAACGTTAAACTCCATCTATAAGCGTATTTAAAAATTTCCTAATTCGTCCGGAGTTAAATAAATTTATTTTCATTTTGTTTCTCTTCTTCAATAATTTATGCTACGTAACTAGAAGTAGCAATTAATAGGGCATGGACAAAGAACCATTAACACGTAATTCTCATTTATTAACTAACTTAGTAACTACCAGGATTCAGGAAACAAAATTTACATTAAATGCAATTCTAATAACCCCTGAGAATAAAAATCAAGAAAATTTCATATATATATATATATATATATATATATATATATATATATATATATATATATATATATATATATATATGGATAAATTTCTTGACTGTTACTATTAAATGTTTACTAAGGTTCTTGAGGTTCAGTCATAAAATAAAAAATCAAATATTTTGGCGACGTTTCGAGACTATATTGTTCTCATAATCATGCCAATGTTACTCATGTTATATTGTTACAGTAACATTGGCATGATTATGAGAACATATAGTCTCGAAACGTCACCAAAATATTTGATTTTTTTTATTTTATGACTGAACCTCAAGAACCTTAGTAAACATATATATATATACTCACACACTAACGAAACCTTTAAATAAAAGAGAAAAGAATAGAATGTTAACGTCATGATTTGCGTCAACTGCACCCTTGCTGACCCCTTGTTGACATCGACACCCACTTCAATATTCACGTCCACAGCCCTTATCGTCAAGTAACTGCGTGGTTAAACACTTTTAAAAAATATGAAAATTTCTTCATCAATTGAATTTTGGAATGCTGAAACAGAATTTCGAGACTTTTTCGCAAAGCTCAACTGTTTTGTTGTGGTTAAAAAAAAAAAAATATAATCAAAACTCAAAAATATGAAATTTGAAGAGGAAAATAGTTTCAAAATTCCCCTATTTTTTCCCCTAATCACTGGACTATTATAAAAATTCCTTTAATAAACTCCCAGTCAAAAATATCGCAAAACTTTGAAATATTTTAGTTTTAGGAAAACCTCCGTTTTTTAATAAGTAAGTCTGAAGTCTATAATAAATATTCTTAAACTAGAAATAAACAATTTTTTATTAAATAAATTACAATATTTCTTCCAATAAACAAAAAAGTTAGAAAAGTTACTTTTTAAAATTTTCATTTTTTACAACTTTAACTTTCTAATTTATAACCACACCCAATCCACTAATCCCCCAACTTGCTTCCTATTCCATTCCTGATAATCCTCTGAGGCGTCTGAAAGAAGATGGCCTAGAGACCTTTTAGTGTAGAATTTTTGTAAGTGCTACTAGTGAATAGTTCTTCACATGTTATTTACATGCCATTGTATTTACTTTCAACACATTTACTTGTTGTATATATTTTATACAGTTGTAAATTTCAAAAAATTTAAAAAAAAAAAATAAAAAAATAAAAAACATTCATGAGTGAAATATATATATTTTTGTTGGTTTTTTTTTTTAATTCATATTAAAGAAATGCCGATAGGAAATACTTACAGTTAACAATTATTGTAATTAATATCACTTTTTTATTTGTCGGATTTAGAGTAAAGGCACCAGTAGTAGACACTGAGCCAGTAGTAGGCACTTCAACCAAAAAAAAAAAAAAAAAAAAAAAAAAAAGAGTTAAAACCATCAGAACGATTTGAATTTGGTCCCATTTTAAACTTTTGCTTTGACTGTACTTCCGCTATAAGTAGAAGCAGATTATTTGAAGCAGTGGAAACGTTATGTCAGTTTTTAATTAGCAGTGTCATAAAAGGCCCTTCCCTTAATCACAGGAGTTTAGAGAGGTTGGTTTGATATTCATCTATTATTCTTTTATCGTTACAATTTTTTATTACAAATTCTGTTTATAAGGCTAGTAAACACAATCAACCCTCTAAATAACGTCTTTTTTTATAGTAAATTCTGTTTGAATGAGGCCTAATATGACCTGTATTCTACTGGGACACTAATATTCTCTCTTGTTCCAGCAGTAGACAAAAGTGTCTACTACAAGAAAATTCAAATTTTTCGTATCAATGATTGATTGTGATTTGTAGTTTAGATTAGAATTAACAATTTCTGAATTATCGTTGACTGAAATTAGCTTGTGCTAGCAATGGCTAAAGAATTTTTTTTTAAAAAATCAACTTCTTTTTTTATATAATTTTAAATTTTTCAAGTTTTTTACTATTTAAAATCCAAGATCCTTTGTAAAAAAAACAACATATTTCATGAAAAAAAAATTAAATATTTTTGATAAGTGAAAAATATTACTATTACTGGTACACAGGTGTTATTGGTAAAAAAAACATGTTATTAAAAAATGCCTAAAAACAATCTTAACATCAATAATAGAGTTATTTTAAAAATAATTTAGGTCAATTAAGTGTGCTATGGAGCATATGTTGGGGAAAATGGAACTTGTGGCGAACCTGTAGAACTACTACTAAAATTACAGCAAGAGTTTCACAATAGTGTCTACTACAGGGGCCTTTACCCTATGTTGATTTATTATGGAAATTTTGCTGAAGGAATTTTTTTTAATTGTTAATTAGGCAGTAAGAGTACAGTCATATAGAGGGTTGTAAGGATAAACATCCCTTTTTTTTTAAAACAGCGAGTAATAAAAGTAACAAACAAAATCAAAATATATATTATTCAAAGTATTTGCCACGTTTTTAACCACAGTTCTCCTTATGGCTAAATCATGTTCTCAATGCCATAGTTTGAAAAAGTTTATCACGTGAAGAAAACAATATCAATAATACAATTTTTAATGTTTGAATCATTTTGAAAACGATTTTTCTCGCATAAAGTTATCCATGCACCGAAAAAAAAAAACGGTAGCCTGGGAGGGGACATATCAGGAGAATATGGGGGGCCAGGGAGCGGCCATTTCATTATAACATCCCTCACCAAAAGCTTGATTAATATTCCTTGCTGCCTGGGCATTTATTAATTAATTACTTAGAAATCGCCTTTCCTTTTCAAGTTTCCTATTTCACGCTTGAAATAAACCTAAAACCTGCAAGCCTATTCTGGAAAAAAAAAAACATTGTTGAATATTCTTCGGGCACAGAACTGTTGTTATTTTAGGAGCATCTACAGATGATATCTCAGTAATCTATTTTAACACAAAATAGGGCACTTATTTTCTCAATTGACTATTTAAATTTGACCCAAAACAAGGGCGATCCGCCCTTTGATTGGAATCAAAATATTTGCTTTAATATTTCACAGCGCAATTGAATAACAGTGTAATAATTATTATAACACGTTTAGAACATTATATTTTCCCATTGAATCTTAGAATAAGCCTTGATTGGATTACGTATGGTATAATAATGCACAATAGTTTATTTTTTTCCTTCTGGAGCGTACAAAAAGAAATCAGGTTTCCCTTCACGTAGCAGGCTACATACATGTTCATGTGAGAAACTTGGATTTTTCCAAATTCAGTCCACACACGCCATGATTATCCTTGTGCTTTGTTGATGTCCATTTCAAAGGCGATCTTTTAAATTCAATCAGCATATCTGTTTGAATCAGGCAACAGAACATAACCTTTCAATTTTTGTTTAAAATTGTAGCTTCGATTATGTTGTTCCTCAACTAGATAATTTTCTACAGTTATATGACCGAATGCTATGATGTTAATATCATTAGACACGATGCACTCCGATATCAATTTACATTACAATTTAAATATTGAAATACATAAATAAGAAATACTGGACAAACTTTATGAATAAAATTTCAAACTAGAACAACTGTAGCTTAGAATCAACTTATAAGGGACTTAGGACAAATATTATAAATTCATTTTAAATAACATTTGTTGACTGATCGATGGTAAAATCATTCGTCAATACTTCCAGATCCGAGGAGATCCCAGCGATGCTCTAACAAGAGATTCGTTGGAGGCTTAGTGACAGTGGTTTAATAACAATAATATATAAATACCACGTCAAAGAAGAATTCTTTAATACGTGCCAACGTTTCGACCTGCGTTGCAGGTCTCCTTCAGGGATACCGAACCACACTTATGAGGAGAAGGACGATGACTGTGTCATTCTCCTCATAAGTGTGGTTCGGTGGCCCTGAAGAAGACTTGCAACGCAGGTCGAAACGTTGGCACGTATTAAAGAATTCTTCTTTGACGTGGTGTTACTTTGACTGCATCCCTGACTATCTTCAGTCATCGTCCTTCTACTCACAAGTGTGGTTCGGTGGTATTTTGTTCATTACAGCCCTGAAGAAGACTTGCAACGCAGGTCGAAACGTTGGCACGTATTAAAGAATTCTTCTTTGACGTGGTGTTACTTTAACTGCATCCCTGACTATCTTCTTCTCCTAATATATAAATAAATTTATTTATCGACATATTTAATATTTCTGCAAAGGACGGTGTCTGTATCAGTATAAACACTCGTTTCCAGGAACCCATCTACATTTTCCAATAAACCCAAAATTTATTAAATCAGTTAAACATAAATTATATTAACACAAGAAAGAAGAGAAAATAACAATAATAATAAGTTACACTAAAAGATTCTTAAAAACTGAACCTTAATTCCGCAATTTGCATTCCAAACATAAAAGATGGCAAACGCCAATCTAGTTACTCTCCAGTAATTCAATTAGTGAAATGTAAATTTAGAGTCGTAAATAGTTTATGGGCCAAGCCCTCATCAGGAAAAGGGATGATTTTATGAAAATTGGACAAGTTAGCAAAACTCAATTTCAGTTTTAGTAAACAATTTCGTATTCAGCAGAGTTAGATCATAAATTACTATTTATCTGATAAAGTGATAACTATAATTGCGTGTAATAAACGGCTAAATATCACTGATCAATAATATTATCTATTTAGTTTTTCATAAAAATTGGAATTTATAGATATATACATATTTCAGATAAATAGACATCGTTCAAAGCTCTTCGACTACAAAAAAAACAAAAAAATCGTATGCTTCTCGTTGTTTAAAAAAATAATCCTCAATTCATTACGCCAAGAATTCTCTACCGATCCATTCACAGAAAATGATTTTTTATGGATCTCATATTATCATATAATCGTATGCATCTTTAATTTAATGCAATAAAAAAATTAAAATGATATTACAAAATCAAATTATGTACTGACTGAAAAAGAACATATGATATTTAAATATTTAATATTTCCTGCAAGAGTAAACAGTATTTTTTATTTTTTTTAATTTGGACACAATAATCCTTTGTTGGATTTTTATTTTGAGAAACAACCCTTGATACTTAAATTTTATAATAAATTTAATTTATTCTTCTTACTATTCAAGAGTAAGATATACAAATAACCATGTTACTATATAAGCTAAAAAAAATAATGGATTAAAATGTTTTACAAACAAAGCGTAATATAATTATTCAATTGTTTAATAAATAATATCATAAATAAATAAATCACTTTATTACTTTTTTTATAATTTGTATCAATAAATTTGTACATATTTATTCATTTTTTTAATATATTCATCTATAGAATAACTTTGTTAATTTTGTTTCGTTAATTATCTATGTTAAATATTTAGTATATTTCTGCATTTTAAATATTTTGTTTGAATATTTAAATTGCTCGACACTTTTAGTCATTGTAGCAAGTTAAAATGTAAAAATGTTTTATTTTTAATTTGAATAGACAGGGTGTCATGAATAAATAGTAAAAGCTTATAGTTGTTACGAAGACACTATTTTATGGTGATGGGGTCGGAGAATAGTCGGTGCGCTGACTAATCGGCTGCTTCTATAGTCGGCGAATAGTCAGCGATTAGTGTTAAGTTGATTGAAATAAAGACATGACCTCGTTGATTAATTTTTTGTTTTAAGTTAATTTCTTTTAGTCTGTTATTCAATCCAATATTCAAATTTAATAGGAACTCTTTTTTTGTTATTAATCATCGTACTGTAATATGTTAAAAAATAATTCGATAACTTCTACAATACTAAATAAAGAGCCTACGTAATCTACTTTTTTTTTTTTTTTAAATAATTGTTTTTAGTTTGTTAAATAATTATAAAATATTAATTCTTAATTAGTATGTATTATAAAGGTAGGATCAGGAAACGGAATTTTACAATGAACTATCGAAGATAAGTAATGTAAATTTCTGACGTTTTCTAAATTACGCGCCGCCCTGTTTGGGGGGGGGGGAAAGGAAAAAAAATATAATAAAACAAAAACCAGTAGCAACATATACAGATGACAATGAAGTATAAACGAAGCGTCTCGAACATTGCCGATGTCACCCGAATGCCAACCGAGCAGTAGGCTAGTGGTTAGTCGGCCAAAGTTTAAGTCAGTCCATCTCTATTATTTAACATTTTGATGGGTTAAGATATACATATATATATTTTTTTTTATCTCAGCTAAAACTCCTTCGATTTTTTAAATTTATTTATATACATAGAAATCAGAGCATCTCTCATTTCAAAGCAATGAAAAAAGTACTAAAAACTAAAAAAAACCAGACACAGTAGCAAAAATAATCAATAATAAATAATAATACAGTTGTAAAAACTATCAATATTTTTTTTATAATATTTAATATCAACTATATAACTAATACTAATTTAATTAACTTATTATCATTACATCAAGTTGGAGGCACAGACTTTGTTCTATCTGAACGGTTATAAAATATCAAAGAACAGCATAATTTTTTTTTTCTCTAGTGCACAGCCAAACACTTAAGTACAGAGCTAAGCTTAAATGCTCCACCAGCAAGAACTATTCGCAGACTCTGCACTATCTCAATAGTTCTTGGCTTAATACGGACCAAGTTGGGCACTACCTTCACTAATAGTGGAACTTCACCCTCCTTGCTGATATTAACCTCTCTGCTGAGCCAAGACTATCCGAGCTTAGCTAAGGCTTGGGCTTACACTGTCGGCCAAGGTACTATCGCCATAACAAATTTATCCTTCACACTCTACCATTTCATCAACCAGCACTCTACATCGAATACAGGTCTTGTTGACTCAGCCTAAAGTACCAGTCTATTAGCTTGAGTAAAGATGATTATAACATTATTCTAATATCTGTAATAAATTTCATAAAAAGAAGGATGTTTATTTATTTATAGAATAAGATACTATCATTGTTTTCTTTTTACGTATGTAACTTTTACGTCAGCTGATGCCAAATTTCTTTCAAGCATTTTTTAAATTTAATTTTATCTAATTTTTAAGCGAAAAACTAGCACAATATAGAAATTAAATTCTGGAGAAGGTAGGTATAATTAAGTTAAAAGTCTACATTGATTAATTTTTTTTTATTAAACTCGAGGCCCAAAATATTGTCAAGACGGCTTGCACACTAACTTGAGTTATCAGTTTTAGCGGTTTGAAGCTGTTTTTAAAAAAATCAATTTTGAAGTCATGAAAGGAAACAAGTTGCGTAAAAAGTAATTTGTACCTCATCATTAATTTCAAACTAGAATTTTTGTTCCTCCACTGATTTTTTTTTTTTTTTTTCTCACCAATGATGCAGCTGAGAAAGAAGCCCTGGGATATCTTTGAACCTAGTTTGTACAGGTCTGTTTAGAGGATCGCAAGGATGAGCTAATATTATAAATAAAGTAAGTAAAGTATGATTGTATATTTAACTTCTATATTAATATTTTTTTTACTGTTAGGTAGGGTAAACCGGACAGATCTTAAAAATTAGAAGAAGAAAATTATCAAAAGAAAAAATAAATCATAAAGTTCCTTTTAAATCCTACAACTCAACTGTGAAAAACTACTTTTACATTAGTTATTGACATTATGTGATAAAATTCATTTCAGGAATAATGTTTGGTGTGAACTTTTTTGCTAAGCTTAAAATATAGTAATTAAGGAAAAATTACTGAAAATTTAAACTATATTGAACTATTCTTTCTATAATTATAGTATGAACATTTCTTTGAGGGTGTCAATAACTGTCTGTTTTACCCAACTATTATTTTTATTTTTAGATGAAATTAATTTTTATTTATATATTTTTCACTTTATTTATTGTATTATATAATAAAATGTTTTTTATTCATTTATTTAGTGGAATCTTTGTACCAGATACTTTGTGATTACATATGTTTCGTCAACTAATAAGTCTTTGCGCCTTTATAAGTTCCTTTTTTTTTTTTTTTAATTTTTTATTATATTTTTAATGGCTATCCTAATTATAATTTTTTTTTTATTATTATTACCGTTACAGTACCGATAAGCTAGTAAGAGGAATGATGAATATGCCTAGAATTGAGCGTGAAGGGTGCTCAAATTATGATGCGAGTGCGTGCATTCGGATTAATTATACAACCCATATCGACCCAGACAAGGTAGCCCCAAATAATTCCTGTTTATCCTGAGTACCGCATGAACGAATACCAAAGCCAAGAAACAACAAACAACAAAGCCATTCAGGTCTTTAAAATAATAAATAATAAAATAATAAATTTCTATAAAAAAATAAAAAAAAACATTTTTATAGAAATTTATGTATATTACATTACAATTACACTATCTTAGCACACCAACTCATATAAAATTAAGGTCTATATGGACAAGTTTGATTGTGATAAAGCCGAAAAATGCTCAAAGGCTTTGAGGATTTTGGATAGTAAGAATCGGATACGAGAAGAATTAGCCCCACAGCTCAACTCAGTATGTCCAAACAGGTCTGATGACTCTCATGTATACGAGTCTCTATGGTGAATTTGCAGCTTTGAACTAGTAAATGTTGAAGTTGAAAACGAAAAGTTTTTTCCTGTCGTTTTAGTCTTGTATGTGAATTGCAAGTGAAACGTTTGCCCAGTTGAAGTCCTAGATAGCGAATCTGTTCCACAGAGAGTTTTAGATTTTTTTAAAAGGAAACAATCCTTATAAATGAAAATAGGTAGATCTCTTATGAACTTGTTATCATACAAACAACAGCTATAACATGATGGTGAACACAATTACAGATGGGTACTTCGGATGAAAACCTTTAATTAAATAAATTTTAAAAGCTCAAATGTTACAGTTAAAATGTATTATTTTAAATGAAGCTTCAACTCTCTCTTCAATCAAACTCAACTCAATAACTTTTAATGATGTATGGACCGATCCTTTGGCTCGTTTAAACTTTTTATTAATTTATTTTTTTATTAAAAAAAATTACGCCAAAAAAAAAAATTCTTTTACGTAAAGCCAGAGTTATACTAACTAATCTATAATAATATATAAAAGGACAAGCCATTTTTCGTGTGTAATCACTGCCACTCTCTCTTCAATCAAAACTCAATACTGAACCAAATTTTTTTATTCCACCCAAAAAAAAACTACATTCTTTTCGCCCAAGTTTATACTTTATAGTTTCAAGGACAAGGTTATCAGCTATAATATCGCCTTTATAGTTTCAAGAAGGTTAAGCTATAATAATATACTGATTTTCAATTAATTTGTTATTAAAAAAGCGATAATTTGTAGATAACAGTGAAGTTTTGAGAAGCGAACGATAGGTGGCGAGCGCCATTCTACATGAGAGATTACAATGTAACGGTGTTTTATAGTGCTTAAAACTGAGAGTAATGTACTTATATTTAATTAATTATTAAAAAAGATTTAAGTATGTTGTGCGGCATGTAGATCCCAGGGAAGTTTGAAAATCGATATGTGGTTAGTACAATTTTACCAAATTTACCAAATTGATATTAGATATGTACCAAATTGTAACTACATCATCTTAATAGTTCTCGGAAGGTAAGGCAATAATGAAATGTATAATATTAAAAAATTTAAATGTACAATGTTGAGTAGTAGAAACGAGGTTTGCTATACTGCCACATACTTACGGTTAGAAATTAAAATCCAACCAAATGAAACCAATAAAATTATTTCTGCAAAATGAAAATTATTACAAAATCAAAATGTCAATCCATTGCTTTTTGATATTGTGTAAAAATACGAGTGGGACTTGTAAGCAACGATAAAGCTGCCCATTGTCCGCAAGAGTTTTCTGAACAGTCTCTGTCCATCTGAACTACCAACTAATACATTAAAATTGGAAATTAGATATCCAATCATGCTTTAAAGTAATCTTAAACACCTTAGTGGTATTTTAACAAGGTTAAAAATACTGCACATATCAATACAATGCTCATTCATAACTAAATAAAACTTCAATTAATAGTTAAAACGAAGTGTAGAATTCCAAAACCAAGTACACTTTTAAAAATTTTCTCGATAAAGGTAAAAGACTTGTTTTTTGAATGAACATTTTCAATGTGATTTCACAACTTTTGGGAGAAACCCATCCAACTAAAAATAATCTAGTAGAACAATTAAAAAAAAAAAAAAAAAAAAAAAAAAAAAAAAAAATGGAAATTGATTGAAAACTGGATTTATATGGTTATGGAATTCTGCGCCTAAAATTATCTCAGTGCTTTAGTTATGAGAAATAGTAAAGCCGCGACGGGAGATGCAAATCGTATAATAAATAAATATAAATATTGATAATTTTGGCAAGGCATGTAGAGGCAAGGCTTCCAAGAACAAGTGGATAGCATCAGTGAAGTCAGATCTAGAACAGCTAGGGATCCCATTGGATAAAACACAAGACCGACTGCAGTTCCGACAAGCTGTCCGACAGGGAGTTTTTCCAGTGTCCCTTACCAGTAAGAAGACCACAGGACCAAATGGACAGAGGAGAGAAAGCTGGCTCATAGTCAGAAAAATGAAAGAATTCTGGAAGAGAAAGAAGATCCTCACCGAAAAGTACCTACGGCAGGGGTGCTCAAACGGTCGATCGCGATCGACTAGTCGATCGCGAGTGCTTTTTGGGTAGATCTCGAGAAGAAAAAAAATTTTAATAAGTAGGTAGGTAACTAAACTACAAAAATGTATTACGTAATAAAATAACACTGCTTGCGGCAAAAGGTGGCTTTATCAAAGGAACGCGCGGCACTTGTCAAAGAAAAGCCGTGTTGTTTCTAGACGAGAGACAGTACAGTCTAGTTTCGGGCGGCGCGTTTGACGGGAACATTCGAGACTTTCGTTCACGCCGATATAAAATGTTGCGCCTGCAGGAATTGGAGTCATTCTGAATTGTAACTTGATGGCGATCCTACGTCGATACAAAGTTTATTATTAAATAGTGGAAAATGAGTGCAGTGAAGAAATCTAAAACGTATCATTTTAATAAGGATTGGGAGGAAGAATTTTTCTTTTGTATGGTGAAGGGTAAGTGCATTTGTGTTATTTGTCGTGCGTCAGTTGCAATACCTAAGCGTGGTAACTTAGAGAGGCATCATAAAACGGTTCATAAAAACTATGAAAAGGATTTTCCGCTACCGAGTGAATTAAGAAAACGAAAAGTAAGTGATTTGATATCTTGTTTGAAAAAAGAACAATCCATGTTCACAAGACCAGCCCAAACAATCAAAAGCTGCTACGATCGCGTCATTTAAAATATCTCATATTTTGGCGAAACACAAGAAACCATTTGAAGATGGATCGGTGGTGAAGGAAGCATTTATTGAATCGGGTGAGACTTTATTTGGAGATTTTAAAAATAAAACAGAAATCATGTCTGCTATTAGAGAACTTCAGTTATCTCGTCCGACTGTCACAAGGCGTATTGAAGTCATGAGTCAGGACATCGCAGATAAACTAAAACATGATATCATGGAATGTACATACTTTTCTTTACAGTTCGACGAATCCATCGATATGACAGACACTGCCCAGCTGTGTATTTTTATTCGGATGGTATTCAATGACATGTTGGCTAAGGAAGAATTTTTGACAATCATTCCTCTGAAGGGGAAGGCCCGTGGCGAAGATATATATGACGTTTTTCTTCAATTTTGTAAAAAACTACGAGCTACCATATATAAATTAGTGTGCATTACAACCGATGGAGCACCAGCAATGACTGGAAACAAAACGGTTTGGTGGCATTGTGTCGAGCTAATGAAGAATTCCCTTCATTTTTTTTCATTCCATTGCATTATACATCAACAAGTTTTGTGTTCAAAAGTTTTAAGCACGGAGGAAATTATGGGCATTGCAACAAAAATTGTGAATTCCATCCGTGCACGTAGCTTGCAACGGCGGCTCTTTCAGTTGCAGTTGGAAGATAGGGAGTCAGCTGAACACACTGATTTAGTTCTTCACACGGACGTCAGGTGGTTGAGTCGCGGAAAATTCCTAGAAAGGTTTCAAGAATTATTGCCCGAAAATAACAGCTTTTCTAGACGAAAGAGGTGATGACACTCAGATTTTGAAAAACGAAAAATGGCTAAATGATTTGGCATTTTTGACTGACATCACAATGCACTTAAACACCGTTAACTTGGAGCTTCAAGGTAAAGGAAAAACTATTATTGAGATGATTAGCGCAGTAAACGCATTCAAAAGTAAATTGCAACTTATGATAGATCAACTGAAAAGAAAGGATCTGAAACATTTTCCGTCTTTGAAAGCAAGGATTCCTCAGTTGAATTAGATACGTATGAGGCTGAATTATCAAATATTTTGGGACAATTCGAAATGCGTTTTTATGATTGCAGTAAATTGGAAAATATAGCATCATTTATGAGTTATCCTTTTTCATGTAAAAACATTGAGGAATTAGCTACTGAAATAGCAAGTCAGTTTAATATGAACTCATGTTCTGTTGAAAATGAGTTGGTGCAGATTATATCAGATATACATCTCAAAGCTACAGCATCTGATACAAATTTCTGGTGTTTTATATCTGAAGATAAATATCCGAATGTAAGGCAAATCGCCCTTCAACTGACGGCATTTTTTTTCGGGTCAACCTACTTGTGCGAGTCTGCATTTTCTGAAATGAAGATAATTAAGTCAAAATATCGCAATCGACTAACTGACGATCATATGTCATCATGCTTGAGATTAGCACTCAGTGGTTACGTACCATCTTATGAAAAGTATGCTGAGGACATGCAGTGCCACGCTTCAACATCCAAAGCCACTCCTTAGTTAAGTTTAACACCATATGTAACTCTTTTGTTTTGTAACAACAAATAAACTCGCAATTTTGAATAACTATGAGTTTTTTCATTGATATTGTAGAGAAGAACCTAACTAAACCTAACCCAAACCTTGACTAAAATAATGTACCTATATTGTGCAGAAAGCTAATATCTATATATGCTACGGTACACCCTACCTAGGTAGGTAGGGTGTATCGTGTATGTACGACAACCCTGCATCACACACACTTGGAGTCTCAGAGTCGATCGTAAGTAGTCTAAAAATATTGAGGTAGATCGCCAGCAGTTCAAGTTTGAGCACCCCTGACCTACGGGGTCCTTAGTAGGCCAAAAAAAAAAAAAAAAAAAAAAAATTGAAGTGAAGTTACTGATATTGTATTATTATTATTATTATTATGACTTCAAGATATGTGTTTAATTAATCCTCCCCTTTAACAGTTATAGAGAGAGTTGTTTCCTCAAACAAATATTCCACTAAAATAATTTAATTACTATATTAAATAATAGTAGTAGCTGCTTTAAAGTAAGGTTTCACAAAATTTCTAATCATCCAAATCCTCTGGCTTAATCCTTATCCAGCAGGGCTAATCCTCACACGCTACAAAGGCAATGGCCTCCTGAGAAAGAAGGGAGCCTGAAAATAGGAACCATACCTAGCTCTCTCTAATGGATTGTTTTTTTTTTTATAGTTCTATCCATTTATTGATATTTACAACTGTATAGAATTATTAATAAATGTTCTATAGTTGAAGGTTTCGAAGCCATCTTCTTTTTAGACGCCTCAGAAAGTTATCGGGAATAGAATAGTAAGGAAATTGAGAAGCAAGTAGATTTGAGTGGTTATGGAGTTAACTATGGATAGGTATCTGGTTCGGACTAAATCAGTAACATACGGAACATCAAGATCTTTATAAATGTTCATTAGCGAAATAGGAGCGTCGAGAACTTTTTGAAGGAGTTTGGATACGAAAAGAACTGGAAGGTTAAGTTGAGCCACAAAGCTATAACTCCGTTTGTCCAAATGACTGTCATGCAAATGAAAACTTTGAAAGCTTTTAACGTTTGTCTAGTAAATGTTGGAGTAGTCTACAACGTCCAGCAGTTTCTTGTTGTTTTAATCTTTTATGCGGATTTCAAGTAAGAAGTTAGTCCTGTTTGTAGTCCTCGATAGTGGATCTGTTAAATACAATAGCTGGGCTAATAGAATATTATTAAATTATACTGTAGGATACGATGTCATAGACTTACAACGAAGGGTAAAGGTTATATGATAAGTTTTGTTGGGGTTTATCTTAATTCTCCAATTTTGACACCGAGGTGCACTGAGGGAATCAATATTTGCTAATAAGATACATGTGTTATCAAGGTGAGGACAATGCGAACAATAGTCGGAAGTTTTCTCCGAGAAAATATAACATGAAAACATGCTTCACAGTCAAATAACCTATTCCTTTTTTTATTTTATTTTTAATTTGCATTGATTTCCAGTTCATTATAGTCAATAATTCGTAATTATTTATATACAATGTCCAGTTGAAGTCCTTTTCAATATGTAGGTAATATAATGGCTCTTTACACTTAATTCTGCTCCAGGTACTGATATATTTGAGAAGCCTTTTTGTTTCACCTCCTTTGCTGAGTATCAACATGTTTAAATTCTTTTCATGCATTTAATTTTTTTTTTTTTAGTGTAATCAGGACCACGGGGCTCGTAGCTACTCTTCGGTGAGAATCTTCTTCTTTCTCTTCCAGAATTCCTTCATTTTTCACAATTTTCCAGTGGGATCCCTATTTGTTCCAGATCTGACTTCACTGATGTTATCCACTTGTTCTTGGAAGCTTTGCCTCTACCTGCCACAGTAAATATCCTGTTTGTTAATCTTTGGGATTCATGCGGGTCAGGTGTCCATAAAAGGCCAGTCGCCTTTTCCTTATGGATGTCAGGATACTCTCCTGGTGTTTATACAGCACATCATTGTGCCGTATCCTGTAGGTCCCATTATCTTCCCAGACTGATCCTAGTATCCTGCTTAGGATTTTCTTCTCCTTGATCTTCAGCTTCCTGAGAGGGCTCTTCGGATGTGTACAAAACAGCTGGTTTTACTACAGTGTTGTAGTGTATTATTTTAAAATTTTTGGAGAGGCATTTAGACGAGGAGATATCTCGGCAGAAGTGATAAGCCCTTTCAAAATTGGAGCATTAAAATAATAATATATAAATCTGTATTGTAAAGTGCTAATGCTTTGAATTATTATTATGTATTTTTAGAACTAATAATGAATGTTTAACAATCAAAAACTAGTCTTCGAATAAAAAAACAAAACAAATCTATAGTGGCTAATAATTCACCAATCCTAAACATATAATGCTGCCACCAAAATTACTTTAAAATCACAAGGAAACTTATTTAATTTAATTATTATAATTATATTGTTTTAATAACTCATCCCGTGAAATATAAAAATTATCACCGCAATATTTCTTCAAAATTATAACTATTGTTGATAAGGACCGACAAGGTATTTCAACAATACAATGTTTCTTAAGGAAAAAAGATCACCTACAAGATACGCACGAGGTAAGTGGCTTCCATTTTTAAGAGAACTTTATTGCGTGTGAAAAATATGAAAAACAGCTCCTAGCTGCTTCCACTCCACAGATCTAATCGGCTGTGAAATATGTCGCCGGTATCGCTAGGCCTGTTTAACAGCGAGGATAAGGGTTTTTAGTGTCATCGTATATCTTCTGTTCCTGTTTGCTAGGAGTGATCACTACAGATAGGTGTGCCTAGAAGAGTTTGCTAAAGTAGTTGGGGCACTAGATAACGCACAAAGAGAGTAACCAACATACATACCTATTGACACATCTGTAACAAAGAATATAATACATTTCACATGTATTTAAAGAACATAAAGACTTTTTTTTAATTTTATTCGGTAATAAATAATGATTATTTTTCTTCTTTTTTACTTATTTATTGATGTTCACAACTGTATAAAATAAATACACCTCACAAATGCAAGCAAATAAATATTATTAAATCTTAATTATTCATAAAATACTCAAATCTTTGTTATCACTCAAATGAAGTACTATTTTAGAAGGTTCCTATATCATCTTCTGTTAAACCATTTCAAGCCAAGTATCGAAAGATATTGAAAACGCTCATTTTTTTTTTCAGAAATTGTATTTAATTAAACGCTCTAAAGTTGTAAACAATAGAGAAAACATTTGTTTCGTCATACATCGTTAAAATAATTTATTGGCGTCAGTATTCTCATTATCTGTGAGTTCACCAACATCCGGAAGGAATATAAATAGCTTCGAGATCATTCTATTTCCAATTTACTTATAGCTTTATTGGATAACGAATTGGGTGGACAACGCTTTTTTAGTATCGTGAATATAAACCTCCATCACATCACAATATGATACGCGAAGGAAGGCATGAACAATCCAACTGAACGTGCACAAGGCGAGAGGGGTCAAAAAACGATAGAATGGACGATAATAAACTAAACAGTAAACAAACGTGCGTTGACGTTTCCTGAAGCTGCTTACTCACACGTCATCACCTGTATCGTTTTAAAAATTCAATCGTGTTATTAATAATTTTTGAAAATCTTGTCACGTATACATAATAATAATAAATGTAGTTAATGTTTATCTCTTTGTAGAGTCTAATGTAATAAAAAATTCTCATGTTTAGATATTCCATAGATTTTTGAGCATGCACTTAATCGATGCAAACGTCATTCATTCACAATAATACTATTATAATACACCATAAAATTCAAAGTCAGGTGTTCAAAATTTGATGTCGCAATTGAACGTTTTTCAGTCATTTTGGGTGAACATTTAAACTCATTTTAAACCTCATCCGATTTGATTTTTTTTATTCAAAGGAACGCTCGTTTTTGTCATTGAAACATTAATGGACATTAGTTTGATTTAAGATTTCATGTCGCAATTGATCGTTTTTCTAAGTCAGATAGTATGAACATTCAAACTCATGATCGAAAGTTCATCCGATGTGATGTTATGGTTCGAAGGAACACTTGTTTTTGTCATTAGAACATCAATTCATGGTAGTTTAAACCAACATTTGATGTCTCAATCGAACGTTTTTCGAAGTCAGTTCGGGTGAACATTGAAACTCATGTTCAAATGGTCATTCGATTTGATGTTTTTATTCACCCTCCTCCCCCCTCGGCTTGAAATAGGTCGCCATAAAGTTATATAAGGAATCAAGTTGAGAAACAAGTGAATTTAAATGTGTATGATTTTATTGTAGAGGGCTCAGCAATATATGAGATATTAAGTTTATTATGAATGTTTATTTATAACAAACAATTTATTAATACAATTGGATTAAGATATTATTAAAGCAGTTTTACTTTTATGATTGATGGATTATTTGCCAATTTTTTTTGGAATTTTTCATTCGAAGGATAATTTTGCATGTTAAAAATTCATCATCAGTTTTTTGAAATATACAAAAAATTAAAAAAAAACTTTACAACACAGATTTCATAGAATGACAAAAAAATAATTTTATATGTTATGTTTTTAAAATCTAAGGCAATAAATGAAACGTGTTGATGCCTAAGGAGGCAAAATGGAACGCCTTCTAAAATATATCAGAACCAAGAGTAAACCGAGTGTGAAGAAACAAAAGCGAGAATTGGGTTGTTAAGTAAATAAATTTTGATCACTATATTTAGTAGTTGTATATTCCTCCAAGGAACAAATTTAAAATGAAACTATTGGAAATATTCATCTAGTCATTGAAAAAAAAAATGTGGATTAGAAATGAATCTTCACGGATTAAAACTAAGAAATCGTTTAAAACCAATCCAGATTTCCGTTTTTCGACTAATTTAGGTTCTGCTTTCTTGACTAACATTTTTTAAATTTGATACATATGTATATATAACCTGTGTACCAACCAAAACGCTGATTTAGAATTTTTTGTATATTTTTGGAATAAATGAATAAATTTAAACTAGTCTTAGAATAAGAAATTCGAATAGAAGTGAAAAATAATTCATCAATCCTAATTTTATTTATTATTCTATACTATCATGAGCACCTCAAGTTTTTATTAAAAAAATTATTCATAGAATAACATGAGAGACATTAAAAAAATATATATATTCTATGGTAGAACCAGAGACATTTGACAGTAAAATAAGCATAGAAAACCTTAATCAACCAACAACTTCATAGAAAGTGACAAGTTACAAAACACACCCTTGCCAAAGTTTCCAATCGGTATTACAATTGGCACTGGCGTTCCTTTGTTGTACGGAGTAGTTTAAACTTTAGTCAACGTGCTAAATGTGGCATGAAGTCAGTATCTATTTCAATGCCGTAATTTAGCTTTTCTTTCCCTCTTTTCAGCTCTTGAACTGAACACAACTTCTAAATACAAAGACTCCTTACAATAAGTCGTTAGCAAAACAGAAAACTATTTTTCAAAACATTCACTACTAGATTAAAGTAAATTAGAAAATAAAAAATAAAGAAGAGAGTTATAAAATGTTCACACCTTACCAAGCTACATTTTTTAAATTTAATATATCGGCGTATGGAGTTGAGCTTTGGGGCTACACTAAAGCATCCAATTCATCTCGTATTCAATTCTTACAATCCAAAATTCTTTGTAAAATATTCAATGCTCCTTATTATGTCACAAACAAACGTATCCACAAAGGTTTTAATGTTCCGTATGTTGCCAATATGGCTCAAACCAGATACTAATCCTTTCATAGTAAACTCTATACCCACGCGAATCCACTTGTCTCCCAACTTGCCTCACACTCGATTCTCGTTAATCCTCCGAGGCGTCTGAAAAGAAGATGGTAAAAAGGCCTCCTAATGCAGAACTTTTGTCGAAATGCTACTAGTGAGTCGTACTTTACATTTTATTAATAAGTCATTGTATTTTTTTTTTTCAAATTTACTTTTATATAATTTATAACATTGAAAATAGCAATAAATAGTTTTCTTAAAAACTTACTTTTTTAAGAAGAGAACGTATCTCTTACATTATAATAATAAATAAAAATTAAACATTAGAATATTCTCAATGAGAAAAGTGTATCATGGAACCTTTTACCATGCCTATTTGTTGATTGTCAGGTGTTTGCCAATGACCACTTTAGCACAAGAGGAACCCTCTAAGCTTTTAGTTAATCACAAGGGCCCATTTACTTGACAGTAATTATACCAATTTGGACTTACTGGGTTAAGCTTTATTGCTACCTTAAACCATCCAAATCCTCCAGGTTCCAATAATTACAATATATAATCCTTTGAGAGATCACCAATTCTTCCGGCACAAATAAATTTGATGTCTATGCAAATCTTAAAGTCCTATATGTCACTTATTCGGCCAGAACTAAGTTTGATATGATGATACGTATCTGGTATCATCATTTCAAACTTAGGAAGAGAACAAATCTGTTATTTATTAATGTATAAAGTATAAGTAATGAAAAATATGTATGAAATATGATTACAATAACTTGTAAAGCAACATTCTATCCTTTAGAAGAATAAAAAAAAAAAAAAAAAAAAAAAAAAAAAAAAAAAAAAAAAAAAAAAAAAAAAAAAAAAAAAAAAGTAGACGTAGATAGTTAGGGTAGGCAGTCATAGATACTCAGCAGATCAAAATTAAATTATTTTATTTTAATTGTTAAAGCCAACGTTTCAACTTGCATGCAAGTCTTCATCAGGGGTTCAGGTAATGGTAAACAAACTGAACTTCAGTTTTCAACCACTTTAAACTTACTAGACGGTATCACAATCGAAAGGCGCTCCACCCAAACGGCCCGACCTGCAATGAATTCGAGATCAATCGAGTTTACGCTTCATTTCGAGTTTCACATTTATCGATACCTTTTTCCTATAACTTCACATCTAAACATCCATTTCCACAGTTTCAACAAGATTGTGTTATTTAGAGAGTTATGTTGACATTTCGTCTTCTTAAATGTAAAAAGGCAGAAGAGAAATTGAAACATGAGTTTCAACATGGATTTAGTGTTTTGTTATTTTCACTTCCCGTATGCGAAAAATTTTTAGTTTACATATTGTGTGAATGGATTCATTGTTATGCATACCACTTATTGCACTAACGTGAGAAAGATTTTATTACTAATTCAATCAAACACTTCGATCTATAATGTGAGACAGCATATAAAAAGTTTCATATTTTCTTTTTTCCACATCCCTAATGTGAGAAAATATAGCAGATATTAATAACATAACTTTCGACATGGATTTTGTTTAATGTATTTATAATCTCTTATTTCCACTTTCCTAACATGAAAAAGTTTACATAAAGTTAACATTACTTGTGATTCAGTATTATATTAATTCTGATACACTATAATATTATTTTATCATTGATTTAGTGTAATAACTTTTTATAATAATAACCTTTTCCCAAGAATAAATAGAAGGTATTCTGGAAGCATAAAGGGGTGGAGCGCACGGTCGATAGTGATACCGACAAACCTTCTAAGCTTCTCATTAATTAAAAAAATAATATAATTATAATATTTTGTATTATACATAGGATTTCGATCTTTTTGATTCCAACCTTTTAGTAAACAATTCTTACGACAAAATCCTTCACTGGTAATTATAGAGCCACCAAAAGTTGCGAAGTTACTGATCCTTCTCATTCAATTACCAATAAATACGTCATTAAAAAAAAAACCTAATACAGAAGAATTATCAATCGAATATTTCATTAGAAGTGATAACTATTTCATTTTTTTTTAAAGTATTTATTTATTGAATTTACAACTATACAATATATATAAAATACAAGAAGTAAATGTGATAATAATTCTAAAAAAAACATGCCAAATGCTTGAAAAATAACTAACCATTGATAACATTTATAAATGTTATATACAATAAAGTAGTATTTTACTAGGTTCCGAGGCCATTTTCTTTCCAGGCGCCTCTGATATAGAGTGGGAAGCGAGTTGTGATATTAAAGGATTTTAATGATTATGGAGTCTCTGCAATGAAAGGGTTGGTATCTGGTTTGGGCTAAGACAGAGACATAAGGAATATTAAGATTTTTGTGTATAATTTTGTTTGTGACGAAGTAAAGAACATAGAGGATTTTTCTAAGGATTGGATACGAGATGAATTGAATGGTTTAGCGGAGCCCCAAAGCTCAACTCCATATGTCCAATTAGATCTAATTACTGTTATGTACATAAGTCTTTTCCAACTAATCGGAAGGTTAGAACGTTTGTCAAGTAAATGTTGAAGGAATCGAAAACGACTTGCAGTTTCTTGTCGTTTTAGTTTTGTATGCGTGTTCCAAGTTAGAAGTTTGTCCAGAGAGAGTCCTAGGTATCGGATCTGTTCAACAGGGATTAGTGGAATATCATTAAAGGATACTCCAGGACAGAAATCGTAGGTTCATATGACGAAGGGACTATTTCATTTAATTCACGTTTCCGCTTATTTACTTAACTTATTGTATGTAAAGCTGTAAAATATCATAAGATAAATTTGAAAAAAAAAAAAAAAAATTATAGGAGAGTGCTTGCTTCTTATAATGCCATAATTTTTTCACTTTATTTAGTCGCTGGAAACTCCATTTATCGGCACAAATATTTATTTTCGCAGAAAAAAAAAAATTAAAAATAATTGTTAATTTTAAATTTAATTGACTAGGCTTTGATGAGGCTTGTATTTCACAGAGATCTTCTCAAGTATCTATTTGAGCTCTGAGCCGCCTTGATGGGATGTCCGGTCAATTGGAAGAGGCAAACTTCATTACGGAGGAATTCGATAGCAGGGGTCTATTTGCTACTACGTGCTGTATTAGTTTGGCCTGGAACTATGCCACAATCCATAGTTTGCAATCAGGATAGAGCGAGTACATTTCTTTATGTTTTTCAAAATAATAAAACTATTTAATTCACGACAGGGTTCCAAGAGTAAGGGAGTTCTAATTATCTCTCTAAACGTATTTTTTATTAATCTCGTAACACAGTAACTTTAGCAAAACGTACTCAATATTTAGACGAATTTTGGTTTATTTGGTTATTTTATTATACATTCTATACTATAAACAACTAAACCAAAATTCTCTGTTAATCTTCAATACTTTTTATGCAATCTATTTTCCAATATCTACAAAACTGAAATATGTATTTGAAGATATATATAATACATAATTGTATATTTGATCATAGCGTCATTTTATAAGCACGCAAAAGTTATTAACTTTTGTGGGCTGTTTAAATAAAATAGGCCAAGGGGAGATTTCGCTTTAATCTGAAAAGTCGGAAAATCTTGAAAGGATTACTTTAATTGGGTTCCAAAATTATTTAAATAATACCAATATATAATATAATAAAAAATTAATTGCTATCTATAATATAACAATTGTGCCTAATAACATTTTTAAGCATTATATCTTATTCTATCATTTCTCAAAAGACGAAACCAAAGCATATCAAATGTATCTACAGATTTTGATTTTATTAAAGTGTGAAATGTTAGACACTATCACAGAAGTAAAAATCAATATACGTTACCCAAAAAATGATAATTAGAAAAAAAATGTTAAATCAATGTATGATTTCAGTAATACATTTTGGATGAAAGCTTCCAAATTAGAAAAATAATAATAATGAAAAAAGATTATCCAAGCAATGAACCTCAATTATAAATTCTTTCTTCAGAGAAACATTCTTTTACAAGTTCCATTGTGTCTGATTAATGATAAATCCATTTAAAGGGTCTAAGCCAGGATTAACCTAGGAACCATCCCAAATACCGGGGAGATTAGAAGGGCAAGACAGGAATCAGCAACAGGTCCGGGAAAAGCTCATTATTAATTAGTAATTTTATGCTTATTCGATTCAAACATAAAATCTCGTTTATTTGTCATTTATTCATTAAATCTAAGGTGTCATAAAAAAATAAATATTCCTGTTTGTACTTGAACAAAAAATATAACCATACATAACTAAGATTAAAAAATAATATTAATAATAACACAGGCCCAACGATGAAAAAACTTTTTTACTTAAAACACATTATTATTCTGTTTTTTAGGGGGCTAAATCCAAATATGACACTTATTAAGCCGTATCACCTACCATTTTTTACACATTTACACATCAATATATATTATTATTTTTTTGATTTATTACAGAATTTAACAGCTTTTTTATATACTACAAATAAAATTGTAAAATAATTTGTGCTGGATGTAGAAGAGTTGGCAGCACTGCTGAAACAGATATAGATATAGATGAGCAAGATGATAAAGAGTTCCAATGTGCTACAGCAAATATAGAGCCAAAACTGTTTACTCAGATTGAGCTTAACGACATAGGGATCTTGGGTTAACAAAAGAAAAAGCTGAATAGCTTGGTTCTAGACTAAAAGAAAAGAACTTGTTGGCAGTTGGAACTGGCATATATGTGTATAGGAAGAGATAGCAGCAGTTTTCCAAAATGTTTTGAACAAGAAGATGATTTAGTGTACTGCTCAGACATTCCAGGTCTGATCAAAGAGTTTGGGATTGAATACAAGAAAGAAGACTGGAAGCTGTTTTATTACACGATAGTAACACTTATGCATCTATACCTGTTGGCCATTCTATACATATGAAAGAGAGCTATGAAAACCTAGAAATAGTGTTGAATAAAATTGGCTATTCGGCTCATGGTTGGATGATATGTGGTGACTTGAAAGTAACATGCAGGCTTCTTGGTCAGCAAGGCGGTTTTACCAAATTTCCATGTTTTTTTTTGTGAATGGGACAGCAGAGCAAGGGAACAACATTGGTGCAAAAAGAACTGTGAGGAAGCCTGTGAGGAAGTCTTCAAAACCCGGCGAGAAGAACATTCTCCGCAAAAATCTTGTAGATCCTAGAAACATTCTCTTACCATCCCTACATATAAAGTTAGGCCTTATGAAACAGTTATATAATGCTTTATATTTATATGAAACATTTATATATGCTTTTTTAAATTATACAAAGAAAGCAACTTTCTCAAAAGCAATGGGTGATACAAAAAAACAGAGACCGATTTGGATTCAGCACACAAAAATCTAAACAAATCAGCTATAAAAATAAACAAAGCTTTCAAAAACATTTTTTTTATTGGCCTGTGCAATTAAGGTATCTGCAAGTAGGTATATACTTTTAAATAAACGTGATTTTTTTTTTTTTTAACTTAAAGAGAGACGTTGAATAAATGTATTCCTTGTCTAAAAAATAGTGGTTAATAGGCATCGATGTATTGAGGAAGGATACAAGGAATGTTAAAACTAATATAATAAAATAAACATTCACATCACAAGCCTCTCTTGGTGCATTTTCACAGGATTTAATCAATATATACATTTCAAAGATGAGAAGAAAATAAAACATTGATGTTGAGAAATAGGAGTATGAATATTCTATCTATCTCCGTATCACTATAAGATGGTGCAATACCTTATGCATTTGGTTTTGACACGAAAGGTCACCTTATATCGAATGAATAAAAAACGAGGATTTTACAACAGTACGGGGTTATCAGCGTTCTGGCTTCGGTGTTTTAGGGGATTTGATCAACATTCCATATAATGGGTCTGATAGGATATTTAATTAGCTTCCAGACGAAAAAAATGAAATTGTGAATTGAACAAATAGTTTCGGAGTTATAGCCAAGAGAGTACCGACAAACGTGTTTTTGCTAAGAAATACGAATTACCGCAAGTTTCCCCAATCCCATTAATTTTTCCCTTACCCACAGCTAAAATTGATTTTTGTCCAAAATAAGATAAATACTTTCGGCAGCCCATATTGGTGTCCTGCGAATTTTGTAAAAGTAGGCAAGTTGTAATATCAATGGTATAATTTAATACCCTTTTGCCATTACAATTTGCCTACTAATACATGATGAGTTGGACTCCAATACAAAACAAACAAACAAATTTATTTATTTAAATTTCGGATCAACAATAAATGTTATACACGAACTGTTTGATAAACAAATGTTATAAGCCAAGTATGTCTTGGTAAGCCCTAGGCTTTAATCTTCTTGTTATTGATGTTCCTAAGTTATACTCCTGAGCTCCAGATGCGACGTGGAGAAGTTCATGTGTCGTCTTGTGAGCTTGTTAAAGACCTCTTCAAGTCGATTAACTCCCAGTTCCCGGTGAAGCTGGGAATTCCTTAAAAACCAGGGCGCATTAACCGCCATTCGCAGAATTCGGTTTTGGAATGTCTGTAGTCTCTTTTTGGTTAATTTTGAAGTGTTATACCAGACAGGACAGGAGTAGGTCAGTAGGGGCCGCAGTATGGTTTTGTATACTAAAATAGCTGTTCTGTGACGAAGTAATGATTTTCTATTTAAAAGAGGGTACAAAAGTTTAAGTCTTGCGTTAGCTTGTTGTAAGATGTAGTTAGTGTGTAATCTCCAAGTCAGTCTGGTGTCAAGGTGTACTCCTAGGTAACGCACTGCCTAGTCTTTAGGATTCCAGGGAACTGGGATGTGATCGAGTCGAAGTGTATTCAGGTTGGTGAGGTTGAAGCGACGAAAGGTGAAGATTTTTGCTTCCGTCTTCGATGGGTTTTAGTTGAAGTTTCCACTTCCGGAACCATGACGAGACACCGTTAATGCCACATTGAAGTTTTCCGATGGCTTCGTAAAGATCATCATCTTGGGAAAGGAGTGCTGTGTTATCAGCGAATTGAGCAATAATTGTGTCCTCATCACACTGGGGGATATCCGAGCAATAGAGGTTAAATAAAAGAGGACTCAGTATGGCACCCTGGGGTACTCCTGCGAGGATAATATTTCTCTCGCTGATAGCATTTTTTATTCTCACTTGGAACGTCCTGCTGGTCAAAAATGAGTTTATAATGCTGAAAAGGTAGAGTGGAGGCCAAGTCTTCTTCAGCTTATGCAGTAAACCACGGTGCCACACTGTGTCAAATGCTGCTGCCACATCTAGGAATACTCCCGTGGTATATTTTTTTTTGCCTCAAAGCCACGGTAAATTACTTCGACGACTCTTTGGACTTGGTGTGTTGCCGAGTGGTGAGGCTTGAAGCCAAACTGATGTTGCGGGATAACTTCGTTGTCTTCTAAATGTGAGCGGAGAAGCTTCTCGATAATCTTCTCCAGGAGTTTCCCCAGTGTGTTGAGGAGACTTATTGGACGATAGCTGTCTGGTTCGTGCTTGGGCTTCCCCTTTTTGTGAAAAAGGAGTACTATGGCGTTCTTCCAGGCGTGAGGGTAGTAACCAAACCGGAGACAGGCATTGTATATACTGGTGAGCAGCGCAACGGTCTTCCTAGGCAGCCGTTTGAGGACTAAATTAGGTATCAGGTCATCTCCTGGAGCTTTTTTTCCTTGGCAACTTTCTTATGAGACACTTCAGCTCGATTGGAGAGACGAAGGGGATCAGGGGTTCTACTGTTGTTGTAGGTGTCGCGAGGTATGTATCTACTTCCTTGTCAGTTAGTTCATCTTGTCTGTCAAAGTCTCTGAACTTACGAGAAAGATGTTCAGCGAAAACTGCACACTTCTCGTCATCAGTCGTTGCAGTGTCTGTCCCGAGTGTAGGACTCCAATATGGGTTGCTTAAAATATTTATCTTACTGTGGACATAAATCAACTTATCGAGTTTTTCCCAAATAGTACAGAATTATAATCGGAGAGAAAAAGGAATAAAACGATATTTGATGTGCTTTTTAATGTATAGAACACAAAATGTACTAAAAGTAACGGATCCGAGCTATTTGATCAAACAATTAAGAATATACGGTTTTCAACCTTTTCCCCCTCTCCCCCGCCCAAACCTGATTTTATTTCGAGGAAAACTTTTTACCACATTTAGAGCTAAGGGTGGTGAACAATTTCCAGCAGTCAGACCTTTTTATTTTGGGAGGTCAAGCTTCGATTCTGATTTCTGTGTAGAATATTAGTGTTATAAACTATTATAGCAAAAAAATGCGTTTTTGGTAGTAAAAAATCAAAGCAAACTTTCTACATTGTTGCTTAATTTTAACTGAATGACTATTCAAGATCATGAATAGCAGTACCAGTGGCACGGTTTCTATTACTCTTTCACCGCTCACTATGAAGCCATTGTTTTAATGGTAAGCGTTATGAGACACATAAGTTTAAAGCCAATCATATTATCTATAACTTTCGTATAAAAAATTTTTTCACAAGGCGTAATGATAAAAAGCTATAATTTGTTGAAGTTACTTTTTTTTTTTTTTTGTAGTGACAGTTTTCTGTAAATATTTAAGTGTTATCGCGAAACTAAGCTACCTACATAAAAAGTGTTTATAACATAATTTGTTTGTAATATTAAAATAGTAAAACACAGAAAAGAGCAAACCCGATAATATCATTGATTTTCAAGCTGTATGCATATAACCAGAGTACTGTTCTGTAATGGCTTAAGGAGTGGGTAAGTGGGGGAATTTTTTTTAGTGTATACTTTATGTAATAACACCCTGTAAAAATTCAGCTTTCTCCTGATTTGTTGCGACACAAAACCTTTATTGACTTTATCATCCATCGAAATTAAAATTACAATTATAATTCTGGAAAAAAAAATGAAACCAGAGTAATATTGTTGAACTTTCTTACATTTCTACATTTATTTTATTTTTTATTTTATTTTTTTTAATTTATTTTATATAAAAAGATTTCCTGGCCTAATTGTCCATGCCGGCTCAAGTTAAAACGAATCGAAGTTCAAGGCTCTTTTTACCAGAGTATAGTTACATTATTACATAACGAAAAATCAATAATAATAACGACCATTAGTATCTTTTATATAAGTTAGAACAAAAATAAAAATTAAAAACTTTCATCATTCATACATAATGAGAAAAATGATTACAGGAATATAGACTTAAAGAAAGACACTTATTAACTAAGATTTAAAAAAAAAAATTCATATCGAGCGCCTCCTTTGGTTCGCTCATAAAGACATCTTGTAGGGCGAGCCTCAACAGGTCAGACGGAAAGTGAAGAATGGTCGGAGATTAGGAGATAAAACCGCCCGCCGAGATTGTCTATATTGCAATAAACGACTAACTTCTGTCCACGAACCTAATCCAACCGGCAGATAACAATTTTTTTACACAAATACTCGAGAGTATCCTGCCTCAACTATGTGAAAATGCTACAAAAAAAAAAAAACACACCGAACCACAATAAATAGGCCGTAACAGGGAGCAAGTGACAAATATTTAGAAGGAATATAAAGTTATTGTACTGATAAAGTAATAGATATTGTAGATTTAATTATAGGGCTCAGTTAAAGGAGTTAGAAATAATTGTTAAAGTTAACAATACGCTATTTTATTAGGCCAACGTTCCGGCCGTATCAATGATGTCCACCATCAGTGCAGGTAGAATACTGACAGCATATTGTCAAGTCACTGCCAGGAAGAGAACTGGATGACTGCCTAGATGACAACTACCAAAACATTGGCATAATAACAATTCTTACTTTTTATTGATTCAATTAATCCCCTTTAATAAATTCTACAAGATATATATTCATTCAGTAATTAAAAATATTTCTCCAATTATGACAAAATAATCATTCAGACTAAGAACTATTTGCAGTTTATTTAGCCTAAAAAAAGTTGTGTTATGTCCTTTAATTCTAATCTGCTACAATGCTAAGGAAAAGCAATTGCAAAGAGCGTTGTATTATTTACTAGCGATTTACTTCGCCCGCTCTCATAAGTAAAGAAAATATGTAATTTTAACTAATATTTGAAGTTTTATTTGTTTTTCGATAAAAATCTTCTATTGTAGCATGCAATTAATAAGCATTATATCCATAACGATAATTTTTAACCTGCCTAAAATTTATATGGTTGAAAATTATGTAAAAGCCTGACCGGACATCCAATTTTTAATTTTAATGTATGGGTTGGTAATTCAGAAGGACATAGACTATTAAGAAACTCTTGCTTCTTCTTTCTTATTAAGAAAATCCATCGCATTATCAGTGATAACAACTAAAGGCCTATGATTCATGTTTTTACAATGCAAAGAATCGACATTTTGATATGGTAAGAATTTTTATTTTCAGAGAAATAATTTTACTGATATCATCTGGTTGGATTTTAATCTCTAACCATGATAGTACACGACAATGTCGCAAACCTCGTTTTTTGTCATTCAACATTGAACATTTAAATTATAATTATTGTTACACCTTTCTAGAACTATGAAGATGATGTAGTAAAAATTAAGTACGGATGGATTCAATAGTTTTACCATTGCAAACTCTCTTGCAGGATAGCGCTATTATCATTGGATTTTTAAACTTCACTGGGATCCACACGTCACACCACATATTAATTTTTTTTTTTTTAACCATTTAATCGAATTAAGCAAATTTTATTATCAATTTCTAACTCTATAAAACTCCTATGTAACCACTCTTGAACGGTGCTCGCCACCTATCGGTTAATTTTCCAACTTCATTGAGCAGCACATATATTTATCGCTTTTTTAAAAACAATGTAATTGAAAATATGTAAATTTTATTATTGCTTAACCTTCCTTGAACTATACAGATTGGGTAGTTAAAATTTGGTACATATTATGTCAGTAGTTTTCGTGGTTAGTGATCACAAACGAAAAATGGATTACTTGTATTTTTATAAAATATTACAGATTTTCATTTACTTTTAATTTCCCCTGAGCTGCATCAAAAACAAAAAATTATTAACTTTAAGTAGACATTACCAACAGCTTAGTTATTTAGAAATACATAGTTTGCAATGATGCTATTTTTTTAAATTTTATTTTATAGTATCTTATTGGTAGTAACTTAATAATTTCCTCTTCTTTTTTTTTAAATTTAAGAAAAAACTAAAATTGGGTGACCAACTGATAAAAATTTCCTAAATATGCGAAGAACTATAATATAAATAATATAAAGCAGATATTTATAGAAAATTAAATTTTGTTTATTATTTATTGCTTTTATAATCATCATCAGCTTACCAACTTGTAACAGATTCAAGGTCCCTTCTTCAACTTCCGCTAATTGTCTTATTTCTGCGTTGCTGCCCTTCAGCCATGCACTCCAAGAAGAGTCCCAGCCTCGCACTTTTATATCTTCTCATAGTATCTTGTGTCTTCCTTTTCTTCCAATCGTGTGGATCAGATCCTAAATGGTCTCCTTGGGAATAGCATCCTCATCCATCCTTAACAAGCGCCCCAACCCACATCAATCTTCCAAGTTCGACAACCCTCGCGACGTCTGGTTCTCCGAACAATGAATAACTTCCTGGTATATCCTGCGGCGCCATATATTTCCTCCTATGGTTCCTTCAAAGATTTTTCGTTAAATATTTCTCTCTTGAACTAAGAAGCAAGTTCATCGGCTGCTGATAGAACCCATGTTCCAGAGCCATGTTAACACAGGCAAACTTGAGTTTTCTATAGCTGTAGTTTGGTTGTCCTGATCATTCTTCTAATTTTTGGAGATCAAAGAAGCATCGCCTATTGTAATTCTATTTTTTATTTTACAGTAGAGATTGTTATTTACGACCAAATGTCTCATTTTAACATAATGTTTACTTATATAGCATCAACCTATAATATAATAAAGAGAGAGTTTATAATCTATATGTGGTAACCATTTTAAGTTTATTATACTGCATTTAATTTACAAGTTACCTTAAGTATTAGTATTAAGCAGAAAATAGCTCATGACAATCTGTTTAGCGTAACAGTTATCACGGCAACTGTAAAGGACACTGTGAACCGTAAAGAAACCGAATTCGATTCGACATTGAACGCTTCCAGAGTATTTAGACTAGAACCGACCGAGTAAAAGGAGTCTAAGTATCGTCGTAAGACCTTGCAAAGAATATCAGGTTTACAACAAAAATAATCGATAACATTTCTTTAAATTAAGATTTCAAATAACTTTAAGGAGTCAATACTATCATCCAAGAAGACATGTCAGTCTCCAATGACTATTAAACACATAATAGAATATTATAATTTAATGGTTAATTATACTTTAATGAAGAAATGGTCAGGGGTGCAGTTATAAGTTTTTAAATAAACTGCACCCCTGACCATTTCTTCACTTAAATTACATCTCACAGTCAACAATAGAATCATCATCTAGAATATTATACATTTTTGCAACGAGCCTTAGAAAATAATAAAATACCCGGATCCACAGAACTTGTTCTAGAGGACTCGAAAAAATCCATAGACAAAATAATAAAGCTTTTAAAGAAATTGAACTATATCATAAAATATGAAACACAAATAATGTGTATACAAGACAAAGAAAATTGAAAATTAAATTAAATTTCCAACAGTAGGATACAAAGGGTGTAATAACCTAGATGTTCATCGCTTGAAGAAAAACCACTACCTACAATTTTCCAAGAAGAATTTTTACATTCTTTTTTTTTTTTTTAAATCAATCATTTATTGAGGAATTATTACAATCTACCACAAGTGTGGGCAATAAGTAATATAGATGTATTCATGATTACGTTCACACAATATGTACAATAAGAAAAAAAAAAAAAAAAAAATAAGAAAAAATAAAAAAAAAATAAGATAAAATAAAATAAATAAATAACAATATAAAATGAAAAAAAAAAATTAAATAGAACAAAAAAGAGCTATGCTAGTATACATAAACAATATACAATACAGAATATACGTACAAGTGAAATATTTAAATTAAAAAAAAAAAATATAGATATATACACATAAGATAAAATAATAATAATAAAATAAAATGAAAATAAATTGAATAAAAGTAAAAAATAAAAATAAAGCTGAATTAAATTAAAAGTTAAAACTACATTCATACCTATTTACAAGACACACTCATCCTAGGGATCTCCCAACCAACCCTGCCTCTCCACTCTTGGAAGGACAGGCCCGGCGCAGAGTGGTCCCAGCTCTACTCTCTCAGCTGCGTCACTGGTGTTAAAGAAAACCCAGTGGAGGCTGAGTGAGAGCGCAATGTACAGTCACTCAGGGCATGAGTGGAGAAGCTGGCCAGTGCCAGCACTCCAAACATATATACATTTTACAATAGATCTCGGGGGCCATTGCCGTTTTAATCTGCGAGGGGGGTTATCAGGATGTGTTGAACTGGATAGTGATTGAGCCAGAGGGTTAGGATGGAAAGAAAGGTTGCGGTGGAATTTTAAAAATTTAAGAGGTATGAGGTCGAGGACGTATGGTATGTTGAGATCATTGTGGAGGGTTTTATTTGGATACATAGTAAGGAGCATTCACTATAGTTCGGAGGACTTTGGATTGGAAGGATTGAATGCGTTTGATATTCGACTTTTTAGCTGTGCCCCACAGTTCAAGTCCATAAGTCCAAATAGGTTTAATAATGGTTTTGTATATGAGAAGTTTGTTTTCAACGGAAAGATAAGATGTCCTGTTTAATAGTCTATACAGTTGGCTGAAGCGTCTGTTGAGTTCTTGTCTTAATTTTTACATTCTAATTCCAAAATATGCAGACAATAGATATGGCTCTAAAAAAAAAAAAAAGGATTACTTCTGCAATAGAGATATGAATGTGTATAGCTCCTATTATAAAACAATATGAATTCAGTTTAAAATCTTCCATTACCTCCTCATTGAACTATACTAATTTAATATCTAGTTAAAAAATGAGATATAAATAAAATTCAAATAGATCATACGGGTAATGCTAGGTAATTTAAAAGTCCTTATACACAGGTAAAGCTTTAGTTCAGGTTACGTGTTATAAACATTAATGAACACTAAAAAGTAAAGTCCATTTTTAACCGCCTTAAAAAAAGAGGAGGTTATCTAATCGATAGCATTTTTTTTTTTTTTTAACGCTTTTATTAATGTAACCTGTATGTAACGGAATCTTTCATCGTAATTTTTACCAATGCCCAGCTATCTAATTAATTTGAAAATTAGCACACGATTCAAGGACCAATGAAAATACAATAATTGCACAACTTTGTTCTAATGTTCTCACTTAATAGTTAAATCACTCTCAAAATAGGGGTCTGCGTTGCAAAAGGTGAAGTAGTACGTTTTACGTTTTTATATGGTTCACATGTGTCCTGAGAATAAACTATGGAAACTGAAACTATATTTGATAACGGCAAAAAATATTTTGGAAAAAAAAAAAAGTGCTTTAAATCGAAAAATGTTTTATTTACAAAAGAAAGGCTTATTAAATTGTGCATTTAAAGACATCCCTTAAGCTGAATTTGATTAAGGTTTTCAGCCACAATCGATTGTCAAATATCTAAAAATTCTGCCAACTTTAAAAAGTTTTGGTCATGTTTAAGAGTCTATAACACAGAAATGGCTAATTCAATCAAAAAATGTTATATACTAAAAGTATTAGATCATTACATTTTGTGAAAGATAGGGTTTTATAAGCAAAACTTTGCCCATTCTTACTCTGAGATATGTCAGAAAAACAAAAATTATTGGTTGGATTGGAACCTTGAACTCAAAATATAAAAGGTCAGACTGTTGAAAATTGTTCACCGCACATAGCTTTTTACTTAGGTTTGCTATAAAAGCGTGTTTTTTTTTCATAACATTTATTTATATTGTTTTAAAACAAATTTCACTTCATCCCTCTGCCAGTCATTGGATTTGATGGTGTTACTTCTTCTTATCTATTAAAGCTCCAGTCTTTTTAAAAATGAGCTATTGGTTAAAATCAGAGTTGGGCAAAATTTAATCATAGCTGAATATATGACAACTAATTTAAATCATTATTAAACATTTCAGTTCAGTTTAAGTCTAATAAATCATCAGAAGACTTAAATATCAGCTGACTGATTTAATCATGATTAAATTAGGTGATCGATTCCTGGAAGTATTTTGTCAATTTCTAATAATTTTAAATGAACTATAATCTGATGGTACAATATTTGTAAGCAGGATGAAGTAAAGTAAAACAAGAAATATATGAAGGGGCATTGTCGTATAACAAAATAGCTTGGTTCCGGTTGAACAAAGCGGGATAATTTGAGCCCAACACTACATAAAATCTAGCTATTCACAGCAAAAGTTTGAGTTCACTGCACGATCGTCAGGAATAAGTTTAAAATGCAAAACGCCTTCGATGTTTCTAAACACTAAGCAAAAACAGTATTTCGATGGATAATTGACTCTCCTGCGGTATAAATGTCTTCGGCTGCCTTTGAGCTGATTACTTTTTTCCCTTTATTCTTCAGCTTATATAAATGCATTTATGCACATACATAAAGTCAACTTAATAATAAAGTCACGAGAAAATAATGGAATAGACATAGTAAAAATTTCCGTAAATAGTAGCGACAAAAACTTTCTTATATGATTAATTATAAAAAATGGAACTAAGGATTGTGGTCATGCACAAGGATTTATGTAACATCTAACTATAATATAATGTGAGGCAGAAATAGCAAACTTCTCTGCTAATCTAATGATTGGTAGAATGATTCCACAGAATAATATAATATTTAAATTCATTATGTAAATCAATTATACAAAATGACATAATATATAATAATCCTAAAAATATTATTTACAGAATAAAATATAGGGACAGAAAGTAAATTCAATATATAACTCCTGAAAGAAGGAAATAAACATAATATTCAACATCTGGTCAAATAATAAAATAACGCGTTTATTACTACGTGGCAGTCGAGATCCCAGGACTATTTTTTTTCTTTTTTTTTTTTTCCCTCGTGGTTAAACCAATTTCAGCTTCAACCTGCCCGCCCAGGGGGAGCAAAATTGTCAGTCCTGAAGCGTAAGTGACATTGACGTTTATGGCTGGCAGTTACGATCGGTGGAACTGTAAAAAAGTTCAAGTCTAATATCGGAATTACCAACAGGAAAAAGGAGATCCAAAAAGAATAATTACATCAAACAAACACATATCACATACAATTCAATTTTTAGTAGCAGAATTATATGTAAAAAAATATGTAAAATATAAGAATAAAATATAACTGTTCATAATTCAAATTATCTTATTGTCAATTCTTTTGAAAATAATAACATACCTAAGCTTATAATTACTAAAATATGTAATTTATAATAATGTTTTATTTATATAATAAAAGCAGTATCACTAAAACTAATTAAGTAAATATTAAAAATATTCATTCGAAATATTATTTTAAGCCATATATTTTGTAACAAAAACAATATTATAAACGAAAAAATTGATTTATGATTTCAGTAAATTATTTATGGGATTACCTCTGAAGTATGAAAAACAGATAAAAAAAAAAAAAAAAAAAGGATTATCAAAATCTATTCATTGTTGACGGAATGATCGTGTAAGAAAAAAAAATTAAAAAATACAGTTGGATTAAGAACCTTCCTCCTTTTTGAAGTCGGTTAATAAAATAAAACAACATATTCTCCTCAGAATGTTTTCAATACTATGAGCAAAACTTAGAAACTATGAAACTTTTCCCAAGTGATTAGCATATGGTAAGCTAAGTATGACAGCACTTCTGAAGGAGTGGATGAAGTTGATACTGGAGATATGTGCTGTACTAACAATTTCCTCATATTTGCAGTTGATTGGGGTTGATTAACCGTAGCCTAGTAGACACAATAAATCAACAACTTGATGTGAAAGGGGAAGGGGGTGGGATGTTGACATGGAGTCCTCTTTAATCAAAGACACACTGCCTAAGCCGGTGGGGTGTTCCTACATCATGTAACGGTTCAATCTACTCCTCCAGGTCGCTACTAAAACGTCTTGTTTTATCAACTTAACAAGCTAATATTCAAAACTATAGAGATATTATACAGATGTAAATTTAAATAAATTAAAAAAAAACATCAATGTCCTAAAATTAAGTTAAGTTCGTGCCCATTTTCTTGAAACATTAAAAAATTACAATTTATAAAACTATTATCATACTAAGCGTTCATTAAGGGTATGAAACGTTGCAGCTTACTAAACCTGCAGAATAACTTGTAATAATACTAAATAAGGTTTCAAAATTAATATACTGCGTAGAAAAATTTGGACCAACATAGGGTATGCACACTGGAGTGTTTAGAAGTCAACACGATGTGAAATAATAGGTTAATACCAGCGCGATAGTTAAAATGGGCATATAGATTGAACAATTACAAAACCAAAAAAATAAATAAATAAAATAAAAATAATAAACAGCGATAAAACGTCAAGTAAACGTTCGAGAGGAAGACTGGCACTAGGAGGAATGTGTCAGTGCTGATCTTGTGGATTTAAGTTTCCAAGAGAGTGGAAGGAGAGAGCTGTGTGGCTAGAGATTATTGGTATGGAGCCTTTAGGTCTTTAATTTATTTTGTTATATAATAAAATTAATTTTATTATATATTTTGTCATATATCTAGGACAGAAAATTTCTTTAGAAAAAAACAGCAAAGAACTGGACAAAAGGATAAAAATAGGATGGCATAAATACTGGTCCTTAAAAAATAACAAACAACTTTAAGGGTAATTTCACTATAGAACTAAAAGCAAAAGTCCTACAGTCTTGTATTTACCCCTCAATCCTGAATAGCGCTCAGACTTGGGCAATAACAAAAAAGGAATAGGCGAAACTAGACACCATCTAAATGAAACTTTTAAGGAGTATGGCGGAAATCCGAAGAAGTGAGAAGATTAAGAACCGAGATATCCTAACTCGTGTAAAATTTAAAAGTCTCAGCAAGGAAGCCCAAAAACTGAAATGGGGTGGGCTGGACACCTAGCGAGAATAAAGGACGAAACATGGTCGAAAAGCAGCACCGAGTGGACACCGATCGGCCAAGTGAGAAACAGGGGAAGTCAGTACTTGAGGTGGAGGGATGAAATTACCCGAAGAATGGGAACCAACTGGATGAATGTGGCCAGAAACAGAGACTGTTGGTTCAAAATTGTATATAATCTATAGAAAGAAAAAAAAAAGTTTTGTTTTTGTTTTTGTAGTTTACAAAGAATATTGTATATTTTATTTTATATTTTTACAACTTCTATTCTGTAAAACCATTTTGGAGCTGAACTCCATTTTACCTTCTAAGGGAGGGGGGGGGGCCTTTTGACATAAAAATGATGCCAATAAAGCTTAGTAGTATTATTATATGTTTTTGTAAGAGAAAAATTGTTTATTTCTGAATTATTTTTTCCAATATTATCAGAATGCTATAGTCGACTTAAACTTTATGGTGTCACTTATTGACTTTATCTGTATAATTCCAGGACAAAATAATACAGCACGTGGTAGATAATAGAGCCCTGCTATTGAATTCCCCTATAATGAAGTTTGCCTCTTCCAATTGACTGGACATCCCATCAGGGCGGCTCTCGGCTCAGTCACTGAAGCAGAGCATGGGTTTCATCAACCCAAGACAGTTTAGTGGGAGAAATATAATTTAATTTTTAGTATGTTATAACAAAAATAAGTATGTTATAAAAAAAAAAAAATCATGACATAATAAAAAAATTCAGAATAATGTCATGCAAGTTACGAATACATATCATAAAGGGATAGTTGATAAAATAAGATTGATTATAATTAATCTCGTTGTAAGAAATATGATATAAATAGATTCGATTTATACAAAAAAGGGGTTAAATGTGCAATAACGCCGGTCTCTACCACTTTTTTAATAAATCGTTAGGTCATATAAGGGTAATTAAGATCCAAGTGTCCAACCCTCAAAATCTGGTGTGATTTTTGTAACACTCGTAAAATCACGAAATTCTAGTCGTTTTTATTTGTTCGCTCTATATCTTCAAATATGTATATTTGCTTTACATAGAAAATTTACAATATCAAAGATCCCTAAATGTATGACAATTTAAGCCCAACCGCAGCTCTGTAGATTAATTGGTTGCAGAAATACAATCCTCCAAAAAATGGTGATTTCTGACAAAAATTGAATTTTTTTCTGTTAGGGTCGTTTGGTTTCACACATACGCCAGCATGTTTATGGTGTGTATCTACATGAAATATAGTACAACTTTGATATGTTCAGTGGAGTGGCATGGATATTTCACGGGATTTAATCAACATTTCATATATAACATCTAATAGTAAATCTGACATGCTTTGAGACATAAGGTATAGGCGAAAAAATGAAGACAGAGCTAATATTTAGCGTTTTTGAGTAATACAAAAACTGCACCATGTTTTGAAGATTTTAACTACCATTATTTAAAAATAGTAGATACATGGGTTTTTGCGAACTTCGATATACAAATCGACTGACCTAATATCTATCTCTAACAATAGAGAGGATTGTATTTCTAGAAGCTGATATTTTTTTAATTGTCAGGTTAAAACACTAGAATATTTCTCATTGAGGACTTCGATGGATGCGAGCGGAGTCTTGTGATCAATGGATTTTTGCAGGTGTGACATATTACTAACCTGTTTTTATCAAAACAGCCTTTAGTGGCTGACCCTTAGTCCTGATGGTTACATTTTGCTTCGTTTTCTGAGAGAACTAAGTATTTGTTGATTTTTTTTTTATTCTATAACTAACAAGAACTTTGAACCAATGAAACGACAAAGTACATATTATAGAAATTAAGCAGTAGTTGGGTCAATATTAGGTATAGAGAATCTGATAGACTGCTTCCGCAAACAGATTATCGGCTCGCTATTGCTAAATAAGGAACCTAGAGATAATCTATAATGTATCCCAGAGTTAATTATGTTTGTTATCTAATTAGATGCATAATAGAGATAACTAAGTTAATTTCATATAGTTGAAAACTATTCGCATTTGTTTTGTTTATTAGAAACAGTTTTAAAAAAATAAAAATACACAAAAATGATAGTGAATCTCTTAATATATTTTAGCAAAAATAAATAAAAAATATATGTTTATATTAAAGTTTAATATGAACTTCCTTGAATATTTAGACCATCTTAAAAATATTTTTAATTCAAATCAATTGATATTTTTATTTATCCAGTCGTCCATATCTGCTTTTCGCAAGCTGGTATCGGAAAAGGAAGGTAGTGTCTTAGGTTAAAGATAGGTGCGGCAATGACGTTGGAATTTAAAGGCAAGTTCAACATTCCACAAAAGGAATGTTAGGGAATTTTGAAACACTTAGAAATGTACAAGTTTCTTTCTTTTCTTTTTTTTTATTTTAAGTTTAGGCGTTTGAAGTATGGAGGACATATTGCAAGGATGAAAGATGTAGTTAAGAACATCTAATACATGAAGCAAAGGAGAAAGACCAAAATAAAGGTGGTAGGGAAGGACGCTTGGAAACTGGATGGCGTAAGCTCGAGACCGTGACGATTAGAGGAAGTGGTAGGAAGAGGTAAGACCTGTAACCCGGTTCTAGCACCATAAAATAAAAGGAAGAAAATGTACAATTTTTAAACAATAAATGTTGCTATAAATATTATAAAAAATATGAGAATGATAGTTTTAAAAGAGAATGATTTTTGTAATAAAATTGTACTTTATAATAAAGCGGTATATCGTTCATTTTATACATATAAATTTTAAAATATTTCTATTTGTATAGGTGAGTAGAATATAATAGAAAAAAATAAACAATGTCCTATGGTAAAAATAATAGAAAAAAAAACAAAAGTTTTTTGGCTAGGATCAGTAGAGGTCAACAAAGTGGTATCAGCTGGCGTGGTAACTAAAGAGACAGTTTTAAACGGATTAGCCACTGCAATAGTCAGTGTTTTTCTTATCATCTTTATTTATAAGACATTTTGATTTATATGGTAATTATTTTTCTATTTTAATATTGTTTCACATTTATTTATACCGTTCAGTGGCGAATTCATTAGATACCAAATTCTATCTGATTAATCCTACCCACCTTGTTGTTTATATTTTTCTGTGTGCTACCGTAATTATCGTAATTATAACTACCATAATATCAATAAAATTATATTATTTATTATTATGTATTTAGATTCAATAGATAGATAACAGAAGTTGCTACAAAGTGAATTTTTCGCACATTACAAAAAATATAGATTTTTTTAAGACATTAAATGAAAGTGAAAATCGTTGAAACGAAAAGAAAATCTGGATGAGTCATGAGTGCATAAAACTGACGTTAAAAATTAGGGGCATAAAAATATTCAGGAAAGTTGTTCAACTGACAGATTGCGCCTTGATGAGGGCTAATTGAAAGGTATTTGGGAGTTAATTAGGGGAAATCTGTAAAATCAGATAGAAAGAAAAAACTTTTCTCGCTTATCAACAGTAATTACAAGTTGTTATATTAATTAACAATCACCTGCAGGAAATCAAACTAAGAGGTTTATGGAGGTTCTGTTTTATTTATATATTTATAATACCTACCTTCTTTCAAAACCTTAATATGTATCACATGCTTCGATTAAAATTCAATAAATTTTGAGATAAGGAATATCTCGCACTCGCAGTGAACGTCACATACAACATAAGTCATCAAGGAATGCAACTAATTATTGAAGAATCAAAAATGTGTTCAATTAAAACTTGTTTTTTATAATGTGTAATATTATGTTAACTACAAAAAAAGGTTTATAAAGAAGGATAAAGGTTATTTTTGTGATTTATTTTTCAAGCAATTATTGAAGGTTTGTGATATGAGATTGCAGTGTTTCGGAAGCAATGAAAAGATGAATATTAACTGATGCTATGTATAATCAGGCTGGAAAATGTAGCATGAAGATAATAAATTATGTTTTTTAATTAGTATAGTTTGCATTATAGAAAAAAAAAAAAAAAAAATCGAAGAAACAACTGAAATTCAATTTCAAATTCAACTCCCTGGGAATTGTCCACCACCACATGCATGGTGCATAACCAAATAAAGCATATATCTCTCACTGCGATATGTTAAGTTGCATTGCTACTAACGTGATATTTTACTCTCCAATGGTAAAACCTTTTCTGCGGCCAGCCTGAGTTGGCTCGAAACCATTTATTTTTTAGTTGTTTATTTTTTAATTCCTAAAACATAACCGTAAAAACATTTAAATTAATGTAAATAAAATAAACCTCGGTTTAATTTTTTTTTTTTTTTTTTTTTTTTCGGATTACATAAATAATTTCTGACTTCAATTCTTACACTAAACTTCAATCCAAAAATTATAACCACAACATTAAACATAACACGATCTTCCAATATACCTCTGGGACTATTACGTTCACTCTATTCTTTAGCCCGGGGTAGGTCATGCCGCGCTGTCTTTTTATAAATAGACTATACCCTGCCTTATTTTTCTCCGGACCAAATTTTCAAAACAACAATTTGTTTTCTCAAGTCCTTCCTCCCCTAACGTAAGCGCCCACGTTCCACTTCCACAAATAACTGAAGAAAGTTAAGTTTTATAAATTATTAACTTCTCGAATTCTAAACCTAAAGGACCTGAGTATTTCTGCAACAGGTAAACAACCAGAAATTCTTCATATTTTATTTACTCTTAGGTCTCCTTGTTATTATTGACTTCGGATGCTTAAAAAAGCAAATGAAACCACAGCCATTAAAAAATGTTTAATGTACTAGTAAATTTGTTTAGTTACAATTTTCAACTTTCAACCTATTACTAACTATCACCAGACTCTCAACTTATTTCGCACTCTATTTGTAAAACCCTCCGAGGCGTCAGAAAAGAAGATGACCTCGAGATCTTTCTAATATTGAACTTTTATTAAAGTGCCATCAACGGGTGGTTGCTATACAAATGATTGTCATGTTATGGTATTCTTTTTCCCACAAATTTCTTGGAAATGTATGTACTATAAAGTTGTAAATATCAATAAGAAGAAAATAAAAATAAATAATTTTTTTATTTAATTCTTAACGTAAAATATTTTATTAGGTATTTTTATCACTGAAAATAAAGTTTAAGGTTTTAATCAGTATTATTGAAACAATATACAATTACATAATAATTATGATCTATATTGAATTATTCTGCTAAAAATAATTTTCTTTAAAGGCGGTGTGCATTTTCAGGGAGTAAATTTATTTCGTGATACGTCTGTGTAAGTAACCGCGGAAACTTTTAGGGAGGCAATATTAAACATCGTGTTGAATCGTAACATCATTATTTTTTTTGGGGTGTCGTGACGTGATACGTTCGATTTAACGAAGGACAAACAGTTTAAAAAGTATATATCAATAAATAGTTAGAAAATGTGGAGTGTTTCTCATTTATTACTAACCGCTTCAAACTTTGAACACAAGGAACTTCTAGATCATATGTATTTATTTTATAAATAATAGCAGTCAAAGTAGAAATTTATTTTATTTATTTTTATTGTAAATTTGTGGTTAAATAATTATGAATACACATGAAGTTTATTATTAGTTGATTTTCTAATAACTTTATTTTACTTTATCTATGGGATTTTTTTTTTTTTTTTTTTTTTTTTTTTTTTAATTTGTTATTATGCCAAGATTTTATCATTTTTCAAAACTATCAATTACATATTGTACTTAACTAATTTTAAATTATTTTTATTTAATTGTAGGTTTTTTTGTCTTCTGGCAGCCCAATACAGTCTTGCCTCAGTGGTACTGCTTACTTGATTTGTCAGAATATACTTCAGCCAAAGCCCGGGCACACCGGAGTAGATACAGTTCATGCATTTCATTTTCTTGGCACAAAGAACAATGGGGCTCTGTACAACTCCAATCATGTGAAGGTGTCGTTGCAGGCAATCATACACTGTCTGTTATTCATGTATATAAATAAATAGCATCTGTCGGCCCGCTTTTAGAAGTATAGAACTTTATTATTATTATTATTTAACTAATAATTGCGGTTTTATTTTTTTTATCGATAAAAATATTGTATTGTATCATGCAGTTGAGAACTATTTTCTAAATGATACAGTCACAAAAAACTGTAATTTTAAATCCGGTACAAAGCACTGATTAGGTGATTAAAACTTACCTAAAAGCATAATTGGATATTTAATTATTGTATCAATTTATTTTTTATTAATCTATGAGTTGGTATCATAGATGGACATTTGTGGACTGTTCAGATAGAAACTCGGGAGGATAATGGACAGCATTATTAGTGCTTATAACCTTGTCACATTTACTGTTTAAATGATAATATAATTTAGTTTCTATGCCATAGTACTTGTAGGTAAAATTACTGTATTTATTTATTTACTTACATTTTGGTGCCATGTACCACCACATTTGGTTAGAGGCACCATACTCAGGTTCAGAACTATAATTCCTTGTACAGGTTTGTTTCTTTTAAAAATTGAATAATGTGCTTGTGGAGATACGAGTTGTTTTCTAGTAATGTTGCAATATCTTGATTCGTCAGACCGTTATCTTTTCTTTGCTTTTTGTATTTTTGCCATTTAATAAGAATGTGTTCTATAGTCAGGGTTTACCTGACATTCGATGCATTTTGGGGGTTGTTTGTCTTCCAATAAGTAACTGTGGGTTAATTTTGAGTGTCCAATTCTTAGTCTTGTAAAGATGACTTGTTCTTTTCTTGGTCCTGGTTCTTCTTTCCATGGTCCTGGAATTGGTCTAATTTTTTTAAGTTTGTTATTGCTGTCGGTTCCAAGCCATCTTTCATGCCAAACTATATTGATTTGACGTTTTAAGAATAATTTGAGATCTGTTAAAGGGGAAGGGATGATGGGTAATGGAAAGAGGGAACACGATTTTTTGGCTGCTGAATCCGCTTGTTTATTACCTTCTATTCCTGAATGTCCCGGAATCCATATAAAGCTAATAATTTTGAATTTCGAAATGGATTCAATTAAGTTGGCTATTTCAGATATTATGTAGTTTTTAAGATTATGATTTTTGTTGCTAATGCTTGTGAGAGCCGAAAGTGAGTCAGAACAAATTAAGTATTCTCTTTGGTCCATGTCAAGTGTTTTTTTATATGTTCTAGGGCTAGTTTAATAGCATACAATTCTGCCGAAAAAAATATAAAAGACAGATGGTAATGAGTAGCGTATTACTACTGAGCCTATAATCACTGAGCAACCCCACACCTTCATCAGTTTTTGATCCGTCAGTAAATATAAGCTGCGTATTTACATAACTGAAAATTACCTATTTAAAGAAATACATTGACGAAGTCTGACATAAATTGTTTTTTAATAATTAAACAAGAGTAAAATTAAATTTAGAAGGAATTAATTGCCAGGGTGGAAGTGAGTAAGGAAAAGAGATTTCTATTTTATAGGGCATTATTTGAGTTATAATTCTAAAAAGATCAGGGAGATTTTGAGGAAGTATAGGAGCAATTATTTCGAATCCTGGCCTTTAGTCTTATCGAAGATTGAAGGAAATTATAAGTCCTTCGAATTAATAGAGACCATTCATCAGCGTCAGAAAGCAGACTTGCTGTGGGGCTGGTTCTGAATGCTCCTGTGGCGAGTCTGATCATTGAATTATGAAAACAATTCAATTTGTTTATTAATTTTAAGGAGGCCCTGCCGTAAAGTGGAGCTCCATAATCTAGAACTGGTCGAATCACGGTACGATATATTTTTAAAAGAGTCAACCTGTCACTGCCGAATGTTGTTTGTGATAATGTTTTTAATAAGTTTTGCTTTTTATTTAATTTTGATAGAAGATAGTCTATTTGAGGTTTCCACGTAAGTTTACTGTCAAATATTACACCAAGATATCTGAATGAGGAAACTTTTTTAATAGTTTGATTATTTATGTTCACTCTAAAAGATTGGTTGCACTTATTTTTTCGACAGAAGTGAGATGAAACTGTTTTCTTGGTGGAAAATTTAAAACCTGCTTTTAAAGCCCAATGTTGAAGCTTTTCAACTGTGTTTTGCATGATTGCTTGACCAAAATTTAAATCATTACATAAAATGTATATCAATAAGTCGTCAGCATATAAACAGGTGTAAAACGGAGGTTTTATCTGGTCTATAATATTGTTTATGACTATGTTAAAGAGAGTAGGACCTAATACTGACCCTTGGGGAACACCATTAAAAAGTTCAAAACTTCTCGATAAATTGGAGCCGATTCTAACATTAAATATCCTATCCTCAAGAAAATGTTTAATAAAATTAAGCATGTTGCCATTAATTTTCCACTCTATTAATTGTTGTATGATTTTAGATATTCTTTTACAGTCAAAAGCTTTTTCAAAGTCTAAAGAAATTCATAGTAAGTGCTATCTGTTTTCGAAGGCTTTCATGATTGCAGCATGAAATTTGATTAATTGATCTGAATGATCTAAAACCACATTGATTTGGGGATATTAATTTTCTATTTTCCAGTTCCCAAGTTAGTCTCCTATTAACCATTATTTCCATTATTTTACAAGGTACAGATGTGAGTGATATTGGACGATAGCTATCAATTTGTTGAGGGTCTTTGTTCGGTTTGAGAATAAATATGACTTCGGCTGATTTCCAGGTGTCTGGAAATTTATGATCCTTCCAAAGCCTATTGATTAAGTTTAAGAATATTAAAAATGTTTGCATAGGCAAATGTTTTATAAAGTCTAATGGAATTTTATCTTGTCCAGGAGTTTTGGATTTTGTGTTTTTTATAGCATGGTTCAGTTCCGATAATGTAAATTTACAATTATATGGTTCTATTTCGAGTGTGCTGGCGGGGTGTGAAGGTAATTGGTAAATATTTTGAAGGTCGTAAGTAAAGCCATGGGAAATGTCAGATAAAAATGAGCCAAATCCGTCCAAAATATTTTTGATGCCTATTAAGTCATGGTAACCGTGTTTTAGTTTGGAGGTGAAGCCGTGGTAAAGGTTTCCCAGATATTTGTTTAATTTTGTGCCATAATATTGATGAAGGGGTACAGTATGTTATGGATGAAATATAATTTGTCCATGAATGTTTTTTGCTAGCTTGATTGTCCATCTTGCAAAAGCCCGAGCTTCCTGAAATTGCAGATGGTTTTCTGAAGTGGAGTGGCGCTTTAGATATTTTAAAGCCTAATTTATTTTCTTTATCGCCAAACGACACTGCGGAGTCCACCATCGAACTGGTCTTCGAAAGTGTTAAAGAGGTTTAGATTTAGTAACTGTTTGTTCAGCTACTTGGACTAATAAATCAGAAAACAATTTGACATCGTTAGCTGCATCATTACTGTCAAGATATTCGGAATAAATATCTTGACAACTCTGTTCGAAGCTCTCCCAGTCGACATGTTTTCAATTCCATTTTTCTCTCCATGTGGGTATTTCGTAAGATAATTCTAAAGAAATGACTATTGGAAAATGGTCACTGCTAGCTAAGTCGTTATGAAGGTAGACAAGAAGCATAATAGGAAAGCTAGGAGAAGTAAGAACTAAATCTAATGTGGACCAAGTTTTATGTGCCCTGCTGTAAAATATTTCATGGGGTGGGTTGTGAAGTAGAAGACTATACTTGTCAATCAAATTTTCGAGATCTTTACCTCTTTTGTCGGTCCTAGAATTAAACCATTTTGTGCTATGAGCATTCACGTTACCGGTTAACAGAAATGGACGTGGTAATTGACTAAGATATTTTCATTCGGGGTAAGGTATAAACTACATATTGTAAAGGGGACTGATAAATGTACCGTTGCAGCGATTGCTTCAAGTGATGAATTTAAATCAATTTGCGAGAAATTTATACTCTTGTTAAATCCTAAAAGTACACCGCCTCGGTTGTTTTCTGATCTACATTTTTGAATTATGTTAAATCTAGATAAAACATTAAAATTAGGTTTCAAGTTTGTTTCTTGGAGAGAAATTATGGCAGGTTTGAGGTGGGATAACAATAAACTAAGTTCTTCGTATTTAGAGAGTAAACCTTCACAATTCCATTTTAAAATAATCATATGAGATTTGTATATTGTTGTCAGTAAATGTGTTATTAAATTGATAAATGTGGATTTACTGTTTTACAGTCGTATGGGTTAAGTTTATTCTTTCGGAAGGTTTCTTAGATGGGCTGCTATGGTTTTAGTTATCTTAGTAAAACGCCCCTTGATTCCTTTATTTTGCAAGTGTGGGTATAGCACAGATAGCATTTGATTTACTGCTTTTAAATCGTTTGTGAACTGGAAAACTGTTGAACCTGGATCTTTTGTAGTAACTACTGTTTCTATAAATGATTGCAATTCTTCAAATGAGAATAGGAAATCCGGATTTCTTAAGAAAATAGGTTTTAAAGGTGCCATTTGACTTACTACTGAGTTTGATTAATTGATTTCAGGAAATATAGGATTAGCTGCAGGTGAATTCACCAGAACACTAGTGTTAGGCGTTATATTAATATTTTCTAAAGTTATATTTTGAGATTTATTATCTGGTACTTGCAATTTGTCATTAGGAAACGATTCAACAATATGTGGTTGAGGTGGAGGTATCTGTAAGGTGGGAGCAGTATCTGTAAGTTTGCAGCATGAGAGATGGCTATTAGAATCGTTAGTAGGTGGGAGATCATTTTCCTTAGAGACTGGTTTAGTATCAACTCCTTTGTGGACATAGAGTGAGGGGCTCTGAGAAGCAATGTGCCAGTTTTTTTTTGCAACGATAACATGCCCCTGTATCTCCCTTGAAAAAACTCTACAAGAGACATCTTCAAATGTTATTACTGATGTTTCTGGCATGCAATCAGTTGTTTAAGGTGCTATGTAAACTAGTCTCTTTAAGCTTAAAATATGTTCGAAGCCCTTTATTCCAGCGCTGAGATATTGGACTCCTGATAGAAGATTTACATTTAATGTTTCTAGAAATTCCTGAAAAGCTGAGTGGGGGACAATGGGGCAAAGGATAGATATTATATAATATTTGCCGGGATTTACTAATTTTCTAACCACAATTTCTTCCTTCCTTATCTTGATTTTATGATTTTCTAATATGAATTTGTCCATAAGTTGTTTGGATTTAAGGTAAACAACGTATCGATTATTTGATATCCTGCCGGCAAAAATAATGCGGGTAGGCCCGACTATTTCTGCAATCTTTTGGGCATACTCGAGTTGCGGAACCACACTAATTGAATGAAAAACTATACCCTGTTCCTTACTTGGATATCGAACTTCCAACGGTTTCGAAGTGACAGCAGCAAAGCTTTTACCTTCAGTAAGTTTTCTTGTTAAAGAATTCATCATATTTTCGAGAAAGGAGTTACTTCTTAAGAAAGTTACTTATATTAACTTTAGATAATATTTTATAGTTCACTGATCAATTACTGTATACTAAACATCAAACATCAGAATAAATTTCAAATTTCTAAAAACCTTCTGCAAAAGCTGTGGCCGCCCATTTTTCACACAAAATATCGAAAAATAAGAAATCGATATATTGATAAGGCAATAATTCTTAGAGGGCAAAAATAATTTTATTGATTTCGTCTGGTTGGATTTTAATTTCTAACTATAAAATTTAATCTCAGTGTGGCAAATCTCTGCCACTCAACATCGTACATTTAAAATATTGTTATAGCAAGATTTACTATTTTGAACTTTCCTAGAACAATGATATAGTTTGTTTGTTTATTTTGGGCTTAACGTCTTTATGTATTCCAAGTAGGGCAGGAAGGACGGGCCTACAGATTACAAACCTATTCTAGCCATGGTGGGAAGGTCAACATTCATTTCGTGGATCTGCCTCGAAATAACTTGGCCGGTTAACCAAAGTGGGATTCGAATCCACAACCTTAAGTGCCGAGCGCGCTGAGATCCTCCCTCCAACTCGCTCGGCCATCGAGTCCCCACAATGATGTAGTTAAAATTTGGTTCAGATGGTTTCAATGTTTTGACCATTACAAACTCTGTTGCAGAATAGCGCTAACCACATATTGCTAGATTTTTAAACATCCCTGGAATCCACAATTTACACTAAATATTTATAACTTTTTTTATAACAATTTATTTAAATTAGGCAAATTGAACTATGAAGATTTATTTATCTATCTATCTCGGCGCTACAACCCGTTGCCGGGTCCGGGCCTCCGCCTATGAAGATAATGTAGTTAAATTTGAGTAATGATTGGTTCTAATAGACTTCTCACGTTTATTGTGCCTATTTCAATCATTTTAATTGTTTTTGTATTGTTTAGATTTTTTGTTTTTTTATTATTTATATTTTTTATAGATTTTATTCTATTTATTGGGAGGTTAAGGTCATAATCTCCCTTGCTGACCAAGCGTGCTGGAAGAATGGAGACTCGAAGAACTGGAAAATGCTCTGAATGTCACGGAAATTAAAATTCTTGGTATAGCTGAAGTTAGAAGACTGGGTGAGAGTATTCAACTGAGGAAGAACGGCTACATATTTTACCATTATGGACTAATTAATGGGCAAAGGGGAGTAGGTTTTATGATTCACAAGGAATATAAAAAATACATTGAGGAAAATGACGGGTATCTCTGATCGAATAGCTAAGCTTAAATTAAAAATAGGAAAGCACAGACTTACAATAATTCAAATATATGCTCCCACAAGCACCTCATCAGAAGAAGAGATAGAAGATTTCTATGAACATCTGAATAATACTATTAAACCTATCAAAGTAAACTATAATAACCACCTGATTATTATGGGAGACTTCAACAGTCAAGTAGGGAAGAAAAAATTCAAAGAAGAAATAGCTGTTGGACCATATGGATACCCCAAACCACGTAATGTAAGAGGTGAAAAACTAGTCTCTTATTGCGAACAAAATAATTTAAAAATTATAAATTCCTTTTTTAAGAAAAGGCAAGGAAGGAAGTGGACTTGGCTTTCCCCTAATAATCTCCATCGAAATGAAATAGACTATATTATATCCCCAAATCAATCCATATTTAAAAATATTGAAGCAACTCACCAATTCTCTTTCTATACCGATCACAGATTACTTAAGGCAACCATCAAGATTCCTTCTCGTTCCTACAGTTTCCGAAAACGTGAAATACCCAGAAAGATAGATGTAGAAGAATATAAAAAACAAATAACAATATTATTAAGTAAATACAACTCGCAAAAATATGATGATCTTCAAATATCGTATAATGAATTAGAACTAGCAGTAATAGCAGCAGCCAGAAATTCTCACCTAAAGGACACTAATCATAAATCAAAGCTATCTGAAAATACATTAACTATGATTAGAGAAAGAGAAAATAGGAAGAAAAAAAAGAAGACAAGTAAAGAACAAATAGAATACAACATACTTTGCAAAAAAGTAAAATACAATATTAGAAAAGATATAGATAAATATAATCGAGATATAATCGAGAAGCTTATAGAAGAAAATGCAGCTGTCAGAAAAGCAAGAAGGATCACTTCGGTAGGAAAGAAATGGATCACCAAGTTACACAGTACCAGCGGTCAAGCACTAACAAACAGAATAGATGTCCTGAGCAGTTCTACTTCTTTCTACAGGGATCTTTATTCAGACAGCACTAAAATATTAATAAATGAAAACTCAAATATCGAACAGAACCCAGAAAAATTCATAGATTTCATTGAAGATGAAATATTCGTACTTATTCAAGAAATCAAAAATGAAAAAAAGCTAGGTAGAGATGGGATCAAAGCTGAACTTATAAAAAGCGTACCTCATATTATGACCCCACCAATAACAAAATTATTTAATAAAATTATACAAATGAATAAACTACCCTCACAGTGGTTGGAATCAGACATTCTATTAATCCACAAAAAAGGTAACAGACAAAACCTAACCAATTACCGCCCTATAAGTTTAATTCCTGTATTTGCAAAATTGTTTTCCAAAGCCCTCCAGAAGAGATTAAAAAACCAAATAAACGAAAACCAACCTCCAGAACAAGCTGGATTCCGCAAAGGGTACTCCACAATTGACAATTTACACACAATCCACCAAATTATCAAAAAAATCCAACGAATATCAAATACCAGTATATTTTGCCTTTATTGACTACAGCAAAGCATTTGACACCGTAAAGCATAATTTCCTATTCAAAAGTCTTCAAAAACAAGCTATCAACAATGACATAATTCGTATTTTACAACATTGGTATAACAATAGTAAAGCCCGAATAATTCTCGAAAAAACCTGGAGCTGACTTTCCGTTAGAAAGAGGAGTAAAACAAGGAGATCCTTTATCACCTGAACTCTTCAATTGTATTCTAGAAGAAGTATTTCGAAAACTGGACTGGGAAAAAATGGGAATAACTATCAATGGAGCAAAAACTATCGAATCTGAGATTTGCGGACGATATTGTCCTGATTTCGGAATCTATTGAAGAAATAAATTGCTTGCTACAGCAACTAAACGAAGAAGGGAAAGAAGCAGGACTAGAAATCAACTATAACAAATCTTTCCTAATGACAAACAGAAACAAGGAAGAAATTTACGTAGAAGATCGCAAGTTAGAATGGGTAGAAGAAACCGTTTATCTCGGGCAATATATATCTTTTGAAGAAAGATTTAAAAAAGAATTAAAAAGGCGAACCAAAATAGCTTGGTCTAAATATTGGTCAAACAAAGATATATTCAAAAGTAACATGCCTATCGCCCTGAAGAAAAAAGTCTTCGATATTTGCATTCTACCTTCCCTAATTTACGGTTGCCAAACTTGGCCTGCAAACAGACATATAATTAATAGCCTAGCTATTACCCAAAGAGCGATGGAAAGGAGCATGCTAGGGATAAAGCTAAGGGATAAAATCCGTAGCAGGAAGATCCGCAAAATAACCAAGACAAAAGATGCGGTGACAACCTTCCTAGAAATTAAGTGGAAATGGGCAGGCCACATAGCAAGAATGGACAGTAGAAGATGGGCCAAAAGAACCACAGATTGGTATCCTGTCCATTCAACACGGAAGAGAGGAAGACCTAGTTCGAGATGGCGGGACGACATCGAAGATCTTCTGGGGTGTCTATGGCACCGGTCAGCAAATGATAAAGACATTTGGAAAAAACTGGGAGAGGCTTATGCCCAAAGATGGGCCACTTTTCCTTGAAAAAAAAAAAAAAAAAAAATTTAAATTTCTTTTATTATTTTGTAATTATCTTATGTGGAAATAAAGGAGCTATTATTATTATTATTATTATTATAATGATTGGTTCAGTAGCTTTGTTTTAGTTTCAGTAGTGATCACAAACGAAAAATGGCTTGTCCTTTTTTTGTATAGACAACATAAATATTTCTCTACTAAAACAAAAATAATATAAGGATACAATAGTTATGAACCGGATTATTTTAACTATAGCAATAGCAATAAATAAATAAAAAATAAATCTATCTCCCTTTTTTTTTATGATAATAAAAGTGACTTTTCGTTCTGCATGCACAATAAGCCCCTTCGATTACACCGTCAAAAGGAATCAGTTCCGATAGAGTACAATGGATTCCTGAACATAAAAAATGAATCAAAAGGCTTTCAGCACATAAAGGAGAGACAGGCGTAACAGGCTCCGTTATAAAATTGTAATTGGCAATTCAAAAATATAAAGGGAAAAGAAATAATGAATCAGATTTGGAAATGTTATATGCTACATCAAGATATACCGGAAACTAATAATTAATATGATATCGATGATACCGTGAATGAAGTAATCTTAATTTAATGCATTGTAAAATAAAAATAAATTTTATGATACGATTTAAATTGTTATAATTATGAAAAACCGATACTTTTTTGCGAATAGAAGTGATAAATGATTCATCAATCCTAATTGGTCCTTTTATACCATCAGGCGTACTTCAAATGATAAATTAATTAATCATTTTTCAAATCACTATTATCATTATTTTTTATTTTTTCTAGTCAGCATAGTAAGTCCCTCCGCTTCTCTATCACATTATTTTTCACTCATTTTTCTGAAGTTCAAAAAGTTACATTTTCATCCAGAAACATTAATATAAACAGTATTTGTAATTAATATATTTGTTTAAATTAATATAATAAAATATAATCTCTATATAAAATTACTGATATTCTTACAACTTTCTTTTTTTTTTTTATTAAATAAATATTACAACCTCCCTCACACAAAGGCAATGAATAGTTTGTAGTATAAATTCATTCATACTGTACGTACAAGGGATGTATAAAAAAAAAACAGTCTCTAACTATACAAGAAATAAAATAAAACGTAATAAATGATCAAATAAAATAAATTAGGATAATAAAGAAACAACCAGACTAAAATAAAAAAAGAAGAAAAAAAACTCAATTTCTCACTGAATATGAAAAACCATAGATCATAGATATGTCTATCTATAATCTACTGTTTCTACATAAAATCTATATACGTTATTTACTGCTTCTGATAAGGAAATGATCGTCAAATTTTCGAGCCGAATAATACCATGAACTAGAGCGTATCATTAAAGCCCTTACCCTTGAAAAAATGTATGTGAAACGTAACTTTTTTTTACTCAAACCAATATAGCTCCTAAACAGTTGGCAATACAGACAAATTCTGTACAATAAAAAGTATTCTCCATTAAATTTCTGATAAGGAAACTATCGGCAAATTTTCGATGCGAGCTACACTAGAGCTAGAACGTGTCATAAAAGCCTTAACACTTTTTTTATTCATACCAATACACAGTTCCTTCCCAATAGGTCCTAGCGACGAGTGTTATATAAAAAAAAATATTTTCTATTGAATTTTACAATACTAAAACGACAAGAATCTGCTCGTCGTTACAGACTACTTCAACATTTACTAGACAAACGTTCAAAGCTCCCAATTAATTACAAAAGACTAATATACATGACTGTGATTAGACTTATCTGGACGTACGGAGTTGAGCTTTAGGGCTCCACTAAACCATCCAATTCATCTCGTATCTAATCCTTACAATCCAAATCCTTCGAAAAATCCTCAATGCACCTTACTTTGTCACCATTAAAGTTATCTATAAAGATCTTAATGTTCCATATGGTGCAGATACCCTATCCTTTCATACTATGCTCCATAACCACTCAAATCCCCTAATTTCTCAACTTGCTTCCCACACTATTCCCGATAATCCTCCGAGGAGTCTGAAAAGAAGATGGCCCAGAGACCTTCTAGTGTTGAATTTTTATTAAAGAGCTATTGATGAGTAGTTCTTTTCAAGTTTTTATCACGTTATTGTAATAGTTAACAGCACATTTACTTGATGTATAAATTTTGTACAGTTGTAAATTTCAATAAATGTATATAAAATTTTTTTTTAAAAATTTAAATTTACGAATTATTGTAAATTATAAAAACAAAATTTTAGGATAAACAGCTTGAACTTCTCAGAAAATATTTATATTTATTTAATGAGCTTTAATTTTGATCAATGAGCTACATATTTTCCTAGAGTCCACCGTTTTCGAGATATAATCGAGAAAAAAAAAATTGGGACCTTCTCCCCTCCTCCTACCTTTAGCTCGGCCCTCAGGGGCGGGGACTTTTAATATTTTTTACCTTATAACTACTCCTAACAAACCTGAGAAGTCAAAGATTATCGCATATTTCATTATAGAGGGACTGATAGAAAATTTAAGGAGCATTCAAATAAAAAAAAGAAATTCGGGATCGAACAATTAGTTTCGGAATGAGCACAAACAAACTTGTTTTCTCAGAGAAGTGCGACCCCAGTTAAAAAGTGCTGAAATGAGGGGTATAGAGTGCATGAAATATGCGATACTTTTTGACTTCACAGCTTTGTTAGGAGTAGTTAGAAGGTAAACATATTAAAAGTCCCAGCCCCTGAGGGGCGAGCTAAAAGTGGGGGTGAGGGGAGAAGGTCCCAATTTTGTTTTTCGATAATATCTCGAAAACGGTGTACTCTAAATATGTTGCTTATTGATCAAAATTAAAGCTCATTAAATTTCCTATAAAATTTATTATTTACATATTCGTCGAAATTCCAACAGTTTTCGAGATATACGTTATTAAAATTCGACAATTTCAGAAAGAAACAAAATGTTTACCTCACTTTTTGTTAAACGTTTGCTACTAATACCAGAAACGGATATATGCAATTAAATGCTCTACAATATTGATTCTGACGTTTTTTTCTGAGAAACGATTGTGGAAAGTACTAGAAACAAAAGTTTGACAAAAAGTGAGGTGACATTTGTTTTATCCCGAAAATCACCGATTTTCTAGGATTAGAACTACGACAAATTTATATATCATCAATTTTATATGAAATTTAATCAGCTTTTATATTTATTTGAAACATATTTTTCTAGAGTCAACCGTTTTCGAGATATTATCGAAAAATTGAACTTCTCCCCTTCCCCCACCGTTAGCTCACCTCCCAGGGGCGGGAACTTTTAGTATGTTTACCTTCTAACTATTCCTAACGAAGCTATGAAGTCAAAAATTATCGCATATTCCATGCACTCTACAATGTGTTTATTGACTGGACTCTTATTGTTTTAATCATTATATATCATGAGTACAGCAAATGATTAAAATATGTTGTTAATTTCTTCTAATGCCTTGGCTATGCTATTTAAAATTATCAACAAATACAAATATTGTTGGCTCTGAAATGATTGAGCGTCCACCGACAATGAAGAAAATAAACCTTTTGAAATGAAACATTCTCAGAGATTTAGTTTTACATTGTTCACTTAAAATGGAAACGAATGAGATATATATTAAATTAAAAAAAAAGCATGAGAGAGAGGCAATTCTTGAAACCAGGAATGAGTTACTATCAGAATAAGTCAAGGACTAATCTCATAAACAGCTGACTTCGTAATTTATTTCCACTTGTCCGTGCTGAATCGCCTTCATTCTAGGGAACAGATTTGCATACAAATATACCGCTCCTTATTCCTATTCCTCTTGAACCAGGATTTTAATCTTTTTTTTCCTAACTTATAGCCTTTCATTTTGGTGAAATTAATTGAGTCAAACTTTATCATACCGAGTATAAGAGTGATTCCAAATAATTTTAAAATGAGGAAAGACTCATTTTTAAAAAAAAAAAGAAATAATTTAATTTGAAGCCATTATACGACTTTGAGAAGAAAAAAATGCTTTAAACATGGAATGAATTTGAACCTTAAAAAAATATCCTTGAATGGAACTGGAAAACAATAGCTCAACAAACGACATTTATGATTCTTCATTTGAATAAAATTCACAAATTTAGAAGAACTGAAACTACTATAAATTTGCGTATATATTATTGAGAGATTAAAAAAAAAAAAAAATGATTTAAATAACAAGATTATAATAATATTAGTGTTATAAATATAGTATAGTACAATAAAAACTATTCACAACAACTGTCTATGTTCTATAAAATTAAAACCTTTAACAGTAAATGTTTTTATATTTTTTATTCCCAATAAGGACAATAATTAATGTTACAGCAAAACATGCAATTTCCTAAATTTTGTTGAATTATGAAGTTTTTTGTTGTAAGGTAGATATACCAAGGTATGTTACTAAATAACGCAGCATGTTTATTTTGATTAGACAAGCTCACATTGCTGAGTAAATGATGATCAAGACTTTGAACACCTTCCTGATGAAAAATACGTACAGATATAAAAAGAATATTAGGTAAAGATTTGGATGCGAAAGAAGAATGAGAAAAGGAGCAGAGGAACATGTGTTACATCATACATCAACAGCACACACAGACTGCCTAATCATATGGAGGAACAAAGATTATGCTTTAGTCTTTTTATGACACGTTATATCTTTTTTACGTTCGTTTTACCACTAAAAAACAAAACCGATCTTATGTGCTAATTTTGCACGCTTTTATTTTTAGATAACTGTCAATATCAGAGAACAAGTAATCCTAAAGCGAATAAGAATTGACCATACAATAATTACACACCTTCACCTCATAACCACAGAGGAACCTTCCATATGTGAAATGTGTAGCAATGGTTTTTTTTTAGTATCCCATATGTTTAACGAGTACCCTTACTACACCAAAAGGTTGAATGGGAATACCTCGAGAATATCTGGGGGGTGCTCTGGGAAACGATGAAAAAAATGAATGATAAAATGATAGCCTATACAGAGAAAAACTATTTCATAAAATATACATAAATCTAAAACTTTATCTTCTATAAAGATCAAACAATTGTTCTAAACATTGCTTACACGTGTTAGTGTTGATCCATTATCTGCAATATTGTGGATTATCAGAGATATCCGAAGTTTTATAAAGTACATTGAAGAAAGCATAAAGTGAACTATAATGTAGTATGAAGTACTATTGACATAATAGAACATAACCCGCATTGTTCATAAACTTGTTTTGATTTAAGTCATCAGCTTAAATCAGTTCTAAGCCTTATTACATTTCTATCAAACAACAATATGTTTATACCTCAATCGAAATGATGAAATAACACAATAAAATTATTAATCACTTTTAAAACCAGTCAGGAACAACAGTTCTATCCAGGGCGGGAACAAAACTGGTTTAAAATTTAATTGGGAGCGAATACAATACTATCAGGATTAAATTTTTTATTCCCCTGTGATATAGTTGCCTTGGCAATGTTAAAAATTGAAATACAGCATGCACCAAAGCTTTAGGAGTGAGGAAACCCCAACCACTTAAGTGCTCAATGGAGATCAAGACTAGGCACAAGATGTCCCACTCATCTAAAGTTGGCAGTAATTGAGGAACACTTGCCTTTTGAACTAACTTAATTAACAATGTAGCATAATTAACTAAGGAGTTTGGGGAGTTATCCACTCGGCAACTCCAATAACTGTCCGATCTTGATGACTAGCTCATAGAAATTCAAATAAATCAATATATTTTTAGGATTGATAAATTATCTGCCACTTGTATTGGAATTGTTATTATTCGAAGGCTATTTTCCAATGTTAAACATACATTATTAGTTCTAAGAATATACGAACAATTTCAAAACATCAGTACTATGTTTCACAGATTAGATGTTATTTTTTTTAATGTAAGACATGGATTCCGAACATCACACTCCACAATCCAGCAATGTCATCGTGTGGTGGACGTTGTCTCCTCTGCATTGGAGCGCGGAATGTACTGTACGGGAGCCTTTCTCGACGTGGAAGAAGCTTTTGACCGAGTCTGGCACCCAGGACTACTTTACAAACTCCGTAGATTCCTTCCTTCAACATACTTCCTAATTATCCGTTCCTATCTTAGCGATAGAACCTTCAAAGTTAATCATAACTTTTCCTATTTTTCTCTCTTTACCCAATATGCCGGTGTTCCTCAAGGTAGTATCCTAGGTCCTATCCTCTACACAGAGTATACAGCTGACATCCCAACTCATCCTACCACTGTCCTCACTACTTATGCTGATGACACATGTGTGTTATCAGTAAACAATTATCCCTTCATTGCCTCTCAAACACTCCAATCCCATATCCTAAACCTTCAAGAATGGTGTAAAAAATGGAGAATCAAAATAAATCCAAACAAATCCCACCAAATAACGTTTACCCTTCGACATAAACCTACTATCTCCTGTCCTACAGTATCCTTTAATGATATTCCACTAATCCCTGTTGAACAGATCCGCTACCTAGGACTCCACTTGGACAAACGACTAACTTGGAATCCACATACAAGACTAAAACAAGAAACTGCCCATCGTTTCAGACTACTTCAACATTTATTAGACAAACGTTCAAAGCTCCCAATTAATTACAAAAGACTCATATACATGACTGTGATTAGACCTGTTTGGACGTACGGAGCTGAGCTTTGGGGCTCCACTAAACCATCCAATTCATCTCGTATTCAATCCTTACAATCCAAAATCCTTCGTAAAATCCTCAATGCTCCTTACTTTGTCACCAATAAACTTATCCATAAAGACCTTAATGTGCCATATGTTGCTGATTTAGCACACACCAGATACCTATCCTTTCATAGTAAGCTCCATAATCAACTAGTTTTACAACTTGCTTCCCACTTCATTCCTGATAATCCTCCGAGGCGTCTGAAACGAAGATGGACTAGAGACCTTCTAGTGTAGAAGTTTTAATTAAGTGCTACTGATGAGTAGTTCTTTCCAAGTTTTAACATGTTATTATAATCGTTGTCAATACATTTACTTGATGTATATATTCTGTACAGTTGTAAATTTCAATAAATGCATATAAAAGAAAAAAAAAAAATGTAAGACAAGAAATCATACATGTAGATACTTAACTAATTGTAAGTAGAAAAATTAAAAGGGCTTCTGAAAGAAATAAGGGTCCAAGGAAGACTGAAATCTTGTTTTGAAATGGTGAATTTCAGAGATCCTTACTCATAGAAAATGTAACACAAATTAAACTAATCTATGAGGAAAAACAACATTAATAATCATTGTTTATAATCCATTTACTAGGCAGGAGGATTATCTCTGTTTACTTACTAAGCACTTGCCTAAACAAAATAAATATTCAAAATCTGCATAATATTTGTGCCAAACCAATATATTATAGTTTATATGTCATCTTATTTTCTTTTATCTAAAGACAAAATACACTCTTTTTAACAAAAAAGCGGTGTATAAGAACATATATGTAATGACTGTGAAGCTAAATACAAGAAAAAAAACTAGACGATCAGTAAGTCAAAGATTAAAGAACATACATGAGTATACAGTAATAAGACATTGAATTCTCACTTTGATGTCCATTTGAATAAAAAAAAAAAAAAAACTTCAAGTATGACTCGGGAGTGAAACTAAATTATCACACAGAAAAAATACTAAAATTAAATATTAGATGACCAGATAAATAGTTCCAGTTTAGATTTGTTTCTAGTACAAACAGAAAAAACCAATCAGTCATAGAGAAAAACTTAGTGAACAACTCATCTATCTGACCCTTTCTTCTCTTTTCGCATTCTGCTCTAGGTTCTGATATATTTAAGAAACCCTTGCTTGATTTCTTTTCTTACATTATTATAAATTTAATACAAATAATCTAACAAGCAAAGCACTGATGTTTTGAATTTTCTTTCATGGTTTTTAGGACTGATAATAAATTTAATAATTTAATAATGATAAATTATTTAACGATAAAAGTATAGTTGACTGGATGATGGTTAGAGAAAAAGATAGTCAGGGATGCAGTCAAAGTAACACCACGTTAAAGAAGGAATCCTTTAATACGTGCCAACGTTTCGACCTGCGTTGCAGGTCTTCTTCAGGGCCACCGAACCACACTTGTGAGGAGAAGGACGATGACTGATCAGTTTACATCAGTCGTATGACAGTTAACACATGTTAGAAAAAAAGGAGAGGTTATCTTACAAGCAAAACGAAGCACTAGCTTGAAACAAAATAATATTTATTTACATATATTATATTTGTTGAAGCAGAATTTAAGAAACTATTATTTTTCCTTTAAAGAAACTTTATGTGTATTCAATTCGACTTCAATTTATTGTCTATTCAATAGTTTTTTGAGTAAAATAAAAAAAGTAAGACTTAATTTTAACCTTTTGTTGGAACTAATCACTTGCTGCCAAACATAATCATACAAACAAAAAAATGGATGATACAAAACAAAATACAAAAGGAGAAAGAATTTGAGCAACTATTTCTGAGCTTGGAACAAGTCCCAAAGGTTTAAATAGGTTCAAGATGTCTGGTAAATGTGTAATTTGCTGTCTTTGGAAAGGTAAGAGGCCCCATTAAGTCTATACAATTAGCGTCTGTTAGTTCTGGCGCTTTGAGCCTGATGTGAGGGTTCGTGCCTTTTGTCTATCCTTGAGCACTGACGGCAACTTGTCAAAGGCTCGAGGAAGAGCAGGAATAGGTCATATTTGTGCTCTTGAATATAACAGAGAAAATAATAAACACGGTACAAGAGGATTGAAAACAAACATAAAAAAAATACACCTTCGATACTTTGCAGCTGGACAATATGTCTATAATCAACTGATTTTCCAAATTCGAATTTTAGAATTTAAAGGATCAAATTACTTAAATTGATAATTAAAAATTAATAAACAATTAATGATTATTCAAAATAAACAAGTTCAGAGTAAACAAATGTCTTTAAAAGTGACTCTTTTTTCATTTAAATCAATAAAGCTCCTAAACGGTAGTCCTCGCTACAAATCTTTTATAACAAAAAATATCTTCCATTAAATTTCTGAATAGAAAATTTTCGATCTGAGCAACACAAACAGAGCTAGAGCGTTTCAAAATGTTACATTTTTGAGAGTGGAAAAAACTTTAAACCAAAAAAGTATAGATCTTAGCCAAAAGACACAACCACGTCAGAGCGGTACCTAATTGAAAACATAATAAATATAATAACAGAATACATATGGTTTGTTATTCATCACTGGTTGATATATTTATCACAAATACATAATATGCTTGGCTGGGCCACATTGTCCAGACAATGAGAAGAATTGATCACTGCTCGTCTTAAAATTGGTTACTGCCATTAAATTTATTTGAAGTGCTGATGTAAATTCAGATAGTTCACATAACTCGTGTTCACTAAATATAATATATTTTAATACCAGTTTTGGAGCTTCTAAGTTTCAAATTTGAATACTATAAAATTGTATTTTTTGGACTTAATACTGTTCAATAAACATTTTTTTTTTTAAATTTATATTTACATATATTACATTGTTTTTTTGTTTTTTTAATGCTGATCAGGAGTAAAGCAAAATATCGACATCAAAAAGTACTCATACAAAAAACAACGTAACAGAACAGTATAATGCAGTGCGACAGGACCTAATGGTTATATCCTGTTATCCCTTTCTTTATTTATAGTTTCCCAAGCCAGGTAGATTCGAACGGCTCCCAGATGAGTTCAGTCTCCATGAGTTTCCCAGAACAAAGATATCGAACAAAGCCCTTGACCAACTACTGCCCTGGGGATATATTTTTCCATCAAAGCTCTCTACAAAAAATCAAAATAAATAGGAACATCGAGATAATACAACACATTTCAGGATAAAAAGAATAAAAGCACTACTAAAGAATAGCATGTATACGAACTTCTTGGACATTTTAAAAATAACAAATTTGGTTAATTACCCTTTAATTTATCCCCTTATACCTTTCGGCCGAATTATCAAAAATATTAAAAACTAAATCCCTTATTTTAACCATTTCATTACAGGTTTAAAAGGTATAATAAAAGAGATAAATTATTATATAAGTTATTATATAAATTAGTTATATACCAGGTATGCAAGTTTAAAATGTCGTTTATTTCTTAAAATATATACACAGTAATTTAAAAAAAAGTATAATATATTTTATTCAAAGTACTGACCCTCGCTTTCTACAGATTTTGTCCATCTCTCGGGCAATATATGGATACCATTCCAAAAGAATGCTTCATCTTTATTTGAAATCCATTCATCGAGCCATTTTCGTACGTTTTCGAAATTGTTGAAGTGTTGCTCCGCCAATGAGTGTCCCATCGATGAGAAGAGGTGATAATCAGAAGGCGCCAGGTCAGGTGAATACGGCGGGTGGGGTAGGAGTTCCCAACCAAGCGAAGAAATCGTTTCCTTAGTCAATCTGGCTGAATGTGCAGGAGCGTTATCATGCTGAAGAATGACTTTGGCTAGCCTGTGAGCCCATTCTGGGCGTTTTTCGATCAATGCGTGACTCAAATTGATCATTTGTTGTCGGTAGCGCTCGGTATTGACTGTTTCGCCGGGTTTGAGAAGCTCGTAGTAGACTACTCCCTTCTGACACACACAGCATTGTCTTCTTCCCAAAACGATCCGGTCTTGCACTCGATGTGGATGGTTGTCCTGGCGTTACCCATGATTTTTTTCGTTTGGGATTCTGAAAATAAATCCATTTTTTCATCGCCAGTTACAACTCGATGCAAAAAACCCTTTCTTTCGTGGCGTAAAAGCAGCATTTCGCACACAGTTTTTCGTTTTTCCATCTGTAGTTCGTCCAATTCATGTAGAACCCATTTTCCAACCTTTTGAATCTTTCCCATAGCTCTCAGGCGATCGGAAATGGCTTGCCTAGTGACATTCAACTGTTCAGCCATCATTTGTTGGGTTTGGGTATTGTCTTCGTCTAATAAAGATTGCAATTCGAAGTCCTCAAACTTTTTTGGTCGATTTTCTCGTTTTTGATCAGTAACATCAAAATCACCACGTTTGAAACTTTGAAACCAACGTTCACATGTCCTGACGGTTGGAGCAACATCGCCATAAGTCTCAACAAGAATTCGATGACATTCAGATGCCTTTTTCTTTTGATTAAATAAGAAAATCATGACATGCCGCAAATGCTCTTTATTTGGCTTAAAATTAGACATTTTTAACACCAAAGAAAGGTATGATACGTCCACGTAAACGACTTAAAAACAACTGACTTTTGTAAACAAATGACTAACAAACAAAATAGCGTTTAGAGATAAGCAAATCCTTTAATAGGCTAAGAGCGCATTCTATTGGAATTAAAACGACATTTTAAACTTGCATACCTGGTATAACTTATAAAACTTAAAAATTTCCAATATTCCAAATCCAGCCAAATGCATTTTTGATAATTGTTTATAGATGTTCAATAACGTAAAAGACTGGCTGGATTAGGAAGAGGCCTTATTTTTTGTATAGCCGTTTTCAAAGTGATTTAACAAGTTTAGGGAGAAAATCTTTCAAATGGAAGGAGAAAAACTTACTAATTTGTGGCGGCTAAAAAACTGGCATTAATTTTTTTCTAACTGGTGGTTTTAAATTTTTTAATAATCTTTGGACATTCGTAAGGTTCTTTTAAGCATAAGCCTTCCTCCGCAATTACGCTTGCCGTTTTAGAGGAGTTATAAGCGTTTTTGAAACTTATGCTGATCTGTCTCGGTCCAGTGTTGAGTTTTTTTTTTGAAATTGAATTTGGAATTCCTGGAGCTCAAGGGGTCTCTAAAAGATTAAGCCAAAGGAAAGCAGAAGTGCTAGTTTTTTCTTTCGGACAATATGTGGCTCAAGGAGCACACTCGAAATTAATTATTTTGTTATTTTTCTTTTCTGAAGATTTGATTTGTTCATTATTATTGTAATTATGTAAATTGTAAATACTTTTTTAAAATTCAAATGAATTAGTTTTGTTCTCTCATTTTTATGATATAATCTTATAATTATTATTATTTCTTTTAAGAGCATTACTCATATTAATCTTTAATTCTCTTCGAAATGTTTGGGAGTACATTCCTCCATCTTCAGGATAACTGTGATTTCTTTCACTTAGTCATTTGTGCATGTCCTTACTGACCCACAACCTTAATAAAATGGTTGATTAATCTTATAATTTATAATCCTGTAAATTTTAAATAGTAAGTTGATAATTAAATTAGTTGAAATTCTTTATTGAATAGTTTTGGAAAAAAAGGAAGCAACTATCGGCCTATCGATAGTGCTAACTATCGACTATCGCCCAACCCTACTTCAAGCTGTGTTAAAAAACTAGTATCAATCGGGAAAAAAAACATTAAAAACATTTCATATTTACAAGGGTGTGTCTAACATGTGTCGTTACAAGGGTGAGTCGTTGAGTCGGTGGCAGGGATATGTCTAACGGATGCCGGACGAGAGGCTGCCGAAGAGGATGATGAATGACAGACCGAATGGTACCAGATTAAGAGGAAGGCTGGATAATGTGGAGGCGGACCTGAAAAATCTAGGATTAAGAGGATGGCGAAGAGAAGCTATGGATAAATTCTAATGGTCTTCTTTTCTGTGTGAGGCCAAGAGCCCAGCAATAAATAAATAAATAAAATATATTCAAAACAAATTAAAAAAAAAAAACACAACAGGGAAATCGTCGGCGCTTGCCTACACTTCAGTTTTGGTTAATAATACCTATCCTTTCATAGTAAACTCCAGGACCATTTAAACCCACTAGTTTCACAACTTGTTTCTCATTTTATCCCTGACAACCCTCCGAGTAGTCTGATAAGAAGATGACCTCGGGACCATCTCATATAGAACTAATATTGAAGTGCTACCAGTGGGTAGTTTCTTCAGAAGCGATTGTCAGGTTATTATGTACGTTATAATCACATTTACTACATGAATGGTTTTTATTTTATTTAATTTTTTTTTTTTATAAAGCTGCAAATTTCAATAAATGGATAAAAAAAAAAAAAAAAATACAATTTTTATGTTATCAGATGCGTCCTCCTCAATAGCAATCACCAATAGGAGTGTTAATAAGTTTATTCATTCACTAAACATATACGAAAGCTAAATAGATAAATAATAATAAATTTAAGAATTAAAATTAAATTTACAACAAATTAAACATCGTAAACACACAGTTTATGTTATTTCGTACAATATATTGCCACTCTCAGTCATGTCACCGGTGTCAGAAGCATGTGGGGGATGATGGAGAGCTCTAAACCCACAAACGCTAAGGGCTGGAGTGGAGAAGCTGGCCGCAACCTCAGAAGTCCATTAGGCATATTTAAAAAATGTATGAAAGTACTTCAAACTGACGTTTGAACCTTTGGCATATGCAGATAATAAAAATAAAAAAGTTATGCTATAATTCTTGATGTGCCAATCATAATTAGTCCAGTCACTAAACACATTACAGGTTGCATGAAATAGACGATAATTTTTTACTTTACAGCTTCGTTAGGTGTATACCAAAACGTACAATTTTACTGGACTATTAGGGACTCCGAGGGAGAGCCGGATTAACCGGAGACTCGGTCTAGCGGAAGTCGAATTACTGAGGTTCTACTGTATATTATCCCTAGTAACATAGCAAGTTAATACCACGCGTCTAACATTTAATAAGAGTTAAATGAAAAGTATAGTTTTAAGGAAAGATTCCTTACAATATAACTATAAATGAAATTGTATAAATTAAGTATGTATGATGGTATGATGGATAAAATAAAGTGTCAGTTTCATTTAGATTTTACGAATTGTTTTATAAAAACAAAATCACTATTAAATGCTGACCTAGAATTTTTAGAAAGAATTTTTTCGCAGACATCATAAATCCAATCTTTCTTTCTATATTTATGTTAAAAAAAAAAAAAAAAAAAAAAAAAAAAAAATATGAGATGCAAGATTTTCCGCATAGAGAAAAAACCATTTGGCGAACAGACAAAGAACCGGGGACAGTAATTTAAGGAAGGTTAGTCATGACTAAACTTTCGAGAAACCATAAATCCGTACAATAAAACTGGATGGCGTGATGCCAGAGCATTCTCGCTATGAAGTGGTTTTAGAGACCTAATGCTCGTGGGCTTTTACTTGTTATAAAGATCTTCTATCTCTGGCAACGGAATTACTATTTTTCTTTTTATTCTGCTTATATTTTTTTTTATTTTTTAGCAAATAACTCACCCGATATAATATAAAAGCTCCGAGTATATTAAATAAACCAGCAAACATTTATCCTTCTTTTCTTATGGTGCATAGAGGGCTTATTATTTAAAGATCTCACAGAAATCATGAATCACCTATTTCCAAGTGGATATCACCTGTGGTATACTGAGGGCATTGTTGTCTGTTGATTTTTTTTAAATTATTTTTTAAAAAAGCGAAAGATGAAATTAAAAAAACAATTGAATAAATTTTAAACTAAAACAAAAATGGATATATTACGAATTCTAAAATAACTAATTAAAACATAGTTTGAAATCTACACCATCTTAAGTTAGAGGGTTAACCCATTTACATCCAAGGTTGCGTATACCTATGCAACATTAGTTTATCAATTTTTTTTTATTTTCATAAGTAATATTCTTCAATGTTAATACGTCAGCTTATTATTTAAGGGTTGCAATGACTAAAAATAATTTTTTAGTTAAATTTTGTGTATTTTTAATCCATTGAAAAATAAAAGTACAACTGGTCATTTTTCAATGCAGATGAGCAGTAGGATTTATATATTGATTTTAGCCAAATAAGGGTTGCTACAATTAATTTGTGTTTGCGATGTAATGTTAAAGCACCCATATTGCTTTAAATAATAACACAAATAACAATAAAAAATTATGATTTTGTGTAAAAGTTGTATTTTTTTAAAGGATTTTATGATTCAATCACAGTAAAAGTTTTCAAGAAACAGTATTGTTGTAGCAATAATAAATATATCACCTTTCCTATCTCTGAAAAAAAATCATTAATTATAGATGTCAATGCTGCGTGAGCTTTTTTTTTTTTTTTTTTTTTTTTTTTTTTTTTTTTTTTTTTTTTTTTTTTTTTTTTTTTTTTTTTTTTTTTTTTTTTCCACCAGGGTACTGGTGTCTAAACTGGCAAGCACTTGCTGCAGGAATCGGTGGGCTTACTGGCCTGGAGTTTCGGGGTACCCGGTTTTATTCTGAAGGAGATCCCATTAAATAAGGGGTCGAAACGTCAATAAAGAGAGGAGAGCGGAAAAGGAAAAAAGGAAATGTGTATACATATGAAATAGATAAATAAAAATGTAATAAAGAATATATTTTTAAACAAAATATTGTTAAATATAAAGAACCTATAACCCGATTATTGTAAAATAGTTATTTATATATATACTAGCATCCCTGTCGCGGCTTCGCCCGCCCTCATAAGTAAAGATAATTTCAACTAAAAATTAAAGTTTTATTTGTTTATCGATGAGATTCTTGTATTTAAGCATGTGGCTGAGCATTATTTCTTCAATGATTTTTTCACGCATAGCAGTAATTATTAATTTAGTTATAATTGCACTGATTAAGTGGTTGAAGATTACGTAAAAGCACCATTAGACATAAAATTTTTAATTTTCATCTATGAATTGGTAATCAAGATGGATAAAAACTATTAAGAAACTGCATCATCAGTGCTTACAACTAAAGGTTTAAAGTTATTAATATTAATAACACACAATATTAAACAGCTGAGGATCGGCATTTTGATTTTTAATAATTTTCATTCGACAGAAATAATTTTATTGATTTGATCTGGTTAGATTTTAATTTCTAACCATAAAAGTATGTGGTAGTGTGGCAAAACCCGTTTTTAACACTCAACATTGTACATTTAAATTTTTATTGTTGCTAAACCTAGAACTATGAACATGATGTAGTTAAAATTTGGTATATTCCACTCCATATAGCTGTTTTTATAACAATTTAATTGAAAATAAGTAAATTTTATTATCAATGTTCACCTCTATGTAACACTGTACCTTTTAACCTTTCATGTAGATGGCAATTGCCGCCCTTTTTGAACCTCACTGTTATCCACTTATTATTCATTTTTCAATAAAGAATGAAAATCATTAGATTTTACTATTGCTAAACCATCCTATAAAGATAATGTAGTCAAAATTTGGTAGAGGTTCAGTAGTTTTTGGCGGTTAGTAAACACAAATGAAAAATTGCTTGTCATTTTCTATCATAGTATAACCTTATACCGCCATATGTTAGAATCCTATAGAGCTAACAGATAATTGTGACATTTAATTGTGATACAGATAATATACAAATAATATTGCGACTATAAATTAAGATATAAGATATAAGATAAAAGGTATCCTATCTTTTTTGTTGGATCAAACTGCACACGGTGTGCAAATTTGATTAAAATCGGTTCAGTAGTTTAGGAGTCAGCCTGCCCCAAGACAGCGACACGTAATTTATATATATATATATATATATATATATATATATATATATATATATATATATATATATATATATATAATTTGTTTATTATCCTCCTAGAATGTTTATTTGATTCAACTAACTATTAGAACTAATAAATTAAGTCGTATAGCGTTACTGGGTATAATGGTCCCAGTGTTCTAAACCACAGCTGCAAACAATTAAGTTTCCTTGATATCAGTTACTACATCGGAATGTAATTATAGGAAGATAATTAAAGAAATGGAATGTAATCAAGAAGATAATCTTTGAACATTTAGTAAAAGTAATACTTTTATAAATATAGAAAATTTATTATAACAGGCAAATGTTTAAAAAAACAAAAATTACATATAAGAAGGCTAAACGATTAAAATTACAACCAAACTTGCATACGCATGCCAAAATTTACCTTAAAAATAAAACTCTGAATTAGCTAGAATTTAAATGGAGCTGCACTTCAGTTCGCTCTCCTACAAAATTGATATTTTGAGCTCCTGCCACTTGGCAACTAACCCGCCTGTATTCTATGATAAACAGATTTGAAATTTAATCAAAACAAAAACAATCGATGAAATATGATAATGCTTAGCAATAAAAATAAATAGATGAGTCATGAAATATATCATTTGCAATTAGATGCTCATTATTTGTATGAAACGCTTTCTCGGAAGTATGTATAATCGTTTCCAATCAACCAGAAAATCGTTTAGTTTCTTCTATGGAGTACGAACTTTACGGTCGACCAGTTTAAGAAACAAACGCTGAAAAGAATCTTCTTCTACGATCCAAGATTGCGTAAGATAAGTCCATCCGATAAATGAAGGCGATAAAACAAGATTGGACGAAACATAAAAACAGATACCGCAAGGAATTACTGTTATCTTCTAAAGCTAAGTGTGAAACCCATCTTGAAACAGATAACATCGAAATAGGAGTCTTTCTTTTTAGTGGGAGTGGGGCAGATCATTGATACAATAGTATTGGTTTAATGCCAGATTTGATAAAAATAAGTCGCTTGCATTAAATATTAGCATACCCTGCCGCGGCTTCGTCCGCTCATGTAAATGAAGACTATTTTAACTAAGAGTTGAATTTCATTTGTTTAGCATTAAAAATCTTGTATTTGTAAGTATGCCATTTAGCATTATTTCTTCAACCATATTTTCACGCATGGCAGTAATTTTTAACCTGATAAAAATTGCACTGATAAGGTGTTTGAAGTAAAAGCATAATTAGACATCCACTTTGGAAGAAATAATTTTATCGATCCATCTGGTTGGATTTTAATTTCTAACCATAAAAGTATATTACAGTTCGGCAAACCTCGTTTCTGGGGCTTAAGACAATACAGTTCAATTATTATAATAGTAAAATGTGTTATTATAAACCTTCCTAGAACTATGAAGATTTTGTATTAAAAATTTGGTATATTTGGATTTAATTGTTTCAACATTGCAAACTATGTTGCAGAATGACCACATATCGGTCGAATTTTAAACTGCTTTGGGATCCATTTGTCACACCATATATTTATCGCTTTTTTATGTTAATATAGTAGAAAATCTTTAAATTTTAAACCTTCCTTGAGCTATGAAGATGATATGGTTAAAATTTGGTATAGATTGGTTCAGTGGTTTTCGCGGTTATTGATCACACACGAATGTAGTGAACTTAGTAACAAACTTTAACCTTAATAGAGATAGTCCAACGATGACCATGGTTATTGGCATAAAGGCCAATTAATTGGCAGACAAGTCGGCCAAGCCGATCATTGCTTCCGTTGCCGTAACCGTTCGGGTGATTTCGGCAATAATCGAGGCACTTCGTTTATAGCTTTATAGCCGTCTGTACATGTAGCTACAGGTTTTTGTTTACCTTATATTTCTTCATGTTTTTTTTTACAAACTTGCCGTAGTGTAACGGAGTGTTTTCTTAGAAAAAAAAAAGCAAAAGGCGAAAATTTATTTTACTTAGCTTAGAGAGTTAATGTGAAATTTAGAATCTAATCATGCCGAAAAAGAAATAGAGTTTACAGACTTATAGAAGTAATACAAATATATCATACATGTGATCTATACTGTTATATAAAAGTACTAGCCATATTTCGTTTGTGATCACTAACCGCAAAAACTACCGAACCAATCTGTACCAAATTTATACCAGATCATCTTCATAATTCAAGGACGGCTTAGCAATAATAAAATTTAAAGATTTTTAATTATATTGCCATAAAAAAGCGATAAATATGTGGTGCGCAGTGAAGTTTGATAATCGACCGATAGGTGGCGAGCACCATTCGAGAGAGGTTACAAAGGTACGGTGTTATATAGAGCTATAAATTTATGATAAAATATATTTATTTTCTATTCAATTCTTACTAAAAAAAACTATAAATATAAAGAACGACATGCAGATCTCAGTGCAGTCAAAAAATCGATCGATATGTAGCCATTCTTCAACACTTAATCAATACAACTTTAAACATTTTACTACAATTTTAAAAATTACTACTATGCATTAAAATATTATTCTAATGCTAAATTACATTCTTAAAAATACAAGATTTTCATCGATAAACAAATGAAATTCAATTATTAGTTAAAATATTTTAAGTTCTATATTTATTATTAAACCGCGACGGATTACGCTAGTTGTAAATAAAAACGTATGTAAATTTCTTAATTTTCCATTTTGTGCTCCAACCTCTATATTACATTACAATTAAGAATTCATATTATGTAATTATGACCCAAAACCAAAATTCCGATTAAAAAAAAAAAAAATAGTACAAAGTACGTTGCTCATTCAGTATTTTAGAAGTTATCAAATTTATTTTTTGATAATATGAAGATCTTTCCTAAAGTTCGACAAAAAAAAAAGTTCCAATTCCTTGAGAAAATTGTAAAAACGAAGCTAAAATAAAAATTACAATTAATTAACGCCATATTTTAATTCCAATCAACCTACTCGTAAATGAATAAAATTACCGACTAGTCGACAAATAAAAATGCAGCCGATTAGTCTGTCCATCTCCAAACATTTATTTTTATTAAAAACACATTTTTATTTACCATAGAACATTTAAAATCCATAATGAACATAAATAGGCAATGAACATCAAAAACCTTCTAGTAATAAATAGAATTGGCATTTTTTCACAACCCAATTCTAATATTTTCCTGGCAACGTGTCAAAGAATTTGGCAAGGTGACATATATTAGTCTCTCATCCTTTTTTGAACAAACAAAGGCGTTTTGGGATAAGAACATAGAACTTTACTGTTAGCCATTTTTTTAAAAATATATTACGAATTTTCGACTGATAACAGCTTGACTATAACCATATCACGAATTCGGGTTCCGTACATTCAATTTCAAAACATAACATCGTAAATAGGTTACATAAACAAATGAGCTTGAAATAAAAAAAAATACGCTTCTAAGGCATGTTTTGATGTAATTGGTTTCTTATAATATTTTTTATAAATTAAAATTAATTATTACAAGCACTTTATATTTATAGAACAACTTTCTTCAGGCACAATCAAAGGGTTTAGTGGATGAAGGGATTACATCAAATTTTAAAAAAATTTTAATTTAGTTAATTAGATGAAGAATTTATGTACAGAAGTGTTAGGTAGCCAAATCTGAATATTTGCTAGGACAACTAGTAAAAGAGATATTAAGCAGATGAAGGGGCTATGTATCATTTCCTTAATAAAGGAATATGTGGAGAAAAAAAAAAAAAAAAAAAAACTTTAACCATAAATTACTCAAAATTGTGTTTTGCTACATAACTCCTTTAATAACAAACCCTTTTAATCTTCCCTTAACAATAAATAACGGAGTCCTATAAATAAAACCATTTCCTAATGTAGTACCTCAAGACTTAATGCCGTACCATTTGTGTCCATCATAAACACAAACGGCTCACAGACAAACAATAAAATAATAATTGTGAACAATGCAGGCACCACACAAATACTACAACACAACCCGAAGATTGACCTGAACCACAGAAATTGAAACTTATCACAACAAATAAATAAAAAAGGGAAAAAAAAAACCAGGATGGATCGGATTAGGGACAAGGCGATATAGACTAACTTTGAAATGTTTAGGGCATGTCTCCAATATGGCGAGGATGGCGTTACATAATATACGCACGAGAGCATAGATGGCAGAAATCGCCGGGAGCATCTGAATATAGAGAACATGGGAGGGTGGTGTTTTGACGCCATTATTAAAAACAGCCATTGACAAAACGAAGAAATGTATGTTAATACGTAGCCGAGACGATTGTATCAAGCTCTATAAGAATGTACCTAACATTGCGGTAGAAGAACAAGAAGTAATAAAGTAAGTAAAATATTAAGAATTTCCACCTGACACAATAAACTCGCATAAAATAAGGCAACATACAACATTACTGACCTTACACATATAGGACTCAAATATACTGGGTTTGTGATCTTCTTCTATAACGATATAAATTTACTGATTGCAAGAGGTATGTACCATAGGACGTTGAGTTCTTGCTAGTTCTTGGCTTATATACCACAGCTTATTTGGTGATGATCATTCCATTATAGAGAATCGCACATAACAATGAACATGCAAAAAAATAAATAAATAATAAGAAATAATAAAAAAGTTCATTTACTTAAAAAAAAACAGGATGTGATTAAAATGTTGATCCCTCTTATCAAGTTGGTAGGCAACTGAAAACTCAAGAAGTATATAAAACAAAGGTTTACCAAAGCTCTACAAAATCCCCAGAGGGATGGAATTACTGCTGTTTTATCTTTCTAGTTCTAACTTTTTACTGTTCAAGAAAAAGTTTTTATATCTACATTTAAAAGACTGTTAAAATTCTAAAATTGTGAAAAACGATTTGTATTCAAGTTTGTAAAGATTGAATAAAATAAGTCTTGACTAATAAGTTACAAGGAGATATGATCGACCGAAATAAATTACTGAAGCTTCTCGATGCACAAGAATACCAGTAAGACCTTATTGAGTGTTTGAAATTGGATGACAGCCGCAAAATACAGCCCTAATTAGTCGCGGTTCAAGACCTCGTCACTCATTTGTGCCACTCTAATAATAAAAACATACAGTAATAACAACTTTTGGCGAGTATTTGAAAACTGTAAAAATAAGTGTGACTCTTAAAATACATACATACTTAAAAAATACAAGCTGCTTGTAGTGCGCATAATATTTCAAATGTTAGATAACGTTATATTGGGTTGATGCAAAAATAGTGCATGTTTTTATATTTAACAAAAAAAAATATTATAATTGTGTGTGATTTATAATGTTGAGTGGTCAATGCTAACTTCTTTGCAATGTCCCGAGTAGTTTTGCGAGAGTTTTCTTCAAACCAAAATCCTCCCAAACGAAAGTTTTGGAGCCGTCAATGCGCAGTTTATTAATTGATGCTTCCTTCATCCTAAACAATATTGATGTTACGGTTTGGACCGCACTTCGACCAAGTTTGAGCTCGTGAAAATAAATTAAACGAAAATATTCCTTGGACATTTCATAGGTCCTAACTCTAATAGAAAAGGTAACATGAGATAAACTTCTCTTCGAGGAATAGCAAAATTAATAATCTTCGTTTATGGTTAATTAACTAGACTGGAGGATTATACTCGTTCACTTCGCAAGCACTTACCTAAACAGAATGCGTATCCAAAACTTGTATTACTTTTGCACCAATCCAATACATTATCGTCTTAACGAAAAAATATAAACTGTATAAATGTTAAACTTGCAAGTTAGGCTACAATCATTAAATATGAGATACAGGAGGTCACATCTGTGGATTATATGGTATTTAGCCATTTAATATTAAATAACTAATTTCAAGAGAATAACTTGCTTAGACGAAATCTGACAAGGGGACGTTTGCAGTTGTAACTCACAGATTTGAATGCCGATTCGTGTGGGGGTAGTAGGGACGTTTAATTGTGCAAAACTAGATTTATAGTCACCAATGGGCATTAGGAGCCGAGAAAAAAAAATATATGAAAATCACGTTTTATTTTATTTATTTTTTTCAGCTTTCAGTCAAGATAGAGTAATGATTCTTTCAAGGTTAATTGCAGTTATGTATGCTATTTGATGTAAAAATACCTCCGCTATGCTCAAGACACCACCCGGCTTTAGGCTGCTCAAAGACTCTTAAAAAATGACAAAATTCCAAGGAAATCCGCTGTAAATCTGTCATTGTTCATTTTCATGAACAACTGACCTCAAATTTACACTGTAAAACCTTTATATGTGAAATTTTATCAATATCAAAAAATATTGATTTTTTACCCCTTTCGAGGGGTCAAAATTTTGAAGTTGAGATTTTATCAACAATTTCTAACGGCCATAACAACTGCTGCGTTTAACCGATTACAATAGTAATAGCATCACTAGAATCAGCATACATTCTGATTTTTATCCATGTATATAACATTACTCCAGATTTTAGTGGACAAAAACTGATGTGAATGAAAAAATCCGAGGTCAGCTATAACTTGAGATATCTCAATAAGGGGAAATCCTGCGACCTCTGGATTAGAGCTAAACTATGCAGTTTTACGGCTTATAGATGACATTAAAATTTGTGTGAGATAGCGCAAATCACTTACATTTTTTTTCATTGGCAAGACACATCTTGCCTTCTAAAATCATACAAAATTTTAAAGGTAAAAAAAAAATTTATTTTTGACTTTGACAAAATTTAGTTTCTACGTGTTTTTGGAGATGAAGAATCTGAAAATAATATTCGTTTTTAGTTTAAAAATTTTCCTCACCCATATTTTTATTTCAAATTGCATTGAAACCCTATGACTGATGAATAATCTAAAATTGATATCAGGTTTAGGTTTAAAAAAAACCTTCCTTACCTATATATTTTTTAAATGGTCTTATTTGAAATTCATTGTGTAAAAATTAAAATGATAATAGAAATAGATCATTTTAGATTATCTTATTTATATAATATAGGTGAGGAAAATGTTTAAACTAAAACCGATATTATTTTCAGATTCCTCCAACTATACTCCAACTTATATGTATGTCTCGGTATAGAACGTTAACCACAGGTTCAACGCCGATATTCTCTTCTGATTCGCTGACTATCAACTACACAACTTTATTTGGGGTACACTAAACCATCCATTTCATCTCGTATCCAATCCGTGCAATAGAAAATTCCTGAATGCTCATTATTCTGTAATGAAAAACTTATCCATAAATTTATCCCAAACAAATGCCTATCTATCTAATATATTTAAATATACTAAATATAGGGTTATTGGATTGTTTTCAACATTTTTTAATAATTTACCATGTAAACACAAATGTTAATTCTTTTTATTAACATTAAGATCTTAATTATAGTTAATTAAGATTGACTAAGCTCAAGACAAACTGATTCCAGTGAAAACTGGATCGGTTGTATTTAGACGATATTACTGCTTGAATAACATGTCCCGTGTTAAGGAATGATGCTTCCTCTCAGAAGGCACGATTTTGTTTTAGAGAATGACCCGTTCAGTCAAATTAAATATAGTTATTCGAAGACAGAATTTGGGTTTTAGCATCACATTAAAAATATGTTATTGATAACGAGGAACAGTTAAATATGTAAATGTGTATTTTTTAATTATTGATTTTTATTTATTTTTACTTCCCTTGAAAAACAGATGAATTTTTTAATGACACAGTACTTTCTTAGAAAAAGGTTTAGTATCACCTGAATTACTCTGAAATAAATAAGATGAAAAATAAGGACGCTAACAGATACGTTTTAATGTTAAGAGGACAACTAATCCTCAAATAACAAAAGAATCATCACTGATATTGTATCCTTATATAATGGCCTGGACAAAGACAAAAATAAAGAAGTAATTCTTAAGGCTAAGAACAATACAGATTGCGACGTTGTGGAAGCCTTGAATTATATGAACGCGAGAGTAAGGTGCTAGGCCTAATCTTCAATAAGGCGAATGACATTTCCGTTCAGTCACGCATTAAAATGACATTTAAAAATAGTAAAATAGTTCACTAACTAATGAAATATTGTTAATATTTTTTTAGTATACTGTTTCATAATTCCCCTTGAAATATCACACCCTACCTTTCATGTGAAAAGTTTTAAAACTTGCAATAAATTTTATAGGGTTGGATTTTATGTACTTTACCAACGGTTTATTGACAGATAAAAACCTAAAAGCGGTAAATTCAATTTCAAGCTCTATTTAGTATAATTTTTTTACTTCTCTCCAATATTCTCAATCCAATCCGATGCTCAATATTAAAAAATCATCTATATTGGAGCCAGCGTTATTAGGTGACAAAATAATTATTTTACCCACGAAAGTGAGGTAAATTCCTTTTTTCCTCTAAAATTCCCCCAGATAAAATTCACATTTGAACCAAAATATATTATGTAAAAATATTATTATACTTTAAAGCAGCGTTATTATTTTAATATCCCTGTCATATAATGTTTTCTTGCGTTTAGTAAGAAAACTAAAGCATAGAGTTTTGTCAAATAAAAATTTATTAATAATGATAATATTATAAATTTTAGTCATCCATTACTATAAGTCAGAAGAAAATATCCATAAACAAAATTAAACGTTAAAAAAGGAATATACAAAACACCATTTAAAAGACCATTTATCACAGTATATATGAGGCGTAGTATATGGGTAAGAATGTGAAATTGATAAGTTAAAATGTCTAACTGTTATTCAAGTTTTGGTTTAATTAAAAAAAAAAGGTTTGACAATTCCGGCAAATATTGAAGGTAACGATTTTTTATTTTTATTTTTTAATAAAATTCCATATTTAAGATTTTTTTTTTTCGAAATTTCAATCTGATGTCATTTTTTGTGTGAAAAAATCTATAGAGTTAGTTTTCTTGAAGACCTTAAACATTTTTTAAGAATTTAATTAAACTAAACCGAAATCAATAGAGCGGCTGTATTTTTTCTTAAATTTTCACACAAAAATAAAAAAATAATTGGTGCAAGAATAATGTCGATATCATTTCTTAAACTCGAGTTTTAAAATGAATTAAGCTATTTTATTTTGTTGCTAGGCTTCTAGGGTCGATTAGTCGAAACAGCAAAATACGTGTTTATTATCTTTTTGGGCAAAAAACTTACAAAAAAATTGCCAACAACATCCGTGAGAGGCTGAGCGTTTCCTCCCCTTATAAGACCAGATATTTCCCACAAGTGGTGAAATATCGCATTACCTGTCAAGGCTGATTAGAGCCACATCCTCCATTGTTATACTAAATTATGATTATAGCCAATAAATATTTGGACGTGTATCAGATGACAAAAGCATGTTAATTCAGGCCAAACTGTTTTCAATTCGAGGTTAGTAGTAGTAGTAGTTAGCAGCGGGAATCTGGAACGATCCAGATAAGACGTACAAAACCCAGCAGCAGACGATATCAACCCAGAGGGTTATCCTTCCATGACAATGAAACAGAGGAATAGGTGCCAGGAGAACTGTCCTCAGGGTAAAGATCAACGAACAGTAGTAAACCAAGGCTGTAAAACTTATACAGTGGTCGTAATACCCCAACGGTCTTCCATACCTTTTAATAGCTACATAAGAAAGGAAGAAATAATTCTCTATTTGAAATATAACCCCTAAAACATGATGTCTGCAAAGTATTTAAAAGTTCAGAAGAGCTTAGTAGTATAATATATGGCCGTCATTAAATGCATCCATAAAATTCAATCCTGAAATAATACATCTAAAAAACCATTGCCATTTCATTGATATATATTTTTCTCTGATACAAAAACGTAGTTCCTTACATCTTCTTGTCCTGATGATTAATAGTACAATAAAATTTCATTTGAAGAACCCAACTAGCAAAGCTCGTAGATATAGATCGACAAAATCTGCTATTGGAATAAGTGGATGTATCGGTTTCCCAGTCACGGATGCAACCACTCCAATGGCAAGCCTTGTCATATTTTTAACCTGGTCTTAAACACGTACGAAAAAAAAAAAAAAAATCTGAAGAGTAAAATGATAAGCAAGAAGTATTTATAAGTATTGAAAGAAGTATTTATAAGACCAACTAGCGATACAGTCTCGATAATCCAAATGAGGAGAGCTGTATTACTGTAAATGGCGTATTACTAGATGTTAAGGGAAAAAAAATGACAAATTATTGCATAAAAAGAAAATATCTATCTATTTATGCAGTTCTTATTAAAGGCACTGGTATTGGTACACGACGTAAGAGTCAGACGTTCTTTTGATAATTTACTGTCGGAAGCCGAATCTTCATTCACTCAAAAAGTATTGTTCGGTAGTAGACTAGAAGTTTTCCTTGTCGACATTTCAGAATTTTAGACGCAAATTTATCTTTGAAAGCTGAATGATCTGATGACAGATTCTTCTCTTGTAATAGTCAGAAACCTTATCTCAAAAGGAATTTTAATTTAATTATTTATCTAGCTAGCTATCCATCACTAGCCGTAATCGTCCTTTTCAGTGATTTCACTGTAGGAAACTTTAGCTTTTGAATTTAGATTTTCCGGAAATTGTGGTTTACCAGCGCTGTTCTTGAATGAACCATCAAACTAGCATTCGCCGGCAGTGACGGGTTGAGGTGGTTCTAGCGAAAAAGTCGTATTATATAGATTGTACTGTAATTACAAATATCGATTAACTGCCAATGACCCTGAAGGGTAGAGGCAATAAATAAATAAACACATTGTATATATCACAAACATCATCGATTTCAAGCACTCTTTAACTGAAGTCGCACTTCTCTGCGAAAACACGTTTGTTGGTAATCATTTGATTACAGTTCCGCAACTTATATATTTTTTATCTGAATGCTCCTTAAATTTACTATGAGAACCTATATAATAAATTTTGATCAAATCCCATTATATACCTATACCAGCAGGTTAAAAACCGCTTACTATTTTTAAATCCAAGTTGTTTGGCATAGTTTTCACTATAACTCCAAAACTATTTGTCTGATCTAAAATTTATTTTTTTTAACTCAAATCTGGTTAAATTTACTATCAGCCCCTATATATGAAATTTTTCTTATGTCGTTATATTATGGAGTTATAATGAAAACTATGCAAAAAAAACTTGGATTTCAAAATAGTAAGCGGTTTTTTGCTTCAACTACCAAAAACGTATATATGAAATTAAAGTAAATTTAATGCTATATAATTTTGACTCTGAGGTTTTTTTTTGAGAAACGATTATGAAAGGTACTAGAAGCAAAAGTTGGACAAAAAGTGAGGTAACTTTGGTTTTTTTCCCGAAAATCACCGATTTTCAATAACGAATATCTCGTAAACGCTTGGAATCACGACACATTTATATAGAATTAATTTTAGAGGAAATTTAATTAGCTTTTATCTTTATATGAAACATATTTTTCTAGAGCCAACCGTTTTCGAGATATAATCGAAAAACCAAAAACAATGAACTCATTCCCTCTCCCCCACCGTTAGCTCACCCTCAAGGGCGGGGACTAGTATGTTTACCTTGAAACTATTCCTAACAAAGCTATGAAGTTAAAAACTATCGCATATTCCATGAAATCTACACCTCTCATTTCAGCACTCATTGGCTGGACCTATATTTAAACGTATAAATTTAAAAACTGACGGAATAAATGTTAACATATATATGCAAAAAAAAATATATATCTTTTTTATATTATTTATTAATTTCTGTTATAAGGGTAATTTTCTTATAATGCTCAATTTTGCCTATATACTGCAATGATTGACCACAAACAAAACATTTTTTTCTGAAACTTCAAAAAAAAAAAATAGTATGCAAGATTTACAAAATTGTTAAAAATAATTGAAGGATTTTTAAATGAGTTATGCTTTACAGAAATCAAAACCTCAAAATGTCTTTAAATATGGTGGGCTAAAGATCATAAAGCCATTTAAATCAAAAAGCAAAAAAAAAAGAAGAAAATTATTATATTTCGTTGTTTGTTTGGGGCTAGGTCATCAACACCTTTAACAATATTTCATTAATCTATTCTTGAATAATCACTAATTGAATATATGAAGGAATTTTTCAGTTTTTAAACAATTTTTGACTTTATATAATTTAAAAAAAATATATTGGTTATGGTGTCCAGGCTTTCTACCCAGATAGAAAAAATCATAGAGCCGTTAAAGGTAAAAATAGGGGAACAATTGTATGTAAATGCATTCTTGAGTAATCACTCTCTGAATAATGAACGAATTTCCAGTTCATTTTATAAAATTAAAGAAAAATTATTATTTTCTTTTATTTAGCGAAACAACTTTTTTTTTTTTTTATTTAGAAGACATTCTGAAATCGAACAATGAAATATTTAATCAATGCTTACGAATAAGTTGTAATAAATATAAAAGCAGAAAATAATACAAATAACACATAAATACCGACTTATGGCGTAATGACTGGTTGAAAGCCAATATAAGAATGAAATAACTACCTAATAAAAAGTAAACAAACGAATAATAGTTTGTTTTTTTTACCCTCCTATTTTTATAAACTTTTAGAACAACATAACAAATTATATTTTAAATTACAATAAATCTTAATTTTAATCTTTCTAGGAGGTGGCATTTCTTCCACGACATTTCCTGCAATTTCTACATTAATATTTAGAGCAATTAAAGAAAAAGGTGATGTTACCATTGATGGTTCAGAATAATACAATCCTTAGGTCAAACAAAAAAAGTCACCAATGCTTTCAAGATAAGTACAGCCTTTTGTAATCAGGAGTTCTAACAAGAGACACTGCCCTAACTTGGGACACTTTCAGAAAATTTTATATAGTAATGTTGGTTGAACTGTTTCTGCTGTTCGCTTCTCACCTAGCCGGATTTTTTTTTTTTTTTTCAACAGATCTTTATTTATTTTTTGTTTTATATCAATTAGTGGAAGCTTGTTTGGGGCCTCGACAATTTATGGTTAGTGATTTCAGTGGATTACTTACGCTTTGATCTTGGGATTTTGAATTTTATAAGAAAATTACGTCGTTTTAGTTTCCAATACAAGATTGGATAAACACAATTTTATTTCTTAACCTGTTACATAACAATGTAAAATGTTTTGTTTTTTTCATTTATTGATATTTACAACTGCCAATTCAACATCAAGTAAATGTGTTGATAGTGAATACAATGGCATGAAAATAACGTGTGAAGAACTACTCAATAGCAGCACTTCAATAAAAATCTGCACTAAAAGGTCTCTAGGCCATCTCCTCTCAGACGCCTCGGATTATCGGGAATGAAGTTGGGAGACTAGTGGATTGGAGTGGTTATGGAGCTATGGAAGGATAGGTATCTGGTCTGGGCTAAATTAGCAATATAAGGAACATTAAGGTCTTTATGGATAAGTTAATTGGTGACAAAGTAAGGAGCATTGAGGATATTGGATTGCAAGGATTGGATACGAGATGAATTGGATGGTTTAGTGAAGCCCCAAGCTCAACTCCGTACCTCCAAATAGGTCTAATCGCAGTCATGTAAATGAGTCTTCTTTAATTAATTAGGAGCTTTGATCGTTTGTCTAGTAAATGTTGAAGTAGTCTGTAAAGACGAGCAGTTTCTTATCGTTTAAGTCTTGTATGTGGATTCCAAGTAAGACGTTTGTCCAAGTGGAGTCCTAGGCAGCTGATCTGTTCAACATGGATTTAGAGGCATTCAGAATGTGTGTATTTTTTTTTTTAAATACTTTAGGTTCGGGGTATGTATTTAACTAGTGTAACATTTTTTTACTATCAAAATTTGTAAGGTTTTTTTTCACCCTCAAAATGTAACATCTCGGAACAAAAAATAGAGGACAGTTTCCAGATAAAAAATTTAATACAGAAAATTTTTTGTTATATAACATTTGTCGCAAGAACCAACCATTTAGCTATATTGGTTTGAATGAAAAAAGTCACGTTTTGTCTAATATTTTGTGTTGGGGCTTTACGACAGTTTCCTGATCAGAAATTCAATTGAAAATATCTTTTCTGCTATAGCATTTGTCGCTAGGATCTACTGTTTAGGAGCTATATCAGTTGGAATGAGAAAACTTACAATTTCTTAGGTGTTGGGGCTTTTTTGACAAGCTATAGCTAGCTCTGTTAGTGTTACTCGGGTCGAAAATTTGCCTTAACAGAAACAGCAGGTATAAAAGCAGTATATTATGGACAGGCATATCCACGATCTATTGTTTTTCCCATGTTAGCGAACAAAATTAGAACGGAAAATTGCGAATTAGCGAACGGAGCGAATTAGAGTTATCGTGTGCTGCAATTATGAGGGAATGGGGATTTATATTGGAAAGCTGAGCTCTAGTGGTTCTGGATTATATACATGATTTAAATTGAAGAAGTTTAAAGATTTAGGGAGGAGAACTTAAAGGAATAGCTTGGTAAAGGAAAGAACTGAGGAAATATTGTCTATGAAAGAAAGAATAGTCAGTTGAATTTGGCATAAATATTGCTTACATGAAAGTCCCTGGGAAATCTGAATATAAATCTATCAAAACAGTTCATTAAATGTTTAAATTTATCATCAAGGTATCCATGACTCCCATACTCCAAACAGCCATAGTCATAGTAAGAAAAAACATAGGTTTTTTTTCTTTTTGGACTTTTGGAAAGTCGGTCGACTTTATCTGGGTACCAAGTCACATTGGAATTATTAGTAACGAACTTGCAGACACAGCAGCGAAGCAAGCACTTGCACTCCCAGGTCGTGACATTGCTATTCTAACACCCCAGAAAATGAGCCATCCCCTCAAAATTAAAATAATTGAAAATTGGCAATGTACGTGGAACGAAAGCCCACCAAACAAGTTGAAAACAATAAAAAAGCCATGGGTCACATCAAGTCGTCTAAATCGCAGAGAGGAGGTTGTCATGACCAGATTGAGAATAGGCAATACAAAGTTAACCCGTTTACATATAATTATGAAAAACCACCACCTTAATGTCAGCATTGCAATAGCTCTTTAACAGTTAACCACAGATTTCAGGAATGTATCTTTTATATACCAAAACTAACTACATTAGGGCTTATAACAATCATCTCGAACGCTCTTGGCAATGACGAATCTAATGTTAAATCAGTCTTAAGATTCTTAAAGGAAAATGAACTATTTAACAAACTTAAATTGATTTTCATAACTATTATTAAATTTCTATTTTTATTTATTTTCTATTTCCTTCTTTATTTCTTTTCGGAAATTTATTTAATTTCTTGGGGTTCGGATGGAGGCTGGGGGAGGGGGGCGCTTCCTGGGGCTGAGGCGGATCGGTACCGCTTGGTGGGAGATGCGACACGGCTGCTTGGGGTAATTATGCTCCGAACCTTGTGAGGATTTGGACTTTTCCATGAAGAAGAATTGTAAATAGTTTTTATCCACATCCTACTTATAAGCTTCGTATATAATTTAAACAGAAGAAAATATGTATTCTTATAAATAAGCAAGCCGTGGCACGTTTCCTGCTCGGCGGGTGCGGCTCGTCTCTCCTTGGGAGCGCACCTCTGCTCGTGGCACCCTTCCTGACCCTAACTCTTATGTGAAATATATATATATATATATATATATATATATATATATATATAGAACTACACAGGCATTGATGACCCTAGGGTTTTATTTTATACAATTATCACGCTCTGCTTATTAAAAGAAGGTCTACAGCCTACAGCTACTTGACGCGAAAGCCGATGCCCTAATAGGATTATTAAAGTACCTCTCAGGACGTAATTAAATTCCTCCGAGTTACAAGGTAATTTAAACTTTTAAAATTAAATTTAAAGAAGAATTCAACATTTAATGGAATCGAATAAGTTCTCTTAGGCGGTCTTTTAAACCGATAAAGGCGAGTAACACTCCAACTCCCACTCATTCCAAGAACTGTCAGACGCAGTCGACTAGACAAGACAGCTCACAGAAAGGACCCTGCTTGGAACAATACTAGAGGACGATAAAGGAGCAGCCAATAAATATTCTTATAGTTCTCCATTTTCAGACAGATTTCAATCATCTACTTTGTTTAATTAATTGTCTTTAATAATAATTAATTATCTCACTTACTGCTGGTTGTAATTGTCAAGTTTGCAGGAAAAAAAAGAGTAATTCTAACAGAAAATGACATACCTGAAACAAATAAAAAGAAAATATTTTAAAAACTCTTGAACCTTTTTGTTTTATTGTTATATATTTCAATTCGTCATAATCAAAGGTTTATGGGTATACAAACATTCATACAATATAAAAAAAAAAATTAAAGCACACTCAAAAATAATAAAATAGGTACCTCTACCCAAAGCTGAGCAGGGTAGCTGGCTTGTCAGCTAAGAAGACAGCAACACATTATCTCATTTTCCGCCTTTCATCGCAAAATACTCAGATCGTAACTTTCTTTTTTTTTTTAAATTGTAGCCATTTTATTTTTTGTCTTTTGATATAAATAAAATAGTTTTTTTATATAGTATCAAAAAATTAAAAATAAATAAAGGCTAGGTTAAAAACCGGTAATGCTTATTATTTATCGGTAGCAAAATTACTCAATTCGCGCTTACTCTCCAAAAATTTAAAAATTAGGATATTCAAAACTATTATACTACCAACAGTTCTCTGCGGATGTGAAACATGGACGCTGACATTATGGGAGGAACAACGCCTTAAAGTTTTCGAAAATAAAGTACTGAGCAGAATATTTGGCCCAAAAAGGATGAAGAAACAGGAGAATTTAGAAGGCTTCACAATGCGGAACTGCGCGAGTTAAATCCGGTAAACATAGCTCAAGTAATAGCAGCGCGACGCTTAAAATGGGCATGTAAAGTCGTTGGATTTAATAATGATAGAATTCCGAAAAAAGTAATCAGTTATGCGCCGTCGGGTAAACGACCGAGGGGTAGACCGAGACGAAGATGGGAGGATTGTGTCAGGGTTTTTGGGTTTTGGGGGAGTGGATTGGAGAGAAGAGTGCGGTCGACGGTTGGTGGTGCGGCACCGAACCTTCGGGTTCGCTAAGCCTTTATTTTATATTTTTATTTTTATCAACACACAGCAGTTTACTTTTAAAATATTGAACTCTTTTTTGATGATATTCTAAACACTTCATGCTATTGTTAATATTGTAGAATAAATTGAATAATGAAGAATAAGAAAGTAAATATTGTAGGTGAAGTCTATAACGATGAACTGTTTCTTTTTGTATAACCCTTGTTCCCTCAATCATGAAATTTTAAACTGAGAGTGTATAAAACTACAATGACACAATAAATCTGTTCTGACGGACAGCTAAGAGACAATTAGGATTGATGGATTAAATGCCACTTCTATTGAGATTATTTTATTTGAAAACTAGTTTCGAATGCTAAACATTCATCTTCAGTTCTTCGAGGTAACTAAAAACTAAAACAGTGTTTTAGTTACCTCGAAGAACTGAAGATGAATGTTTAGCATTCGAAACTAGTTTTCAAATAAAATAATCTCAATAGAAGTGGCATTTAATCCATCAATCCTAATTGTATTGATCCTTCTATATCATCATGCGTACCTCAAGTGAGCTAAGAGACAGTTGAGGATTTGGAAAAGCTTCAGGATGATATTGCTGCATGAAGAAAGCACTGTTTAAAAGAAAACAGAGAAAAAATGAGAAATTATTTAGGTTCATTAGCCAGTATCTTACAACACACGAGTCACGGAAGTCGATGTTAATTCACTAGTTAACAACCATAAAGGTGATGCCTAAATCAAGTGAATTAGCGCACCTGACACAGGATGTAATGGGTTCGAATCTTACTAAGACGGGTTGAAATTTATTTAGTATCATTAATTACGAAATTGGTTAGTAGTAAAAGACAAACAGTTTCTTTTCATTTGTTTTAAACAGAAAAAAAAAATATATACGTTTTGCACGGAACTGTCGAATAAAAATTCAATTTGATGATCTAAACATTTTAAACAACGACGGAACGAGATGAATGAAGCAATTGGTTGATTATAGAAGCCCTTTTAGATTATTCAAGCGGCACTTCATCAAATATTGACAAAGTGCACAAAAGGGGTAACAACGCTGGAAACAAATTGTATCATATTTCGTTAGCTCCTGAATTATTTCTGAACCTCTTAGCCAACCTACTATCGTATTCTGAGACTCATTAAGAACTTCAGAAGTGCGTCATCTTTATAGCTATAAGAAAATGATCTAACTTCGAATATGTGGAAGTAGTCAATTGTGCTAGGCTAAGCATGGTTATGAATTTCAATATTTGAATGGTTAATAATTCTAATAATGGTGATGGTAATGAATTCCACTATACATTTTACCCCAGAAACTATTATAACAGGACTTATATCGTTCAAGTTGAGTTCTTTATTTCTCCAGCTATTTTCAATGATCATGTCATATTTTATATCGAGTTAATTGAATTGAATTTTTTTTTCTCATTTATTGAAATTTACAACTGTACAAATATGGTATATAAATCTAGTAAATGTGTTTTAATGATTATAATAACTATTTAAAATTTAAGAATATTTGGCAGTAATTAGACCACTTTTGGGAATGCGGAGTTGAGCTTTGAAGCTCCAGCAAACTTACCAATTCTTACAATCACAAATCCTTTGTAAAATCCTTGATGCTCCTTATTATGTCACAAACAAACTTATCCATAATGATCTTGATGTTCCATACATTGTAGACTTAGCCCAAACCAGATACCTGTCCTTTCGTAGTAAACTCCATACCCACTCGATTCTACTAGTCTCCCAACTTGTCTCTCACTCGATTCTTGATAATCCTCCGAGGTGTCTGATAAGATGACGATAGACCTTCTAATGTAGAACTTTTATTGAAGTGCTACTAGTGAGTTGTTCTGTAATTGTAACCATTTTTCTCTAATATTACAAAATATCAATAAATAGTCAAAGAAAAAAATATATAGTCATTGAAATCTAAATTATGCAAAAATTTATTGATGATCGGATTAAAGAAACACGATATCATTGAATTGAGTAGGTAGTAAATGAAAACAATGGGGATCAGTTGTTATACGATAAGGATTAAAAAAATTATTATTATGTTCATAATAATAGTAAAAAACAAAAGAGGTCATTTTAAAGATAAGGTTCTAAGGAATTCTAATATCTCTGAACCTCAGTCTTACTATAGAATAGAATAGAATAGAATAGAAAAAAAACTTTATTCTGCGACAAAGTCCCTCAAGAATAACATACATAACACAAAGTAAAATCATAACTGGACGAGAGATTTTAAAAATAATACAACATAGATAAACTGAATACAAATTTGTATGAGAACAAATAAAAAGAAAAGAAAAGAAAAAACTGTAAATAGAAAAAAAAAAGAGAAATAAAAAAGGAATACAAAATATGGGAGTTAACATTAGAAACACAATTGCAAAGAAAAAAAACGACAGAAAAACAAGAATTAAAAAGAAAAAGATCAAAAATCAAAAATTATCCTTACAAGAATAAAAACATTATCATAAAAAAACTTTAAATTTATGTGCTTGAAGAGTTAAGATAAATCTCAGCAAATAACCTTCAACCTACGTCGAAAACCTACCCCATACTGTCCTCCTGTATCTTTTAATAGAGTACCATTAAATAATGTAGAACAGATAAGAAACCTTGGATTTTATCTGGACAAGAGACTTACCTGGAACCCTCATACAAGATTGAAAAGACAAGAAGCTGCACGTCGATTTCGACTACTACAACACCTACTTGACAAACGATCAAATCTCCCGATACACTACAAAAAACTCATCTATATGACGATTATCAGACCTATTTGGACTTACGGAATAGAGTTATGGGTATCCATCAAACAATCGAATTCTTCCCGCACCCAATCACTCCAATCCAAAATCCAAGGCGTCTGAAAAAAGATGGCCTCGTGATCTTATTTTGTAAATATTCATTAGAGTACTACCAATGGGTAGTTCCTCTACAAGCTTTATTCATGTCATTATATCTCATATATACCGCATATTTACTAGATGTGTTTTTTAAATACAGTTGTAAATTTCTATTAATAAAAGAATTTAAAAAAAAAATATATATATATATATATACACACAATATATTTATGCTAATAAAATTTAAAAAAATCTTTTTTTTATTTATTTTTTACACGAAACGCCCTTAAAGATCACGCGAATATAATGACTATGGATTCTTCCGTCTGTTCTTTCTTCCTATCCATTTCTCATTCATTATTTTTGATTGCCTTTGTTTCCTTTCCTCCGTCCAGGCAATCCCCCTCATAGGCTTCCTCCTGTCCACAAGAACTGTGACCTCATGCAACCTCTTTCTGTATTCTTCTTTGTCCAAACAATTTTGGTCGTTTATCCCCATTTTTCTTGTTTCTTCTTTGAGAGTTTCGGCAATATAGCTTTATTCAGCCTTTCCGGAGGCATCCTAACTATGTGGCCGTAGAATTTTAGAGTCCTTATGCCTTGAAAAGAAGGTTAAATTGAGCTGCTTAATAGCTTAAAGGCCTCAAAGTACCTATATGGACACAAATGATATTTTTAAAGTAAAACGAAAGGATTTTTAAAAAAATGCCCAACTGAACAGTGTATTTCCGAATTACTTTTTTTGGCTCATCAACGATACATCTTTTTTTAAATTACAATACCAAGAACCCAATACCTGCAAAGCATATCTAGAGTTGCAGAAATACTTCCCCTTTAAATCCAAAGCTAAGGGTAGTTAGTGAGATAACTTATAATGAAGTACTACAAGCAGGTTACCTCGCGTACTGAACGGAGAGGATAACTCAATCAGGTTCATTAGCAACACTCTCAGCATAATCACGGATAAGGGCGGGCGATCAGCTATTGTGATCCCGATGGCAGTGTATTCAAATCCTTTACTTATTAATATAATACTAAGTACTTATTATTCACTTTTACTACAGTGAATTCTGACATTCAGATACACGTTGTTAATAGGCAAATTAGACCAAAGAAACTAGGAATGGATAACATAGATACAACTAATATATACCAAAATATTATTGTCATACTTTATCTTCGTTAAAATATTCCTAAATATTGTGTTGAAGACAAATATAGAACTTAAATAAATTTGCTAATGCTCAATTATTATAACTCAGTTCCACACTTCCTGATAACCACTTTCACAGACTAAAACGGCAGAGGCCCCGAGAATTTTGGTAAAATTTATGTATATTGGAGTTCTGGTAATGTACAGCTTCTCTATTCATGTCCTGAGTGAATGTACTATAGCGCTCTGGTCTAGGCAGGTCTGGTAGGGGGATCCCTATGATGAGTGTTTGTAAATAAAGTATGATAGCATTTTTAATTTTGTTTATTTGTTGTCACTACTGTTTATTTATTTTTTATTTTTTTGTATTTTACTTTTTTTTTAAATTTTACTATTTCGTTTTACATACGTATATTTTTATTTTATATATTTCACCTATATGTATATTGTATATTTCATATTGTATATCTATAGCATAGTTCTTTTCTGTTCTATTTTTTCCTTTTTTTCATCTATTTCTTCTTTTCTCTTTGTAAATAATGTGTGAATGTAATCTATTAATTATTACCCACATTTGTGGCAGATTGTAATAATTACTCAATAAAAGTTTTATAAAAAAATATATATTCAATTATATTATTAAAAGAGATTTAGGTTAAATATGTGGTGTAACATATGGATCCTAGTTAAATTTCCAAACCGACAGTAATGTGGTTAGCGCCATTTCGCAATAGAGTTTACAATGGTAAAATTATTGAACCTCTCTGTACCAACGTTTAACCACATTATCAGCCAACAATACTTAATTCAGAGTACAAAACATTATGAAGAGTCGACTCACCAGCCACACAACCAAGCTAAGACTGTAAAAAGCTCTACTAGACTGTTAGCCACGAAACTGGACTGTTTCGAAAGGAAATTACTGCGACATATGTTTGACACGATAAAGGATAACGGAGTGTGGCGGCGAAGGAAGAACCGGGAAATACACGATGGGTGAGAGTAGTTCTGGGATCGACCGGATGGAGTGAGACCTCGCGGAAGATCAAAGAGAAGATGGTTCAACGGTGTCCAAGAGGACTTCAAAACTATTAAACCTATCTTTGAGGCGAACTTCGGGGCGATTAGAGGAAGGCTGTGGAGCAGGCCAATGACAGCTTAAAGCGTCTTTTCGCCACAAAAAAAAAAAAAAAAAAATAAATAAAAAAAAAAAAAAAAAAATTCTGTAGTTCTAGAAAGGTTCAGTAATAATAAATTTTGCAATAAAAAATTAAATGTATAATGTAGAGTGTCAGAAACGAAGTATAAAATACTGTCATATACGTTTATAGTTAGAAACCAGATGAAATTAATAAAATCATTTCTGCCAAATAAAAATTATTACCAAATCAAAATGTCGATCCTTTTCTTCTTCATATTGTATATAAAAATATGATTCAAAGGCCTTTTATTTTAAGCACTGTTAATTCAGTCCATCTGCAAGAGTTTCTCAATAGTCTCTGTCCATCTGGATTGCCAACTCACATACTAAACTTAAAAATTGGAGGTCTAAGAATGCTTTAACGTAATTTTTAACATCTTAATCAATGAAATTCTAGCCAGATTGAAAGTTATTGCTATGCGTGAAAATATCGTTGAAGAAATAATAATAATAAGAAATAATGATAGTAATTAAGTAAAATTATCTTAGTCCTTTACTTATGAGTTAAATTGGGGAAGAATGTCTGCCATGAGAAATAACAGTAACCGATAGTACCTTTTAAAGGTATTTGTGTAATTTTTAAACCATAATAAAGAAGGGTCGATTCTTTCTAGCCACAAGGGAGTATTTCCTGGTATGTTAACTGCATCAATTTCATGCAGATTCGTATAAGAATGTTCGCGTAATAACACAATATCGTGAGAACGAAGTCCCGACTTATTGATTCCCTGTTGCCAAGCGTAAGTTGGAATGTAGACTACTGATTCATACATGTTTTTATAATAAAAAAAAAATCTTTGTACCAAAGTGAAATATTATTAAGTGATACAGGAATCTAGTTAGTTGATAGTCGAGCAGGAAAACATATTTCCCAATAAAACGGAAATGTTCTTTTCTTATCTATCAAACCAAATTCTTATCTTTTCTATTCAACCAAAAATTACTAGAAGCATAACTACAATAAGTCCTTGACTTCATACTAGTATAATTTGCATAACACCAACAAATCCTTTCTGATCTTCTAAATCCTCTTAAAACTCCAACCACTAACGGCTTGGGTAGAGGTAAGTTAATTTTTTAGACGATTTTAGTAACTCGTGTTCAGCTAATAACTGATTTAAGAGTTGCTATATACCCATTCTATCATTTTACCGATCTTATTTCAAATCAGTTTTGGTTAAAGAAAACTTAAAGTTAGTTTGGTTGAAGGAAAATTCGAAAGCGAAGAAAAATTCTTTCAAAGAAGAAGTTTTCAAATCGGAATATCTCAAAGAAGTAAATAAAAATAAATTAAATGACTGCCTTAATTTCATAGGAGCTCCTCTCATTTATTTTTTTCATTTCTACCCCTATATAAATTTCAGCCAAAGATTTAAAAAATTCCTTCACCCTAAACCAAAACAAATAAATTCTTTATCTAAATACGAAATTCAAACCAGCCTAGGTTGTGTTTGTAGGTAGATTTGAAATGAATTCTTGTTTTTAGACCTCAAAATATGGTCCTTGATTTATTTTTTCTTGAGGATTCATTGAAGAATAGCTCACCAAGTATCATAAACGGAAGAAGCGAAAAAAATAATTGTTACTTCAGGGAATAACGGTCACTCGGGGAAATAAATTGTTGAATCAGCAGGCGGCATAGGAATCCAGAGATAAACAATTGCTAATTGACTAGTCAAAATTAACGGCACAGATGTTGCCTTAACATGGACATACGGTAGGCTGACTAGCAATTTGTAATGCCAACATCACAGTGAACAACAAATGTAGATGTAACCACTGAAGTAGTGGAGGATAAAAGGCAAATGAAATAGAACTACACGCTTCTAAAACCAGTCAGCGATTACCATAATATTGACATCCTTGGAAAGCTGATTTCTAAACAATTGTGTGGTAGAGATCTAATAGTAATTTGAGCAAGAAACCAGACTACATCACCCTCCAAAATAATCGCACATACATTGTAGATAAAACATTAGCATATTGAATCGAAATTGTTAAGAGTATGTGTATGTATAAGTGTCTATATATATATTTTTTTTAAATTTAATTTTATAATGTATTATTATTTTGTTTCACAAAACATTCCATTTCCGAACAAGACATTGAGAGGGCTACACACTATCAACGTGGTACCGTGTCAACCTTGTCAACAACTTGCAATGTTGAAGACGATGTTGAGCGTCTATGGGATGGTTGGCGGTTGAAGCTTTAGTGTGTAGCCCTAACAAGGTTGATAGTGCGTAGCCCCCTTTAGGCGATCTTTGAACGAGCATTTCTACGGAATGGTTAGGATAGGAAGGGCGGTCAATTAGGAAATGTATATTGACCCAATGTTTTTTGAGCCATAAACTTTTTAAATTTACAAATCTAATAATGTTAATTATAAGTAATATAATAGCATACATAATAAACATTTTTTTAAATAAAAAAGATAGATGTTTTATAAATGTACCCATAAAGATCTTAACGTTTCATATGTTGCTGAATTAGCCCAAACCAGATATCTATTATTTCATTGCAAACTCTATAATCACACAAAGCCACTAGTATATAACTTCCTTACCACTACCATTCCCAATAAACCTCCGAGGAGCCTGAAAAGAAGATGGCCAAGAGAACTTACCAACTAATATAATTCTTTTGGTAATATATTTACAAATGAGCAGTTCTTTAAAAGTTAATGGCATGCCACTGTAATGGTTATCCACAAAGTTATCTGTTGTATATATCGTGTACAGTTTTGAACATCAACAAATAAATAAAGGTAATGTGCTAAACAAATAATTAGTATTCTTCAAGATTCAGCGGAAGAAATAAATGATAATGGAATGTTATCTCAATTTTTCTTCGCCAGTCTCTCTTGTATCCAATGTTTTCATAAAGAATTAAGGCAAATATTTTTCCAGTCTTATATTTTCCTTACTTATTCAGACGTTACGGGATTTTATTCCCATCGCACTGATTGTATTTCTTTTACCATGGTACATCTATTTTTCAATTCTAATACGCCCACTGAACTTGAGTTGTTTTATGTATACATTATAAAAAAATATATAAATAACAATAATACAATTTAAAAAAGATATATGATGAACAAGGTTTAATTAACTTTAACGTTTAAAAATTAATATTGAAACGTCAACACAAAGTATATAAAATTTCATATACAAGCCAATATTACTAATCAATATTTAAAATATAAAACAATGAGAATTTACAAAGTATAAGATTAGAATAATATGACTAAACGTTACATCTTTAGTTCGTGGCTATTCTATAAATGAGCATTTTCCTTTTTCTGAATACGTAATTATTCTACAGAACATAAATAGAATCGTAACAAACGAAAATCTAGAACAAGACTGAAGAAAATCTGGTGTTGAAAACTCGAACGCACAGCAGTTCGAAGGTGGTAAAAAGTCCGAAAAGTCAGTTTTTTTTTTTTGTGTTTTGTATTTCACCTTCCCTAGTTATTTCCTCAGTTCTGCTAGATAGCAGTAGTAAAGGGGTTGATATTAAAATTGTTTTCAAGTTATATAACGATGGGGGAGGTCGGTGTTTTATCGGATTTATAAAAAGATGCATATCTGGACGGAATTAGTAATTCATCGTTCAGTTCTGTTTTGACTACCAGTCCGTATTTTAAGAACTAAGAGCTACTTTATTGCAAAGCATGGCTGATCACAAACGGGCAGAAAAAATGTGTTACGAAATTTAAGTATGTTGAATTTGAAAGCCAACTACTACAAATCTCCAAATGACCTTTTTATAATAAAACTGAGCTTAAAATACAAACATTAGAGAATAATAATTCGGCAATACCAGGTGCCCCAACCTGCCCCTTCAAAGTAGAGAACTTACCATTTAATTTTAATATACGATGAGCGTCGATATAATGTAACTTGAATGTAATTTTAATTAAATTCATCATCCAATCACTTATTCGTTTTGTTAAAATTATTTTATTTAAAACATAACATTAAATAAAAAACAAAATGATTTTTTTCCATAAATGTCTATAAGAGTTGCTCTATTTATTTCTCAGAAACTGCAAAAAATGAAATTACCTGCATTTTTGTTTACTGAGAACGGTATATTTAATTAAACCATTCCATTTGCATCTCTAAATATCTTCCTAATCATTTGGTTGGTAATAGACATACCTCAGGTCTAAAATGGTTCTTTGTGAGGTATACATCGGCTTTGTGATCACTTTTTGTTTTAAAACTACATGTCATCATCCATGCTAACAAAAACGAAACGAGAGATCTTTTCATTCAAAGACAAAATGGCTAAAAAAAAGTGAATCAGGTCAGGCATTAGCTATCGATTTCGGGGTGGCTAAATCAACAATAACGGGGAATCAAAAATAATTCTATTTCTATCATCAGGTACCCCTCAATCTTTACAGTGAGACGGGCAGTTTGAGTCTTAAAAAATTGAAAAAAGCACAAGTAAACTGTGGGAAGATGCTTTTTACACATAATCATTTTTTTTTTAATGAATTTCGATTATCCGAAGTTTTGATTATCCGAACCACCCCTGACAACATTAGTTCGGATAATCGACGCTCTACTTTTTATTCAAGTGGGTGGGGATCTGTTTAAGTGCCGTGTGGAGGCAGTATATTCATTTTCATATTTTTTTTTTTTTTTTTTTTTTAATAGGTATTAATTATAATTTATAACAGTATACAATATAAAAACGTAATACATCAAGTAAATGTGATGATAATGCTAAAAATGACACGTCACTTGTTTTTAAAAGCAACTACACATTGGTAGGACTTATAAAGGTAATGAAGTACTATATTAAAGAACCCGAGGCCATCTTCTTTTCAGGCGCTTTGGAAGGTTTTCTGGAATCCAATGAGAAGAAAATTGAGCTAATTGAAAATTGAGTTTGAGCTAAGTCAGAAACATGATGTATATTAAGCTCTTTGTGAATAATTTGTTTGTAATAAAGGAAGGAGCATTGATAATTTTTCTAAGGATTTTGGATTTTTGGGGATTGGATACGAGATGAATTAGATGGTTTAGTGGAGCCCCAATTTTTCAATATGAAATGAATTTCTCAAAAAAAAAATTAAAAACCAAGGTCCACTTTTACCGCATTAAGCAATCACGATAATTACATGAATGTTCCCGGTATAAGCAGTGAGATAAAACAAAAAATAGATGTATTATGATTTCACTGAACACTTGCACCATTGTAGACCATTCAGTTATTAAAAAATGTATTTTAAAGCTATTCGAGATTTTTGTTTTTTTAAGATACACGCTTTTATTTAAATGTTTTAAATATATTTATACATTCATTTTCATAAACAGGTCCATACCGACTTTTTTTATCAGAATGAAATTTCCTTTAATATACTGAAGTTTCTTGAATTTTGTCCACCATCCCTGTGGGACGTCACCAATGAAAGGAATGAAAGGAATCAACCAACGTCTTTTTATTGTATAACATTTATTTTATATATGACCTTGTCAGTTCTCCTTTCTTAAGAGTCAATTTCTACTTTTCTTGTTGTTGTCATCCAAATGGCTAATAACGATCTTCTAAAAATAAAAATTATATTTTTAAAGATAGGAGCCAAGCCAAGTGACGTAATTTGTTAGTAATGCCGAAATACTTTGTCACTAAATAATTATAATTAAACTTATTAGTCGAAGCGTTCTAAAAAATCTATATATAAAACAACATATATCAATGAATCATATTAATATTAATAAGAGTAACATTAATAAATATTGTCAAAAGCACTGATTCCCTAAAAGGAAAGCAAACATAATAAACTTTCTAGACGCTGTTAAATTTAAATGGCTTTTTTTGTTTATATATATATAAATAGAGAGATTTAGTTATTCAGTAAATAACGCTGCTTGGAAATTAGCAAGGTGCAGAACAAATCAATGCTAATGTCGAGAACCCAGTCGTATTATAGCTTTCCACGTGCAATGAATTTAAATATCAAGGGTAATTTGTAAAAATTATAATAACGCGAAATCTAAAGAAGAATAGCACTAGACAATAGATGCCTTTTTTTTTTGCATTTAAAAACGTTCTTAGGTTATTAGACCATTATTCGACCTCCCATAACGTACACCAGTGAAACTTGGGTGCTTGCAAAAATAAAGAACGAATTCCTTAGGGTTTGGGAAAGAAAATATTTGGAAAGATATTTGGCCCTAAGTAAGTAAATGGAAACCGGAAGATGAGAAAAATGACCTTGTTTGAAGAGGCAGATGTAGTCGCACAAACAACAACAACACAAATGTGAGATTAAGATGATTCAGACATGTAGAGACGATGCCTCGGAGAACTTTCTAAGAATATTATTAAATGAAAAACCAGAAGAAGCAAGAACTAGATAGCGGCCCTGACTTAATGGCTAGATACGTGGAGCAGGTCCTTCACTAAGCAGGTCTGAAAGGATGGCTCACCAAGACCACGAACCAAGTAAGATGGAGAAGACTGATTGAAGAAGTCCAGGTCCTACTTTAGGAACATTAACAAATATCGAAAAAATATTATATATATGTAAAATACACATTAATAGAAAATAAAGTTTTGAATCCTATTACCACTATCTTTTAGTTTAGAACCTTAAAACGTTACTAAAATAATTACAACAAAATACTTTAAGATCGCCAAAAAAACAGCTATCACAGAATCAATTGGTAATAACTGATAAAGTCTAATAATTGGTTAGTAGAATCTAATATTTTCATTAAGTTAGCATTAGTTCGATTCCGTTCTTCTAAAAAAAGTAAGACTTATCTCATATGTTAAGTGAATAAATAAAACTCTTCCCATTCTACCTAGCATGTGTGGTAACCATGAATAGACTATGCTATACAGGAATAGCCAATCCATCCTGTATCAGAGAAAGTAAAAATGTAAAAAAAAAAACCAAAAAAAAAAAAACGAAATTATAGTACTATTTTGATCCAACGCATCCTTGACTTTCAATCAATCTGCATTACCTCACATGTGGAGGGGAGAGGTAAAGGAGGGAGTGGAGATGAAGAGTGAGAAGCTAGGTTTGGAGGTCACCAATCAGCGGGAATATTGTAAAGGTATATTTATTTACAACTATTTTTGTTTCATCATAATTTCTCAAAACATTGCATAAATGAAAAATTTCACCTCCATTATTCAGCAACTTATAGAGACATAGAAAGAGAGAGATGTACCACAATTTAAAAAGTAATAAGGACACAACTTCATAGATATTAAAAATAAGTCATAGTTAGCTTTTTTGCAAGCAAATAAAAATATTCTAATCATTAGTTCAGTTTTGATTGGTGTGCACGAGATTCCCTATAAGTGAAATGCGATAAAATGTAATTTTTTTAACCTAAACTATTTTTTTTTTTTTTTGGTAGTTTAATTATAACTCCAATATTTTATAAACTATTCTAACATATTGAAACATTTTTGCAGAACGAATTCCTTAGGGTTTGGGAAAGAAAATATTTGGAAAGATATTTGGCCCTAAGTAAGTAAATGGAAACCGGAAGATGAGAAAAAATGACCTTGTTTGAAGAGGCAGATGTAGTCGCACAAACAACAACAACACAAATGTGAGATTAAGATGATTCAGACATGTAGAGACGATGCCTCGGAGAACTTTCTAAGAATATTATTAAATGAAAAACCAGAAGAAGCAAGAACTAGATAGCGGCCCTGACTTAATGGCTAGATACGTGGAGCAGGTCCTTCACTAAGCAGGTCTGAAAGGATGGCTCACCAAGACCACGAACCAAGTAAGATGGAGAAGACTGATTGAAGAAGTCCAGGTCCTACTTTAGGAACATTAACAAATATCGAAAAAATATTATATATATGTAAAATACACATTAATAGAAAATAAAGTTTTGAATCCTATTACCACTATCTTTTAGTTTAGAACCTTAAAACGTTACTAAAATAATTACAACAAAATACTTTAAGATCGCCAAAAACAGCTATCACAGAATCAATTGGTAATAACTGATAAAGTCTAATAATTGGTTAGTAGAATCTAATATTTTCATTAAGTTAGCATTAGTTCGATTCCGTTCTTCTAAAAAAAGTAAGACTTATCTCATATGTTAAGTGAATAAATAAAACTCTTCCCATTCTACCTAGCATGTGTGGTAACCATGAATAGACTATGCTATACAGGAATAGCCAATCCATCCTGTATCAGAGAAAGTAAAAATGTAAAAAAAAAAAACCAAAAAAAAAAAACGAAATTATAGTACTATTTTGATCCAACGCATCCTTGACTTTCAATCAATCTGCATTACCTCACATGTGGAGGGGAGAGGTAAAGGAGGGAGTGGAGATGAAGAGTGAGAAGCTAGGTTTGGAGGTCACCAATCAGCGGGAATATTGTAAAGGTATATTTATTTACAACTATTTTTGTTTCATCATAATTTCTCAAAACATTGCATAAATGAAAAATTTCACCTCCATTATTCAGCAACTTATAGAGACATAGAAAGAGAGAGATGTACCACAATTTAAAAAGTAATAAGGACACAACTTCATAGATATTAAAAATAAGTCATAGTTAGCTTTTTTGCAAGCAAATAAAAATATTCTAATCATTAGTTCAGTTTTGATTGGTGTGCACGAGATTCCCTATAAGTGAAATGCGATAAAATGTAACTTTTTTAACCTAAACTATTTTGTTTTGTTTTTTTTTTGGTAGTTTAATTATAACTCCAATATTTTATAAACTATTCTAACATATTGAAACATTTTTGCAGAACGAATTCCATCTTTTTTCTATCAACACGCCTCATTTTTCAATAGAAAAACTCAGCATTCCGTGTCGATTCTACAAGTATTTACGATAAGAAAAACTTTTCTCAAGTTAATCCTCATATTTTCAATTAACATTTTTATTTTACAGAGCCAAATGAGAGCTAAAAGAAACAATTTATAAATATGCACGCAACCACGGGTTATTTAAAGAAATTAAACCTCCAAAGTTCAGATACTGCACGAAACCTTCATTAACCCCCGAATAAACTAGTATTGGAATCGTGACTGGAGACCATCATTAATAATTGGTAGTAGTAAACTTGACATGTATATACCCAAAATATATACATTCAAGAAAATATATAAATACTTATACATACAAACAGAAAACATACAGTAACACACAACTCATATTGAGTAGTTATTTTAATTCGTTTTAGAATCATTTGATCCATATACTTCAGCTATGCAACCCAAATCAAGAAATAACATATTCCAGGTAATGCAGAAGCCGTAAGAGTTGTTAAGATTATTTAAAAAAAAAAAAAATAAAAAAAAAATAACAGCTATTAAAAATCATACAATTTACTTCTTTTTTTTTTTTAACTACATAAAATTTGAGTTAGTTTGTTTATATTATTTTAAGTTTAATAATTGTACCGGTTGATAATATATTTATGTTTATTTGCTCTATTATTTATACTTATTTATAACTTTAAATTTTGTTTTTAATGAGTTGTAAGCTAAATCTTAATGTGTCAACCATTTCTTTAGGAAATTGATATAACTAAGATCTCGACAATAAAATGCATTTTAGAATTAACAATAAAATTAGAATTTTATAATGATTTTCTGATGATTATTTTTCTTTGTCCCCTAATATTTCCAATGATGTAATTTTCCATTCTGAATTCAATGAGACTAACTGCATGTCGAAAGGATCACTCTATAGGTAACTAGTTAAAAAGATATTGATTTTGTTCCGCTTTTTTGGCCATTTGGACCCACTGTGCGGCATTCCGTAGAGGGAGCTCTGAGACTCGCGCTTCAATGCATTCGGCCATATTGTCCCACTTCGTTAATATTGAAAGATAATTTATCCACGGAAGGTGCGGTAAGCTTTAATTAATACAATTATTTCAATTACAAAATGCAGAAACAGTAACATTTCTAAATGTAACACAACCGAAACATATCTTCTAAAATAATTTTAAAGAAATTTCAATTGAGGTACGCACGATGGTATAGAAGGATCTATACAATTAGGATTGATGAATTAATTGCCGCTTCTATTGGGATTATTTTATAAGAAAACTAGTTTCGAAAGCATGGATTATATACATTACAAAAATGTATAATATTCACCTCAGGAGAGAAATAACTGAAATATACCCATCTTGAGAAGTGGAAGGGGGCAGGTAGGTTAAATTTATAGGTAAGTTAAATATGGAGATGAATGTTTAGCATTCGAAACTAGTTTTCTAATAAAATAATCCCAATAGAAGTGGAAATTAATTCATCAATCCTAATTAAAGAAATTTGTTTCCATATTTCATGTTCTCCAGATAAATTTACAAAAATATGAATCCATAAATTCTCGGTTTTTCCCACAATTATTCTTGTCCCATCGTTTTTCCTTCAATCGCCCGAGATTTCATATTAAGACCATTTTCGCAGTTTTTTCTTCTGGTGAACAATCCCATTTTCTTGTAGATGACGAATAGTTACATTTTTATTTTATCACAGTTTAAAAGTTTTAAATAGTTTCATATTAATCATCAAAGAGCACAGTTTCTTGAAAACATTTTGAATTTATCAATTTTAATTTTTAGATTCAGGATAAAGGAACGAAAACAAAAATATTGTCACAAAAAAAAAAAAAAGAAATGATAATACAATAGGTAAATACTAATACTACTAGGTAAATACTAAAAAAATTAATTTTAAGATGATCTGGTAACGATCAGAAGCCCAATTGAAAACAATAGGTAAATAACTAGGTAAAATACTAAAAAAATTAATTTTAAGAATGTTTGATCAGGTTGTGTAACGATCAGAAGCAAAAACATACACCTGGAAAAATGTAACACACACGAAATAACGAGAACGAGTTTTTTTTTCATCTGAAAAGGAAAAGAGGAAAAAAGGACAGAGCTTATGCATAAAATATTAAAGGATAATACAGCCAGTATCTCTAGAGCGACTGTATGGTTAAAGCTTCGTTTCTCAAAGATACAGAAATAAACAAAAACTTACAAGCATTGTATGTACTGTATGTACAAGCATTTACTGGACGATCAAATAATTTCACAATATCCACTCCTTATATTATGTTAATGGATGTAGAAAAAATTCAGTTGTATTTGAAAGAATAACATAGTGTAATACATTACATGAAAATATTGATATTATGATCATATAGATACTAGATTTTCCATAAACGTAGGCTAAGGGAGAAACAAAAAAAAAAGAAAAGTTAAATAAATTTCTAACTGTCTGGCCAATTTACACTTTAAATTAATTAAAAGGAACTAAGATACTAGACTAAAATAGAGAAACAAAAAAAATTAAAAAACTGAATTTCTCCTAGACTAGGAAAAACAATGGATTATGGATATGTCGATCTATAATCTATTGTTTTATATTTACTTCTTTTGCTAAGGAAACTGTCGCCAGATCCAAGTAATGCCTACAGATCTAGAGCGTGTCCAAAAAGCTACAACACAAAAAACTTCAAGCAAAGGTGACTTTTTCATGAAAACAAATATAGCTACTAAACGGTAGGTCCTAGCAACAAATGTTATATATTCTCCATTAAATTTATGATTGAGGAAATGTCGATTTTTTCGATACGAGCAACAAATGGAGCTAGAATAAATGTGAACGTTACACCAAAAAAGTATTGAGACCCAGCGAAAAGACATTTTTGAGTGCGAAAAAAAGTTACACATTTTGAAGGTGAATATACGTTACACAAGAAATCTCTCTCTCTCTCTCTACTGGCGCTATGGTCCATGAAGGACCTTGGCCTCCTCCACAACCTTTATCCATTCGGACCGATTCTCTGCAGCTTCTCTCCATTCCGCCACCCCCAGGAGCCGAAGGTCAGCCTCGACATCGTCCAGCCACCGCAGTCTAGGTCTGCCTCTTCCTCTTAATCCTTCCGGACGCCCTTCCATTACCATCTTTGGGAGCCTCTCCTGATTCATTCGATGGACATGCCCCAACCATCTTATTCTTCCCTTTTTGATGCAGGAGACTAGATCTGGTTCCCCATACAGGTCCCATAGTTCCTGGTTTGTCTTTATTCTATAGCCGTTTGCTAATTTGGTTGGGCCATATATTTTCCTCAGGATTTTTTCTCTCCCATGCATTCAGACACCTTTCCTGTTGTTTTGTAAGGGTCCACGCCTCACTGCCGTACATCACTACTGGACGCAACACTGTCTTATATATTCTCACTTTGATGTCTCGAGACACATTTCGATACACAAGAAATCTACAGACCTCTATTTCCATGTCAAAAAGTAACCGACTCATGAATTATTTTATATTTTTATTTTCTCTTCGTCATAAACCTACATCCTGGCCTACAGTATCCTTTAATGGCACTCCTCTAATCCCTGTTGAACAGACCCGCTACCTGAGACTCAATTTGGACGAATGTCTCACTTGAAACCAACATACAAGACTGAAACGACAAGAAACGGCCTGTCGTTATAGCCTACTCCAACATTTACTAGACAAACGTTCAAAGCTTCCAATAACAAAAGACTCATTAACTTGACGGTTATTAGACCTGTTTGGAAATACGTAATTGAACTTTGGGGCTCCACTAAACCATTCAATTCTTCTCGTATTCAATCCTTACAAACCAAATTCCTTTAAAAATCCTTAATACTCCTTACTTTGTCACAAATAAACTTATCCATAAAGACCTTAATAATATTCCATATGTTGCCGATTTAGCCCAAACCAGATATCAATCCTTTCATAAACTCCACTTCCACTTGAATCCATTAGTATCCCAACTTGCTTCACATTCGATTTCTGATAACCCATTGAGGCGTCTGAAAAGAAGATGGCCAAGAGATCTTCTAGTTTAATTTTTATTGAAGTGCTGCTAGTGAGCAGTTCTTCACAAGTTGTTTAGGTTCCATAATAATTCTCCTCAAATATACTTGATGTATATTGTATACAGTTGTAAATATCCATAAAAAGTTAAAAAAATAAAAACAATTTTTTTTTTTTAATTTAAATACTTTACTTTACTAAAACAATAATAAAACCTAAAATAATATTAATTTAATATTTATAGCAGTAGTAAACAAAATATTTTTAACTAGCACTTAAAAATACTTAAATGACAAAAAGTGATCCTCATATAATATAGGAAGTGAAAATGATACTTATTAAAGAAGAATTTTGGAGCAATGATGGCCCAATCTGGTCATCAGATTTAGTTCTAATTTTACTCTGTATTCGCATCATCCTTGAATGCAGCTGCTCTCACATATGTGAAGATGCCAAAAGAAAATGTGATAAAAAATAGAGGGACATAAATCTTTTTCAGGATGAACATGATAAGAGCCCAGATTAAATTTTTTGCAATTATTTTTCCATTATTTTTAGAGACAGGTGCACTAGTCGGTAAAGTCAGCTGCTTTGCTATTCGGCAATTAGTCCGCAGTTCTATTCATTTATATTTATACGCTTGAAAATTCGTTGATTAAAATGAGAATATGTTCTTAATTGATAATAATTTTTATTTTAGATTTATCATTACAGTTTGTTATTTACTGTATAAATAGGAACTCTTTTATTTTATTTTTTTTTTTATATATTAACAAAAATTAAACTCCATAACTTCTATAATACTGATAGATTGCATTTTGTTTTATAATTCAAAAATATTAATTCTTAATTGAATTGCACCAAATACATGTAAGACATTTTGTTGTCACATATACAAGTCCATAAACACGATACATGTTCCGGCGTGATTAAATTCCATGTTTTACAATGAACTATCTATGTTGACTAAAGTAAATATTGTTGACTTTTGCTTAATTTTTCTAAAAACCACTCTTTTACAAACCGGCCTGTATGAAAAAAAACATTTAAAAAAATATCAGATGAACATATACCCGTAGCTATAGAGCGTTAAACGGAGTGCCTCGAACATAGCCAATGCCACTCACAAGGGGACGTTTGCAGTTGTAACTCACAGATTTGAATGCCGATTTTTGTGTGGGTAGTAGGGACCTATAATAGCGCAAAACTAGAATTATAGCCACCAATGGGCATTAGGAGCCGAGAAAAAAAAAATATATGAAAATCACGTTTAATTTTTTTTCTCAGCTCTCAGTCAAAATAGAGAAATGATTCTTTCACGTTTAATTGTAGTTATGTATGCTATTTAAAATAAAAATATATTCGTTATGCTCAAAACACTAGCCGGCTTTAGCGTGCTCAAAAACTTCAAAAAAATGACAAAATTCCCAGGAAATCCGCTGTAAATTAGTGGAAACTTTTTTTTCATGAACAACTGACCTCAAATCTGGATTTAACGCACCATAAAACCCTTATATGTGAAATTTTATAAAAATCAAAAAATATTGATTTTTTACCACTTTCGAGGAGGTTAAAATTTTGAAGTTGAGATTTCATCAACGATTTCTACCGGCCATAACAACTGCTGCGTTCAACCGATTACAATAATAATAGCATCACTAAAATCAGCATACATTCTGCTTTTTATCCATGCGTATAACATTGGACTTACTCCAGATTTTAGTGGACAAAAACTGATGTGAATGAAAAAATCCAAGGTCACCTATAACTTGAGATATTTCAATTAGGGGAAATCCTGCGACCTCCGGATTTGGGCTAAACCATGCAGTTTTATGTCTTCTAGATGACCTTAAAATTTGGTTTTAATCGGTGGCGAAATATGTGAGATAGCGCAAATTATTTACATTTGTTCAGAAATTGACAGCCCCTTGCCTACTAAAATCCTACATAATTTTAAAGGTAAAAAAAAATTATTTTTGATTTCGACAAAATTTAGTTTCTACATGGTTTTTGAGATGAGGAATCTGAAAATAATATCCGTTTTTTGTTTAAAAAATGTTCTCACCTATATTATAGAAATAAGACTTTTTAAAATGATCTATTTCTATTATTATTTTAATTTTTAAACAATAAATTTCAAATAAGACCATTTAAAAAAAATATAAATATTTTTTAACCAAAACCTGATATTAATTTTAGATTATTCATCAATGTTAGAATTCCAATACGATTTGAAATAAAAATATATACGTCTTATTTCTGTAATATAGTTGAGAACATTTTTTAAACAAAAAACGGATATTATTTTCAGATTCCTCATCTCAAAAAAACCATGTAGAAACTAAATTTTGTCGAAATCAAAAATAATTTTTTTTTTACCTTTAAAATTTTGTAGGATTTTAGTAGGCAAGGGGCTGTCAATTTCTGAACAAATGTAAATAATTTGCGCTATCTCACATATTTCGCCACCGATTAAAACCAAATTTTAAGGTCATCTAGAAGACATAAAACTGCATGGTTTAGCCCAAATCCGGAGGTCGCAGGATTTCCCCTAATTGAAATATCTCAAGTTATAGGTGACCTTGGATTTTTTTAATTCACATCAGTTTTTGTCCACTAAAATCTGGAGTAAGTCCAATGTTATACGCATGGATAAAAAGCAGAATGTATGCTGATTTTAGTGATGCTATTATTATTGTAATCAGTTGAACGCAGCAGTTGTTATGGCCGGTAGAAATCGTTGATGAAATCTCAACTTCAAAATTTTAACCTCCTCGAAAGTGGTAAAAAATCAATATTTTTTGATTTTTATAAAATTTCACATATAAGGGTTTTATGGTGCGTTAAATCCAGATTTGAGGTCAGTTGTTCATGAAAAAAAGTTTCCACTAATTTACAGCGGATTTCCTGGGAATTTTGTCATTTTTTTGAAGTTTTTGAGCACTCTAAAGCCGGCTAGTGTTTTGAGCATAACGAATATATTTTTATTTTAAATAGCATACATAACTACAATTAAACGTGAAAGAATCATTTCTCTATTTTGACTGAGAGCTGAAAAAAAAATTAAACGTGATTTTCATATATTTTTTTTTTCTCGGCTCCTAATGCCCATTGGCGGCTATAATTCTAGTTTTGCGCTATTATAGGTCCCTACTACCCACACAAAAATCGGCATTCAAATCTGTGAGTTACAACTGCAAACGTCCCCTTGTCAGATTCTAACAAAAGCAATGATCGGCTTAGCCGACTGGTCACAGACCGATACAATATAACGATTAAATAAAAATTAAAAATAATATAAATTAAAAATATAAAAAGAACTTCTCAACTATTTATCAACACAGTGTTATTACAACACTAAACATATTAAAAAAATTGCTTTCGTACTTATTAAGTAAATAATGGCATTAATATAGATTATTTATCACTCATAAATAAATTCATTTAAAAGGTTCTGGACATGAGCTTTAAAATTGCATTGGATTTTTTTTAATGCATATATTATTCAGAAAAATATTCAATTAATTTACCGAATTCGGCTTGAGAAAGGTACCGGTAGTAAAGAAGTACATTTTCCGACTTCTTCAACATTTACTAGCCAAGTTTTCAAAGCTTCCAATTAGTTATAAAAGACTTATTTACATGACAGTAATTAGACCCATTCGGAAACACGGAGTTAAACATTGGGGCTCCACTAAGCCTTCCAATTCTTCTCACATCCAATCCGTACAATCCAAAATCCAACGTAAAAAAAACAATGCTGCTTATTATGTCACCAACAAAATTATTAATAAAGGATCTAGATGTCCCATATATACTGCAGATTTGGCCTAAACAAGATGCCTATCCTTTCATAGTAAACTCCATAACTAGACTCTCAGCTTGCCTCTAACTCCATTCCTGATAATCCTCCGTCAGAAAAGAAGATGACCAATAAACCCTTGTAGACACTTTTTCTATATATTATTTACAGTTTTGCTGTCTTTTCCCTATATGGTACCCCCATATAAGGACTGTTTATTTATTTATTCACATGTTCCATGCATTATAGACATACTACATGTTTTACAATGTTACTACAATGTTGAGCATGATTAGTTTAGCCTAGCCTAGTAAGGTAACAACAAATATTTAAACAAAATAAAAAAAAAACAAAAAAAAAAAAAAAAAAACAAAAGCCAAAAAGAAACTACTTCCGCAGCCCATCATTTGTCAGTTTGTCAAAGTCGATTTTTCGTATAAATGTGAGTAATTCAGTCTTAAATTTAGAAAACAAATTTTGTTCTGTCTCTGGCCATGTTCCATATTTGATAATAATACTTTGTATTAGATCAAACCTTCGTTTTTCAAATGATTTACATTCGTAAAGTACATGTCTAAAATTTCGAGTTTGTCCGTCTTCATTACATATGTCAGATTGTATTATGTTAAATCGTTTGAGATATTGTTTAGAGTTACCGTGTTCTGTCATTAGTTGTGTCAGTTTGTAGTTGTTACTTTGAATGTGTTTGTAATTGTTCTGTGTAATGTGAGGTATAAATCTGTGTAAGCTTGGTGACTTTGATGAGGTCACCCACAATTGGTCCCACTTTTCAACCATATCAGAACTTATGTCCCGCTTTATATAGGATAAGGGAACTTTGTTATACGAAAGTAACAAATCACCTTTAGCCGCCTCTTTGGCTAGGCAATCGGCCCTTTCGTTACCCTCAATTCCAGAGTGTGCCTTAACCCATTATACAGAGACCAGTTTCCCCTTTTTTTGTAATGGTTATTAAATTTCGTATGATTAGTTCAGACAAATAGTCATGAATCTCAGTATTATTAATCGAGTCTATTAAAATTTTACTGTCTGCATGTATTGTAATATGTGCGTTAGTCTTTTGAGGTTCGTTAATTATGTATTCCGTAACTTTTAAAGCAGCAAATTTCTCGGCTTGGTTATTCGAACAGTACGATTCTAGTTTATATTGATGTTCTATGGTTTTGCCATCTTCAGCTTTCAATAACCATGCACATCCAACGTTCTCGCTGTCCTTACTACCGCCCGTATAGATTTCTGTTTTGTCGGTATTAACTGAATAACATTTAGGTGTAGTCCACAAATTTGATGCTGGATGTATCCAAAACTTGCAGTCTGTGTTTTTTTCAATTTTGTCTAATGTTAGGTCTTTATATCCTGTCTTTTTGTTTTTAATGTTAAAAAATGTCGTTAGTTCGTCAATTTGTAATTGAACTGGCGAAGACCCGCCAATAATGTCGCAGCATCAAATGACAACATGCGATAACCTTTGCATATTTTGATTGCAATGATCCTTTGTAGTTTTATAACATTTTTTTTTTACGAAGTACAGCTGGATGCCAAACATGTACAGCATAGAGCATTTTAGGGAGGATAGCTGCTTCATATATTACTTTTAAAACCTCCGATTTAAGGCCCCATGTTGCTCTAACAGCTATTGACAGTCCGTTAATAATCCGTAGAGTGTCGTTGTAAAGATTGTCTAAGTGCCTGTTCCAATTTAGTTTTCTATCAAACTGTATTGTGTCGTATGTCTAAGTCTGGTACTCACCTTTTTCTTGTAAAAATAATAAATTTAGTTTTTTCCAAATTAAGGTTTAGTTTATTACGTCTAGTCCAATGTCCTAGTCTCGATAGAGTCAGATTTGCTATTTCCTGGAGTTCAACAAAGTCTTTTCTTTTTATAAGCAACAGTAAGTCATCTGCATATGCTAGTAACGTTGTACTTTCATGTAAGTCTGTTTCGAAAACTGTATTAATTAGTACGTTCCAGTAATAGTGGTGATTATGCTGATCCTTGGGGAGTTCCTAAAGTCAGTTTCTTTTCTATTGAGTGATAGTTTGTCTGAACAGTAAGTTATCTGTTAGTGAAATAATTCTAAATAATTTTGTATATGTTTTTTGGGCAGTCATATTTTTTTTTAAGATTATATAGAACCGCAGGCCGCCAAGCATTGTCAAAAGCTCCAGCAATGTCTAAAGAAACTACTAATAAGTTACTTTTTTGGTGTGTTATTTACTTTTTGTAAATATTATTTACAGTTGTAAATATCAATAAACTGCGATATAAAAAAAGTACATTTATCAGTAACAATAATAAGCGAATAAAGTTGCAAAATAGCATATCCAAGAGCAAGAAATAACATGGATCAATGTCGTTTACATTTATTCCATATGGGAAATAAATTTAAAAGAAAAACATATTTCTATTGATGTGGTTCATTTGATAAGAGAATCAATGATGATCTAGTTGAGGTGCACTGTAAAGGAAACACAATTAAAAAAAAAAAAAGAAAATTGTTTTTAATTGCGTTTCCTTGACTGCAAACCCCAATCATCTACACCATTAAAAAAATATTTCATTTTTTCATAATTCTTAATGAAAAAAAAAAAAAATAACAATACACCTGAAAATTATTATCATTACTGAAGTCGAAGGTTGGACTAGCTTATCACAGGCTTATGAGTCATCGGAATGCGGACGAAAAACAACGATTACTTCATTCATCCACAGACACTCCACAACCCGTTCCTTGAGGAACCGGTTTCAGATAGCGCCTCGTGCTCTTTAGTTTGTTTGCTCCTGGATGACGTTGGATCTATGAAATATTTATAAATAGAATCCAACGATACTCTTTTGTGGATCAGATTACGTTGAAAACCGTAATTCATCTTATGTTATTATTGATAAGCAATTTCCGTATATGGGCTTTAGTTCTAGCAAAGCAGACGTTTATGGATTGAAGTAAGGAAACTTATTGATTGAGACAAGTGACATTTGACCCAAGATTGTGTTTTAGTGTTAGGACTTAACGTCCTTATGAACTCAAACTAGGGCAGGAAGGACGGGTAAAATTGTTTATATAAAATAAATATATTAACCCACCTAACCTTCAATGAAAATATCCTCTTCTCAACGCATGGCCACCACGTCTTCAGTGCTAGATTTTTTTTTTTTTTTTTTTTTTTTTTTTTTTTTTTTTTTTTTTTTTTTTTTTTTTTTTTTTTTTAAGAAATATGGTATATATAGAATCGGTTAAATGGTAATATCCATTCCTTATCTAGGAGATAATATTTCGATAATTCCTAAGCCAACTCCCCTCTCTCGCAATATGAATAGTTATGCAGAATTTCAGGAGGGAGTTTCATTCTTGTTGTGTCACTGATTGGGAGCATATGGAGGCAGAGTGAGATTGGATTGGTTTCGCCAGAAATATCCCAAACATGAGAGGAGAAACTAATCATAGCTAGAACTCCAATCTTGAATTTTACTGGACATCTCGAGGCCACTGCTGTTTTAACCAGGGAGGGACATAGAGGGATGTGAGGAACTAAATAAGGATACATCCTTTGGATGATTAGAAAGATTTTAGTCGAATTATAATCAATTATTTTATCATATATATATATATATATATATATATATATATATATATATATCATGATTAAGATTAGTTAAGTTTTTTTTTTTTTTTTTTGTTTGTTTGCAATATTTTTCTAATTAAGCACATTTATAACGGAGACAAACAAAATAACGAGCAAATAACTGTTCATATCGCAATCATAGATTAAGTTCAGCTGATGAAGGATCATCAGAGAAACGGGTTGAAGGCCCCTCTACCCTCAGTTCAGTAGGCCAAGTTCACTGCCCGCAGCGGAGAGAGTGGTTACGTAAGAAAGGATGCCCGCATCAAGTCATGCAACAGGAATAGAGGGTGCGTCATCGGGGGAGCCAATTGGAACCCAACATCGGCATACTTGATTGTAAAATTCCAACGCTCAGAAATAACTCTAATAGTTTCCATAGATTAAATAAATAAATATCAACCCGGAATTGAAGAGGAAACAATACAGTTATCGTAATTCAAGCAGAACCAGAAAATCGAGAAACGAATAAGTGCTTCATCAATTTCAAAAATATGGTCGTAATACAATGTTGGTAACAATGTTTTTTTTTTAGTTTGCGATACTGATACTAGGAATATTCTTGAAAGTGACTTGCACTATGTGTTATATTGGTTAGCTTTGATTTTGATTTTTTAATCTTGGATGTTTTAGGGGAACAGCAAAGTATTCCATCAAATGTATCCAATCCTTACAATCCAAATTCCTGAAAACCATAACCAACGTCCCTTACAAAGTCTCCAACAACACCTAGCATAATGACCTTAACATATATTTTGTATCCATACCCGTAAAATTTTAAAAATTTTATTAAGAACAATCTCATTATCTAAATTCACTAGCGCCAACCATATCCAGTTACACTCACCCCTATTATCCTCGTCGCAGGTTAAAAATGTATTTGCCTCGTGATCTCTAATGAAATCCTGGCAATGACCATATTCTATACTCATGCCTAGAGACCGGATTTTTGTGCAGTAAAAAATCAAAAAATGTGCAGTAAAAAACTCAAAACATGCAAAATCGTGCAGAAAAAAAACTCCAAATATGCAAAATCGTGCAGTAAAAAACTCAAAACGTGAATTTAAAAACTTAATACATGCAGCAATCCATTTATTTACACAAATATGCAAAACTTTACCAGCCTTCAATAAACTTAAGGACATTTCGACAAACGTTTCGTTTTAGTGTTAATTCAATCTGAAATAGTTTAAAATTTGGGAAAAAAAGGAGTTGTGAAAATTGTTAATTAAAATAAATATAAAATATCTTTATTAAAATTTCCTTTTACGTGGAAACAAAATATAATTAAATTGTTTGGAAAAATAAATTAGTTTTTAAAAGTTTCGTGAAAATGTACGACATTATAAATTTCAAAATATTCTCAGTAAAGTTAAGCCGCCTTTACTTAATCAGTTTTAGCAAAGAAAAGCCGCCTGTTAGGACGTAACAGGACAATTTTTGTAGAAGGCGATTGTGGATGGGTCCAGATTATCAGCTTCTATTTCCTTTCCGTTGATACAATAATCTAATTTTTTTTTAACGAATGTAGCCGTATTTTTTCTCAAGGATTTACTTGGATTTTTAAAATAAACTTCCCTTTTCATTTTCAATTCGTTTTAAGCTTTCTTCGTGAGTTTCAAACAAATATCAGCTCTGGATATTCATTAGTCTGTTGTTTCAATTTTGTAGAAACACTCGCGGACGTTTTTGACATTTTCAAAGTTGATAGTTTAAAATCTTGTCAACAACTAGCCCTTCGTGCTAAAAGATGGGGGGAATGTAATGGGAAGCGGGGAGGAATATTTTCTGAGTTCTAGGAAGTACGTCGATCCTCAATGTTTGCCTAAATCCTCAAAGCTTCTAATCATTTAAAAGTAGTAGATCACAAAAATGCATTTGATTTAAGCGATTTTCTACTTTCAATTTAAAACTAATTAACCTATTTAATATAAATAATTGTTGCCTAATAATCGTAAGTAAAATTTTCAAAAAATAAATATTTAAGTGAATAAAATTAGATGGATTTGGTTCAATTGTCCAATTTCGTGCAGTAAAACCCGAATTCGAGCAATAAAACTCAAAAAGTGAAATTTGTGCAATTTCGTGCAAAATAAAATTAAAGAATAAGAATCCTTAGGTTATAAATGAGATAACTACTTGGGTTAGAGAGCGCTAAATCAAAGCGAACTAAATGTGCAATAACACAGAAATCCGGTCTCTACTCATGCCCTTTGTGACTGTACTATAGTGCTCTCGCTGGATTTTTTGGGATCCCTAAGATGTGTGTATATTGTAAATAAAGTTTCATTGTATTTTTTAACTTTTAATTTTATTTTAACTTTTGCAATTATTATTATAATGTAGCCAGAATGTACGCTCTAAATAAAATACCAAAAGTTCCGAGAATTATCACGAGCTATCATGTATAAAACAGTCATAAGGCCTGTGGTAGTGAATGGAAGTGAGTGCTGGACACTAACAAAAGGGAACGAGACAATACTTCAAGTTTGGGAAAGGAAAGTTCTCAGAAGAATTTTTGGCTCAGTAAACGACCATGGAAATTGGAAAATAAGGAGGAACAAAGAATTGGAAGAGCTATTGGGAACCGAATATAGTGGCGGTCATCAAGGAAGGAAGGATGCGGTGGCTGGGACATGTCCAACGGATGCCCGACGAGAGGCTGCCGAAGAGGATGATGAATGATAGACCGGATGGTACCAGATTAAGAGGAAGGCCTACAATAAGGTGGCAAGAAAATGTGGAAGCGGACCTGAAAAATCTAGAAATAAGAGGATGGCGAAGAAAAGCTATAGATAAACTCCAATGGTCATCTCTTCTGCGTGAGGCCAACAAGGCCCATATAGGGCTGTAGAGCCAAGCAATAAATAAAAATATATTTTTTTCAATGAAACTTATTTTATTGTATTTTTTCACTTAATTTATTGTATTATATAATATGAAGTTCATTATTGTTTTCCTCTTCTAATAATTTATTTCTTATTGCACATTTAGTGTGAATAGATCTATATAGCAATTCGCATTACTAATTGCCCTCATTGAGGCAGATTGATGATATATATGTATGTAAAATAAAATAAAAAAAAAAACAACTATTTTAGCGACGTTTCGAGACTATATTGTTCTCATAATCATTTCAATGTTACTAGTGGATATGAATAGACTAGACTGTAGTTGTTTTTTTTGTTTTATGACTGAACCTCAAGAACCTTACTAAACATTTAATAGTACATTTTATCGACATGTAATTGTAATCATTTACTTGTTGTATATAATGTATACAGTTGTAAATATCAATGTTGTTTACTTAAAATAGTTAAAAGTAAAATGAAAATAAACAATGCTCATGATTTATGTGGCAGCCATATCTAATCTACTATATAGAATACATTGTTTATTTTTATTCAATTCACAACTACAGAATGAATGAATTAAATATTTTTTTGTAATATATTTTCAGATGATTAAAAAATCTAATTGTTTATCACAGAGTGTCCTTCACGGGCTGGAGCTTATTTCTGTTATTAGTGAAATTCTACTAAATCATCAATGCATCTCTAAGATAATTAAAGCCTTAAAAGCAGAATCGTCGAAAATAATTGATTGATCTGTAGATTTAGTTAATTGGTGTTAATTAAAATTAATTATAGTTAATTGCACTTATAATTATAAGTGGATCAATTTACTTCGTTAAATGAATATTTGGATTTTTTAATTTAATTTGTTTTATAATTATACTGAGAAATAAACAATTGGACAATAAGTAAATTAGTAGGATTGTGGACTGATGGCATTTCAATGATCAACAATTGTTAGTACTTGAACAAAAGTTCTATATTAGAAGGTGTCGAGACCATCTTCTTTTCGCCTCAGATTTGGGAAACTAGTGGTTTCTAGAGGCTGTCGAGCTAATCGTGGAAGGATATGAATTTGGTCAAGGCCAAATAAACAACATAAGGATGGATAGGATGTAAACAAAAAATTAATAAACGAAAAAAAAAACCATGTAAATAAGTATTGTAATTAATTGGAAGCTTTGAAAGTTTTCTAGCAAAATGATAAAGTAGTCGAAAACGACGGCTTTTCTTGTCGTTTCAGTATTGTATGTGGATTCCAAGTAAGACGTTTGTCCAATTTTCAATTTTATATCGATCCATTAATATAGTAAAAACATGATGAAAAAAGGTATGAGGATATGTTAACTAGATAGGAACAGATAGTGGTATATAATAATAAATAATTCTATAAAATAAATTATAGAACATTATTTATCTGTTTATAAAACAGATATTTTCAGTGATAAATTATAATACTGATAAAATAAAAATTTAGTAAAATCTCTTTTTAAAAGACATGCTCTATGTAATTCTTCGTAACTGCAGCTTCATTTATGCTTTTAGATTCATTTGTTTGGATTTCATCTGTCTCAAACTTTAACAGATTATACGGTCACATTGAAGAATAAAGCAGCGAAGAATAAAAATCAGTTAAGTGGTCAGAAAAGTTTAAGTATGCCTCTACAAGTTAGAAAGAAGCGGCCAAGTTGTCAACTTGATGGGAAACCAATGGTGAGAAAAAGTGCACTTGTGTAAGAGACCACAAAGTGGAGATCGGTTTGAAGTAGCTTTTAAGCCAATACTCGAAGAACAAGAGCTATAAAGTACAAAATTGAAGAACAGTTAAATATTTTCGCTTAACTTCAGTTAAAGTCTCATTTATTTTTGGCAAATGATCACTTCCCGTGTTCGTTTCGAAAAAAAAACATATGAAAAGAATATTGTGGGTTTCTTATTTTCGTTTTTAATTAGATCTAAATTGTACATCAAAGAATAATAAAATAAGTTGTTTTCTCTGGTGGAAGTTTTATCAATTGATGATGTAAGAGGAATAAGCATTAGAAAATGTAAACGGGTGGATTTTTCTTTTTTTCTTTTTTTTTTTTTTTTTTTTTTTTTTTTTTAGAAAAAGAAACCTTTAAGGTTTTAAGGACACTAAACAGTACAATAGGCATGAATAATGATGTATGCTTAGGGATAGAAATGGCGTCATTTTTTACACCTGTTTTTTTTTTAGCCTCAGAGGGACCTAAAACAAGAAGATAAAATAAGAACAGGAAAAAAAAATTGGCTGATTACCATCATCTCGTATGACGTTGAAAAAGCTGAGACTGACAAGAGTATTAAAACAATTTTATTAGCGAAGTCAATTTTTTTTTTAAGTATCATATTGTAAAGGAAAAAATAGGTATACAAAAATGTACAATTTTATGCTATACTTTTCTCAAAAACATGAATTTATGTCTACTGATACCAAAACATTTGTTCAATATCACTAGGACAGCTTATAAGTTGCATATTTCTGCAGACCAGATAAAAATGTACTTTTGTATTATATATCATGATATTTATGTTTTAAATGAATGTATTACGCACCTTTTAAATTATTAGCGTTATTTTTAATATAATAAAAATTATTTTATTAAATTAGGTGTCAATTTTATTTAAATTAGCATTCAGTGTAATACTAAGGATCTTTGTGTTGTTTATTTTGGCTTAACGTCGTTACGTACTCCAACTAGGACAGGAAGGACGGGATATCCTAAAGGTTACCAACCTATTATAGCCAGAGTGGGAAGGTCAAGATTTATTCGAGGGTTCGCCAAGAAATAAATTTTAACACACCCAGGTGGGATTCGAACCCACGACCTCCAGTGCCGAGCACGCTGATCATCACCATCGGCCCTAAGTATCTTTTTAGGTAAACTAACATAAAATGGTAAAATTTTGTTTAAAATAATGAAAAAAAAAATATAGGCCTAAATTGAATGCTAGGTTTAAAATACGTACCCAAAGACGTTGAGCTACGAGGAATGACTTACAGAAGAGAAGTGACTTACAGGTCTCAGAAGTTCGATTCTTTACGTTAGTTACACAGTTACAATCAGAATCAAGCCAAAACAAAATCTGGGACATCTCATTTTTTTTTTTTTTTTTTTAAATTAAATGATTGATAAGAAGTATGGTTCCCTAAACATGTTAAATAAATTATTCAATAAATAATAATAAGAAGATAAATGGCAAAATAGAATAAATAGTACTTAACTCCCTCTTATCAATCAATCTGAAATCAATATAATTACAATAATTACTAGTTTAACAATTTTTTGGAAAATTATCGAACTGCAAAGAATCATACTTTTTACGGCATATTTTACTTCACATTGGCATTACGTTTTATGACAAATTTCAATGTATTTTTTTTTTTTCTTATAAATCTGGGCCAAACACCAAAATATTAATCACAGAGCCAATACTATTGTGTTCGTTTTAATATTTTCAATTCCCACTTCTCATTCATCAGCCTTATTGTAACATTCATCACCTACCACCTAAGACTTTGTCTTATTTATCAGCCTCTCCGCATATATATTCATGACTGCTTTAATATAACCTTGCCTGCAGTAGCGGAAGCGGTAGAGCCGCTTTTTTTATTTATTTTTTTTTTTTTTTTTTTTTTTTTAATGAATCTTCTTTCTCTCACATTTTCTTTGTTCCAGTTTAGCTCATGAATAAAATGGATACCGTTAATTTTTGCTTCAAATAAGTCTTTCCTTTCTCTTGTTTTCATTTCTGTCAGATGTATAGGCCTTAAGATAGGTTATCCCTTTTCTATTTTTCTTTGTGAGAACTTTTTTTTTTTTTGCATATATAGAGGTAGAAGAAACCTGTGTTGTTTGAAAAAAAAAATTATAAATAGACTATTTATTTCCATATTTCATACTGAAGTGGTGTTTATAATTAGCCAAGAAGATTTAAGCTGACTGTTAATTTAACAGAATTAATTCAATTTTGAAATTCAAATGCAGCACTGAAACCAGATTTGACAATGACAACTATCTAACGTTTAAACTGGAGTTTAAAATAGTAAAAAAGTTAAAGTTTAATTGAGAGTTTACGCAGAATAAAACTGGTCATTCACATTAATATATGTTAGATAACCAACGCTTGTTTAATTAAGTGGTAAAACCAACCAAATTTAGAGTATTATAACATTTATTAAAATACAATTAAAAAAAAAAAAAAAAAAGACAGACTAGTAACAATTTAAACAAGGAAACTTTTCAATTCGAAAAAAATAAAAAAATTAAACAATAGAAAGTCCACAATTGTATTTATTTATCTTTTAGCAGCCTTTAAATAAATTAATTATTTTTAAAACACTATTATCTATTTACTTTTTTTTTTCTCTTTAAAAATAAAAATTACCCCTGAATAAATAAAAATACTAAATGTAAATATGCGGTAATCACACACGAATGACATGATAAAAAATTGAAAAAAACAAAACAAAAAAAAAAAAACTACGCATTGGTATCAATCTAATGAATTTTAAGAAACATTAGAAGATGATACTAAGGCCATTTTCTTTTCAGAACCCTCGGAGGATCGCCAGGAATGGAATGGAAAGCAAATTGATATATAGGATTTTTGATTGGAAAGGTTGGATGCGGGAAGGATTGGAGGGTTTGGTAAAACCACATACTCTGTACCTTAAATCCTTATAGTTCTGCTTATGGTCGTATTGGTGAGTTTTTTCAAGTGGATCGGTTGATTGGACCACTTTGTAAAGTTTTGGAGCAGTTGAAATCGATATGCAGCTTACTGTCTTCAATCTTGTGTTAGGGTTCCATAGGTGTCATTCATCTAGATAAAATACAAAATATCTTATCTGTTGGATATTATTTAACGGTACGCCAGATTAGGATACAGTCTGTGGTAGATTATCGACGCAAAGTTAAGGTAATTTGTTAACATTTGCGCGGATTTATTTTAACTCTGCTGTTATCATACCAACCTTCAAGGGAAGTGATTAGTGACTGGAGAGTCTGGGATGGAGTAAATGGATCGTCATTGACTGATAACACACAGGTGTCATCAGCATAGGTTGTGAGGATAATATTAGGATAAGTTAGTATATCAGCTTTATACGCGGTATAAAGAATGGGATCCAGGATTCAGCCTTGAGGAATGCCAGTAGCCTAAGGAAAATTGATGAGATTATAAAATTGAAGTTAATTTTAATTTCACTAGATTCTTAAAATCCATTATATTTTGTAGAAGAAAAAAAAATCATTATGTAAATGCGAAGAACACTGAACTTAATACGCATATTTCGACATATGTATGAGTTACTATGTACTAAACACAGATGCGAGTTTTAAACGCAACTGTTTTCAAGGACATTAGTCCAATTCGGATCGTTTACCATTGTGAGAATTCAAATCACCGACTAACTCCATCACGATATGACTGAATTGTAGCCACAGCCAGTCAAGCGCCACTAGGTCGTTTAAAGTGACTCATGTGACTCATTTCCACACAATGTAAATCACAAAGGTCACGGGTGATTTACAGATTGTTTCAACAGTAAACGTTGTAGGAAGAATTTCCTTTTATTTCTAATTCCATTCAGATAAAATGAGAATAAGAAATATAGTTTTGATTATTAATTTTTTTAAACATCTTTTTTCTAGGTAATATTTTACCTTAGTACATACTGAAAAGGTGTGACATATGAATCAACATGTAACCTTATACATTTATTCCTAGTAAAGAGGCTTTCGATCTACCTTACCTTTCCTACTTATTTAGAACTTCTGGTCAGGGCTATCCGATTTTTGCATCGCAATCCATTCCCATTCGTTATTCAGCTTTAACACTTCTTTGAATGAAAGCGAAATAAATTATATTTATTAATCTTTTAAAAAATAAAACGGCAAAATTAATCCTAACTATGATTGCCAAAATATGAAAAAGGAAATTGTAACAGGATGACTAAAATCCCTGCAAAAAGCGTGGGGAAAGCTTTTGATTTCACTTAACTCCTTATTGCCTAGCTAAAGTAGTATAAGAACAAATCAATCCAAAATCCCACTTTATAAAGCAACATTTTCTTTCTAGAGATCAACAATTTTGATTAAAATATTGGGGAATTGAAATACAAATCACTTAATTATCATCAATAGTGAGAAGTAAAGAAGCTCATTGTTAGGGGATGAGTCAACTAACTTAAAACTCCCTAGCTCGCATCTTAGTCCATATATATCTATACGTAAAAAAATCATTTCCTGTTTTATTTGTCTAGGACTGACTCGGGGGTTGTGAAACCCCTTTTGTTATTATACCTGCGACCACCGACCCTCTATAAACCTAAGCCCTTCATTAGCAAAAATCCTGGTGGTTGGACGCAGATACTTGAAAACAATACTTTCATACTGACAATGAGTAATCAGCACAAGTCACTCCACGGGTTGAAGTAGTAAAAAGTATTTTCAAAATATAGAATTCAAATATTCATCAATGATCATTTCATTTACAGATTTTTAATTCTTAGTGAAATCCCATGATTTAAATCAAATATGTAATGATTTGGATTGAAATAGTGCTTGTAAGTGCATTTTTAAATGTTTGGTTTTTATGATAAATCTAATTCTTCTCCCAAATTTTCCTAATCACCAATAAGAAATATTCCATACGAGTGTCCCCCGTCGCGGCTTCATCCGTTCTCATAAGATAGTTTTAAATAATAATGTTTTTTTTTTCTTCAATAAAAATCTTGTATTTTAAAAAACATGCAAAAAATAAAAAATAAATTCGTAAGACTTCCGAATAAGGTACGTTTCAAATTTTGTCTCCTGATGTAATGAGAGTGATTTGATTGTTAGGGTTTGCAGTTCTGGAAAGTCCTGCAAATAACTGACCATAAGAGAATTAGTCATTCTGGAGATCTACTATAACTTTTTATAAGCCTGTCTGGCAATTATTCAATTGTAATAAAAAAAAACAAAGACAGAGAAAAAACATATCAATTATTGATGAACCTTCCTAAAAATATGAAGGTAATGTAGTTAAAATTTGGTAGATATTGTTTCAGTAGTTCTTGTGGATTAAGATCACAAACGAAAAATGTTATGTCCTTTTATATAACAGAATGGATTTCTACATTCTATATTTCGTTATTAATCTTAAAAAAAATAATATACCTGAACTGAAAGATAATAAATAGACATTAACTAATCTAAAAACATGAGGATTATTTATTTAAAATCACCATATATTACGCATTTCCCTTGAGAGTGGCAGCTTATAAAATTTATACAATAAAACAGTTAATCTCTATAGATTGAAAAGAAAATTTGTTATTGTTATTGTGTGTGTGTGTGTGTGTGTGTGTGTGTGTGTGTGTGTGTGTGTGTGTGTGTGTGTGTGTGTGTGTGTGTGTGTGTGTGTGTGTGTGTGTGTGTGTATATATATACAGTCTATACAGAGTATATACAGACTCAGTCTATTCATATCCACAAGTAACATTGGCATGATTATGAGAACAATATAGTCTCGAAAAATAGTTGAAAAATAGCCAAAATAGTTGATTTTTTATTTTATGACTGAACCTCAAGAACCTTACTTAACATATATATATATATATATATATATATATATATATATATATATATATATATATATATATATATATCTTAATATATATAAATTACGTGTCGCCGCCTAGGGGCCGGCTAACACCTAAACTACTGAACCGATTTTAATCAAATTTGCATACCGTGTGCAGTTTGATCCAACAAAAAAGATAGGATACCTTATTTCTTAATTTATAGTCGCAATATTATTTGTATATTATCTGTAAGTCACAATTATCTGTTAGCTCTATACGATTCTAACATATGGCGGTATAAGGTTATACTATTATATAAAAGGACAAGCAATGTTTCGTTTGTGTTCACTAACCGCCAAAAACTACTGAACCAATCTGTATTACCAACTCATATATTAAAATTGAAAATTGGATGTCTAATTATGCTTTATGTTATCTTCAAATACCTAATCAATCTAAATTTAACCAAGTTAATAATGGCTGCTATGCGTGAAAATATTATTAAAAATATAATTTTCAATTGTTCACTTTAATACAAGATTTTTATCGATAAACAAAAAATCAATTATTTGTTAAAATTCCTCGACGGGGGATGATGAAGTTATAACAAATCCCAAGGTCAAACGATGTCTGTTTGTGGATTAGATTTGAGAACACCATGTTTTTCACACGGACAATTATACGTGGCATGCTCTCGAGTGGGTAAACCATCCAGTTTGTTTGTGTTAGCTAAAGATGGACTAACAAAAAATATTGTTCACGCTATAGCATTAAGAGATTGATATTGTTTAATAGTGTTACTGTCGTAATTGTTTAATTAATAAATTATAATAATTAAAAAATAATGCCTTTTGTTATTTTTATATTCCCTCATCGTTCACAGCGCTCCATGCTTATTTCACGCATATACCACATTCTTACATACATACAATATACACATTCTAACATACATACATACTTACAATAAGTAAGCTATTTTTTGTCTACACTAGAAATTACTAGGAAATTATTTATATGGCAAAACAACGTTTGCCGGGTCAGCTAGTATATATATATATAATTCACCAAAGTATACTAACAACAGTTTTTGTATTATTTTTCATTATTGCTTTTTTTTATTTATTGCTTTTCAGAAATAACTAAAGCATAGGGATAATAAATCACAATTGAACAATATCTGGAGCAGGGAGTGGGGCGGAAGGCTCTGTCATTGGCTGCCTTGACCATTCCATTGTACAGGACTGAATAGGAATGTTTGTCAACGTCAGCCGATTATTTCCTAAACACTGATGTTTCCCCCCAATAATTTATATCCATAGTTTTAAAAAGCATATTATATAATCGGCATTACAGTTTCTAAATAAGGCAATATTTTATTATTCGTACGGAACACTTTTGTTAAATATTTTTTCGATAATTTGTATTTAATGATGTAGATGATTGGGGTAAGCAGTCAAGGAAAAACAGTAAAATAGTATTAATTTATTGTGACGTATCGGCTTTCAATTTAAGCCTTCATCTGAACTAGAAGAAAAAAAACAAAAATATATGACCAAAAAAAAGGGGATCTGAAAACTATAAGAAACGAAAAAACAGTAATTCTTTTTTATGGTTATAAAGATAAAAAAGATGAGGAGATATAGTCAATGAACAGAAATATATACATAAATTATAACTGATAGAAAGTACGTTACAATAAAGGAATACTAAAAATTAAAGATAATATTGTAAATTAATAATTACATAGT